>CM036657.1:6083202-6238841 GCA_020746105.1 Trogon surrucura
TCGCTCCTTCACTTTTTCTTCTCTCTTAGAGAGTATATCAACAAGGAGGCGAGTTGCCGCGTCAGTTTCCATCGCGGTCTTACCTTGGCAGGGGCTTGATCGGTCACTCAAAGTCTGGTCTCCGGTGCCCTTTTGGTCACACCTGGAATTCTCCTGCCTCCGGCTCTCCAGCTCCCAAATCGGCTCACGTCCGATGCTTCGGAGTCTTTCCATATTCAAGCAATCCGCATTTAAGCAATTCCCCATTTTCAGCCTGTTCGGGCGCCAGATGAAGAGGGTCCTGTCGGAGAGCCGGTCAAGACAACGACAAATCCCACCGATATGGCTACAAGTAGTTCTCCCTTTATTGCTCCGGACAGCTCAAGATATACAGTTCAGCAGTGTCCCTGCGTCTGCCCCTTCCCAAAGTTGGTCAGTTACAGGTTTACACGCGCCAGCGTTTTATTGGGTAGTGCCATTCCACTATGCAAGCGGCTCTCACCCCCCCTTCTCCCCCAGGGGCCAGCGCCTCCCGCCAAGCATCTCGCAAAGCTCTCACAAAACAGATAAAACCTCCTCCTCCCCGTGTTCCAAGGCAGCTTCAAGGACAGAGCCTCTGTTTAGGCCTAAGCTGGGTTGTCCACACTTTTAAAGTTATACCGCACCTCTGCTCCACAAGAAATTCCTCTACATATCCCCCTTTTTCTTTTTGGACAACCCAGGCTTCATCCGCTAGCTTGCTTATCATTTTCTTGATTATATTTCTCAAACAACTAAACATAACTAAGCCTATAACAATTAAAACTGCAATAACCAAAAATGTCTTAACTAAACTCTTAATTCATCCTGTCAAGGTTCTCACACCCATCACCCTAAATCATCCAGACCCGCAGTCGCTGGGGAGCCCCTGTTGCAGCGAGGTTTCTGGAGAACCCTCCCGACAATTGGGAAGTCCTACGCAGTGCATCCACTCGTAGGTGAGGTTTCCGAAGTCGCTGCAAGAGGGTCCAGCATTTATACTATTAAATAAACAACCTTACATAACGTTGAATGCGGGAACATCTGGTGTTGTTTGCCCCGTTGAATTCTTCCCACAGCTTGGCCAGGGCTGAAGGAAGAATGCAAGGGAGTCTCCCTACCTATTTTGGTCCTTAATCACACACTTCTAACAAAGCACAAAGCAGCTGGTTTCCCCCACCTTGCTTTTAGCTAAAGAAAGCTCACTTTGCTGGTTATTACCATCAACCCTAACAACATATAAGGAATCAGAAACCACATTGAGAGGCTCTTTGCTCCAATTCTGGAAAGTCCAACATACAGCTTTCAGTTCAAGTACTTGTAAGCTATCTGCAACGTCACCCTGGATTGTATGTTGCTTCCACGCTCCCTGTTGTTGCCATACACATGCTGTGCTTCTCGTCTTCTGCCCTGCGTCTTTGAAGATCGTCCTTCCATCCACTGGTTGCTTTGAGCACAGGGGTTTTTCTAGCCATTTGTGATGCTCAATTACTTGCCATAGTGGGCCCTTAGGATGCTTGTTGTGAACCAGACCAGAGTAGCCCAGCAATGCTTCCTGGATTTCGATGGAGTGCCGCAGTTGCCATTCCAAGTCTTCATTTCTAACGGGAATACTAATGTCTGCCAGCTCCAAACCATCTATTTCCATTATTCGAGATCGACCCTTTTGGATCAACGCGGCGATGGCTTCTGTTCTTTTCATTAGGCAAAATTTAGGTTGCACTGGTAAGAATACCCATTCTATTATTCTTGCTGACTCTCCAGGGGATTCTTCCCCCTTTTTCTTTTGCCATTGAAGCACAATGGCAAGAGGGTTGGAATCTGTATTGATGATAAGCAATGACAGGGGGCGATTCTCAAGACGGCATGCACTCCATCCTGTTTGTAATTTAGCAGTTACTTGTTCAAGCGCTTTTGTTTGTTCTGCTATTCACAACCTCTCTTTAGTCATCGGCCACTGCTCCACCCATACAGGTAATCTTTTGTATGGGCGGCTGCTCAGCAGTGGCCGTCATGATAAACGCTGATCAGTGGTTAATACCATTCCGAGTTGAGACAGCAAGTCTCTGCCTATCAGGCCTTGAAGAGTTGAAGGTAACTGCATGTGTTTTGGTTTGGCCTGGCCAGATTTCAGCGGCGGGGGGGGAGCTGCAGGGTGGCTTCTGTAAGAAGCTGCTAGAAGCTCCCCAAGATTGATAGAGCCAATGCCAGCCGGCTACAAAGAGGGACCCGCCGCTGGCCAAGGCTGAGCCTATCAGTAAAGTGATAGCAGAGGAACGCCTCTGTAAAAAACATATTTAAGAACGGGAAAAAGAACTGCGCCATAACAGTTGGCACAGAGATGGAGGAGTGAGAATCTGTGCAGACACCAAGGTCAGTGAAGAAGGAGGGGGGGGAGGATGAGCTCCAGGCGCCGGAGCAGAAGGAGTCCCCCGGGTCTGTGGTGAAGACCATGGTGAAGCGGGTTGTCCCCCTGCAGCCCATGGGCGAGGTGCAGAAGTCCACCGTGAGGATCACCGCGTAGATGTCCACCGAGGATTCCACGCCGTGTGGGTGGATGCCTGAAAGGGGACTGTAGTCCGTGGGAAGCCCGCACCAGAGCAAGTTGCTGCCGGAACCTGTAGCCCGTGGAAGAGAGGAATGCCCACGCTGGAGCAGGTTGGCCGGTGGGACTTTTGGGACGTTGTGGGTGGCTCACGCTGGAGCAGTTTCCCCGAAGGACTGCGCCTCAGACTCACGAGGGGTGGGCTGCCCCTCGTGAGGTGTCTCGCGTTGGGCAGTTTGTGATGAATTGCCCTTCGTGGGACGACTCACGTGGAGAAGAGAGCGTGAAGCTTGTCTCCCGTGAGAGGGACCCCACAATGGCCCTGGGGAAGAGTGAAGAGTCCTCCCCCGGAGTGAAGAAGCGGTGGAACCAACGTCGGATGAACTGACCGCAGCCCCCATTCCCTGTCCCCCTGCGCCGCTCGGGGGGAGGAGGTGGAGAAACCGGGATTGATGTTAAGCCCGGGAAGAAGGGAGGGATGGGGGGAAGGTGTTCTGTTTAAGATTTGTTTGCTCTTTCTTACTTCTCACTACTCCTCTCTGATTAGTTCTTTTAATAAATGTACCTAATTTCCCCAAAACTGAGTCTGTTTTGCCCGGGATGGTAAATGAGAGTGATCTCCCTGTCCTTATCTCAAACCCTGAACCCTTGGAAATATTTTCTCCCCCTGTTCAGCAGTGAAGAGGGGAGTGAGTGAGCGGCTGTGTGGGTACCTGGCGGCTGGCCAGGGTCAACCCACGACAGCATGACATATGGCCAAAAGACTATTTGTTGTCCATCTTCAAAAACTATAGTCACAGGGTGTCTACTGGATTGAGGAGCTTTCATTCTTCCCACTCCCACAATTTGTGTCATGGGAGCCTGCAGGGGCCAAGTGGGTGGCCAGTATGTTTGATTAATGATGGTCACATCCACCCCGGTGTCGAGCATTGGTCTTAACTGAACTTGACTTTCCCCTCGTTGTAGGGTGACTCTTCTTTGTGGCCGGGAATTCATGTCTAGTGTCAAGAAGACATCACATCCTGATGACCCAAAGCCTTCATCTCCTCTTTGCTTTTGTCCCTCTTCTGGATATGGCTGATGTGGATGGGCTGCTTCAAGGGCAACGATCTGGGCAATCTTGCTTCCTTTTGGAATGGTGACAGGTGGTTGTAATGCATAAGCCATAATCTTTATTTGACCTGTATAGTCGGCATCAATAACTCCCGGTAATACTACAACTCCTTGTTTGCTGGTAGATGACCGTGCCAGCAGTAGCCCTCCAACAAAAGAGTCAGTTGAAAATAATGGGCCAAATGCAGTTGTCGGGATTAACGCTACTTGTTTGTCTTGCAGTGTAACTTCTACTGCGGTTGCCACATCCACGCCGAGGCTTCCCCAGGTAGCGGGTTTGTTTCGTTGTAGGAAACCGTCTGTGGCTTCGGTTGAGGTTGGGCGCTGATTTGTGTCTTGGCGTGTGGCCCCTGCGCGCTGCGTTTGTAGTTTTCCGACTTCCTGCATGCCACGGTAGCATGGGCGTCACTATTACATATGTGACACCATACAGTCTTTTGGCATGTTCTTCTCCAGTGTCCGGATTCTCCGCAGTGAAAGCACAGTCCTGCTGCTGGCCCATTGGCTGCTTTTTTCTTTGGATTACCAGGCCGGCTGTTTTTTCTTCCGGATAAAGTGGCTGCGATCACGTGTCCTTGCCTTTCAATGGCACCTTGCATGGCTGCAGTAAAGGCTGCAGCTTGGCTGCTTTGTTCTGCTCGTGATGCTCGTAATAACATTTCATCCACTCCCGCGCCCTCTGGTAAGGTGGCCAAAATGGCTTTAGTACTTGCATTGGAATTTTCAAAAGTAAGTGTACGGAAGAAGTGTTCTTGCAGCGGCTCGGTTAACTCGGTAGCGTCCTTTATGGCAGCAGACAATCGATCAACAAATTGATTAAATGGCTCGGTCGTCCCTTGTCGTACCGTTGCATACAGGGGTGATTTTTTCTTTTCTGGGACTGATAACAGCGCTTGATGAGCCAGAGTCTGAGAAACTTGATGTATGATTGTCGGATACGTCAGTTGGGTTGCAGTGGTGGCATAATTTCCGCTACCAGTCAACATATCTGCTTGTAGCCCATATAAAGGATCGTTAATTTCACGGTGTTTGTTGGCCTCTTCCAGAGCCAATCTTTTCCATTCTCTCTCCCACAGTAAATATTGTGATGGGCTTAATAATAACGAAGCAATATTAGTGCAGTCATTTGGGCACAATACGTCTGCTGTAAAAATGAATTGTATAATACTTCGTGCAGCTTCTGATCGGATGCCATGTGTGGTGACAGTCTGTTTCGCTTGCTGTAAGATCTTCCAATCATGCGGTTCCCAGGCCCCGTGTCCGTTATTAATAGTAACGGGACACGCAATCGAACTGGCTGCTTCCCAATCTCCCTCTATTATAGCATCTCTGATGACACCGCTCCATCGCTGTTGCAAAGGATCCTTTATGGTTCGAGATTGAAAGTCAGACTTGAATGAGGGAGCTGGTGGTAGTGGGGGAGCTGAGGGTTCAACCAGTGGTACCATATGGGATAATGGTTGAATCTCTTGCGGGACCTTAGATATGGTTTCTGGTTGTCTCCAAAGGGACGATGAAACTGGTTTAAGGGTTTCTTCCATTTCTTGCTGTCTAATTGATAATTCAGTGAGCTTGTTCAGGATGTCTTTCAGAGGTTCATCTTGATCTTCCTCTTTCTTGGTCCGAGGCCTCTCCATTCGCTGCATAACTTGATCATTACCTCTGACGGATTTGTCAGGACTCAGTTCTGATTCAGAATCCTCGTCGGAAAAGGGTATCAACGGGTTAATTTTCGGGCGACAGTCGGCTCCGCCCTGTGCCTCCTCTTTCTGCTGGGCCGCGCCTCTCGAGTCCAGCGGCAGCTCCGCTTCCGGGTTTGGCTCAGTTGCAACCCGCGTCGGCAGGGGAATGTTCTCCTTCTCACTTTTTTGCAACAAGTCTTTCAGAGAGGAGCACATTGGGGCCGCTGTACCCTTCATGGGGCGTGTCTGTCCTAGCCGAAAAAATGTCGCCAGTCGGGACGGGTAGAGGGTTTCTTCCTTTGCCTTTTTCTTTTCCTGCCCTCCCCCCAATGCTTCGATTGCTGCCGCGACAACTTTATTTTCTGCTTGCATGATTTCTAGAGTCCGTATTATGGTTTTCCAAACAGTTCCTAGTCCTTTTGCTTCTTTTCCTTCTTTTCTCCCCCTAAAGTACAGTCCCACAATAAATTTCCTACTTCACGTCATTCCGTTGAGCTAAAGATTAACGACGGGTCGTTCATTTTCTCCCGCTTCCGAGCCCATTGGATCAGGGCCAATACATCTCGCTCCTTCACTTTTTCTTCTCTCTTAGAGAGTATATCAACAAGGAGGCGAGTTGCCGCGTCAGTTTCCATCGCGGTCTTACCTTGGCAGGGGCTTGATCGGTCACTCAAAGTCTGGTCTCCGGTGCCCTTTTGGTCACACCTGGAATTCTCCTGCCTCCGGCTCTCCAGCTCCCAAATCGGCTCACGTCCGATGCTTCGGAGTCTTTCCATATTCAAGCAATCCGCATTTAAGCAATTCCCCATTTTCAGCCTGTTCGGGCGCCAGATGAAGAGGGTCCTGTCGGAGAGCCGGTCAAGACAACGACAAATCCCACCGATATGGCTACAAGTAGTTCTCCCTTTATTGCTCCGGACAGCTCAAGATATACAGTTCAGCAGTGTCCCTGCGTCTGCCCCTTCCCAAAGTTGGTCAGTTACAGGTTTACACGCGCCAGCGTTTTATTGGATAGTGCCATTCCACTATGCAAGCGGCTCTCACCCCTCCTTCTCCCCCCGGGGCCAGCACCTCCAGCCAAGCATCTCGCAAAGCTCTCACAAAACAGATAAAACCTCCTCCTCCCCGTGTTCCAAGGCAGCTTCAAGGACAGAGCCTCTGTTTAGGCCTAAGCTGGGTTGTCCACACTTCTAAAGTTATACTGCACCTCTGCTCCACAAGAAATTCCTCTACAGGGAGTTATAAAGCAGGTATGTTTATTATGACGCCGGGTGCAAGGGGATCTCTTCTCAAAGCTTGCACACCCTTTGGTCAAACAGACAGATATTTATTACACAAAAGCATACATATTCATGAGTGTAGGCTGGGTTAGTTCTAAGATAAGTGTGCTGGACCTCCTACTCTTGCCACCTGCGCAGTGCCGTGTGGTGGTCGTGGGCCGGGATCTTCTGGAGGAAGGATCGTAGTCCTCCTCTTCATCACCATGTTCCTTTGGTGAACCATAGTCTGTATTCCCTTGTTCTTGCTGACAAGCAAGGTCTGCAGTATTGAGGCACCCTGTGCCTGTTTATCTCACAGGAGCCTTGCATTCCGTTCTTGGAGATAAGTCCTGCTCAAAGCATTACAATGTGCGTCTGGATCCATCTCACAATGTCACTATTACATAGTTCATTGCTTCTGCTTATTTCATAGAATCATAGAATGTTAGGGATTGGAAGGGACCTCGAAACATCATCAAGTCCAATCCCCCTGCCAGAGCAGGAACGCCTAGATTATGCTACACAGGAACGTGTCCAGGCAGGTCTTGAATGTCTCCAGAGAAGGAGACTCCACAACCTCTCTGGGCAGCCTGTTCCAGTGCTCCGTCACCCTCACTGAGAAGAAGTTTCTTCTCGAGTTTAAGCGGAACCTCTTGTGTTCCAGTTTCAGCCCATTACCCCTTGTCCTATCATTGGTTGTCACCGAGAAGAGCCTGGCTCCATCCTCGTGACACTCACCCTTGATATATTTGTAAACATTAATGAGGTCACCCCTCAGTCTCCTCTTCTCCATACTAAAGAGCCCCAGCTCCCTCAGCCTTTCCTCATAAGGGAGATGCTCCACTCCCTTAATCATCCTAGTTGCCCTGTGCTGGACTCTCTCCAGCAGTTCCCTGTCTTTCTTGAACTGAGGGGCCCAGAACTGGACACAATATTCCAGATGGGGGTCTCACCAGGGCAGAGTAGAGGGGAAGGAGAACCTCTCTCGACCTACTAACCACCCCCCTTCTAATACACCCCAGGATGCCATTGGCCTTCCTGGCCACAAGGGCACAGTGCTGGCTCATGGTCATCCTGCTGTCCACCAAGACTCCCAGGTCCCTTTCCCCTACACTGCTCTCTAATAAGTCATTCCCCAACTTATACTGGAACCTGGGGTTGTTCCTACCCAGATGCAAGACTCTACATTTACCCTTGTTATAGTTCATTAAATTTTTCCCCGCCCAACTCTCCAGCCTGTCCAGGTCTCTCTGAATGGCAGCACAGCCTTCTGGTGTGTCAGCCACTCCTCCCAGCTTGGTGTCATCAGCAAACTTGCTGATAGTACTCTCTAGTCCCTCATCCAAGTCATCGATGAATATATTGAATAATACTGGTCCCAGTACCGACCCTTGAGGGACTCCACTGGATACAGGCCTCCAACCAGACTCCACCCCATTGACCACAACTCTTTGGCTTCTTCCCCTTAGCCAGTTCACAGTCCACCTCACTACCCGAGAGTCTAGACCACACTTCCTCAGTTTAGCAGCAAGGATGCTGTGGGAGACTGTGTCAAATGCTTTACTGAAGTCAAGGTAGACCACATCCACTGCTCTGCCATCATCTATCCACCTTGTTATATCCTCGTAAAAGGCTATGAGGTTAGTCAAGCACGACTTCCCCTTGGTGAAGCCATGTTGACTGTCTCTAATGACCCTCTTATCCCTGATATGCCTTGAGATGGCACCAAGGATAAGTTGTTCCATCACTTTCCCAGGGATGGAGGTGAGGCTGACCGGTCTATAGTTACCCGGGTCCTCCTTCTTGCCCTTTTTGAAGACTGGAGTGACATTTGCTTCCCTCCAGTCCTCAGGCACCTCTCCCGTCTCCCAAGACTTGGCAAAGATGATGGAGAGTGGTCTAGCAATGACATCAGCCAGCTCCCTCAGCACCCGTGGATGCATCCCGTCTGGACCCATGGATTTATGGATGTCCAGATTGTTTAATTGGTCCCTAACCCAGTCCTCATCGACTAAAGCAAACTCCTCCACTGCCCTGACTTCCTCTTGGGCCTCAGGGGAACGGGGCTCCTCAGGACAGCCTCCGGCAGAGTAGACAGAGACAAAGAAGGCATTCAGTAACTCTGCCTTCTCTGTATCTTCTGTCACCAAGGCACCCACCCCATTCATCAGTGGCCCTACATTGCCTCTGGTGTTAGTTTTATCTGCCACGTATTTGAAAAAGCTCTTCCTGTTGTCCTTGACACCTCTCGCCAGGTTCAATTCTAGGGAGGCCTTTGCTTTCCTAGTTGCCTCCCTACATCCTCGGACAACAGCCTTATATTCTTCCCAAGTGGCCAGCCCCGCCTTCCAAGATCTGTAAATTCTCCTCTTGCCCTTGAGCTTACCCAGCAGATCCCTGTTTAGCCACACAGGTCTCCTGGCTCCCTTCCTTGACTTCCTACGTGTCGGGATGCTCTGATCTTGAGCACGGTAGAAGCAGTCCCTGAACGCTAACCAACTGTCTTGGGCCCCTTTACCTTCAAACAGCCTTGCCCATGGGATTGTCTCTAATAACTGTTTGAAAAAACCAAAGTTTGCCTTGGCAAAGTCCAGGGTTGCAATTCTGCTTGCTATTTTGTTTCTGCTACATGAGATCCTGAACTCCACCATTTCATGGTCACTGCAGCCAAGGCAGCCCTCAACCTTTACTGCTTCAACCAGATCCTCCTTGTTAGTGAGGATGAGGTCCAGCAGTGCTCCTCTCCTAGTCGGCTCCTCCACCATTTGTATCAGAAAATTATCATCGATGCACTGGAGGAACCTCCTGGACTGTGGCCGGCTGGCTGACTTGTCCTTCCAGCAAATATCAGGGAAGTTAAAATCCCCCATGACAACCAGGGCCTGTGATTGTGAGACCGCTCTCAGCTGCCTGTAGAAGGCCTCATCAACTTCCTCACCCTGATCTGGTGGCCTGTAATAGACACCCACAACAGTATCTCTCCTGCCAGCCTGCCCCTTAATTCTAACCCATACACTCTCAACTTGCTCTTCATCCATGCCTGGATGGTATTCAAGACATTGTAGTTGCTCTTTCACGTAAAGAGCGACTCCACCACCTCGCCTGGCTGGCCTGTCTTTCCTGAAAAGAACATAGCCACCCATGACCACATTCCAGTCATGTGAGCTGTCCCACCATGTCTCTGTAATTGCCACCAGATCATAATCTCCTGCCCGAACCCAGGTTTCTAGCTCCTCCTGCTTATTCCCCATGCTGCATGCATTGGTGTATAAGCATTTCAGGGAGTAAGCTGAGCACACTGATCTCACCCTAGGGGGATGGAAGGCCACCCGGTCCTCATAATTTCTAGAACACTGCCCCACTGCAATCCCAGCTATAACCCCATTCCCCTTCATATCTGGTTTAAAGAACGCTCTATGAGTCCCGCCAGCTCGTGACCAAGGATCCTTTTTTCCCTTTGTGTCATTTGAACCCCAGCTTGTTTCAGTAGACCAGGTGCCCTGTAGATCTCCCCATGGTTAAAAAATCCAAAGCTAGACCGCTGGCACCACCCCTTTAGCCAAGTATTAATCTGCTGCACTTTGTCAAACCTACCACTATTTTTCCTCATAATTGAAGGAATAGAGGCAAACACAACCTGTGCACCTGATCCTTCTAGCATCCGCCCCAGTGCCCTAAAGTCCCTTTTGATTGCTTCTGGCCATCTCTCTACTATCTCATCATTACCAGTCTGCATAACCAAAAGCGGGTAATAGTCTGTGGGTTTGACCAGACCAGGAAGCTTCTTGATAACATCCTTAACTCGGGCCCCAGGGAGGCAGCAGACTTCCCTGTGGGTCGGATCAGGGCAGCAGACAGGGCCCTCTGTTCCCCTCAAGAGGGAGTCTCCAATTACAATTACCCTCCTTTTTTTCTTATATGAAGAAGTCCTAATGCGTGTATCCGAGCGACTCACCCTAGACAGCCCTATGGGTGAACCCTCCACTGACTCTTCCTTGGCCTGGCTCTCATTGTCTAGAGCCCCATACCTGTTTCGCAGGGGCAACTGGGCAGGTGAGGGAGGCCGGGCAGGGATTTTACTTTTTTCCTTCCTCTCCTGGCAGGCACCTGCTTCCACTCCTCCCTATCCTTTAGGTCCCCCCCTTTTGCCTGATGGCCAGAGGTGGGGGGATATTCAGCTCTTTGCGGAGCTTGCTGCTTGCCATTCAGGACGTGACTCCACCGATCTATCTCTCTCTCTGACTCCCTAATGCTCCTCAGCCTTTCTACTTCCTCCTTCAGTTCAGCCACCAGGCTGAGCAGATCGCTCACCTGGTCACATCGGACACAAGTGTCGCCTCCACTACCCTCCATGGCCAGTGCCAGGCTCCAGCATTCTCTGCAGCCCGAGGCCTGAACACCCACATGCTTACGTGGGGCCTCTGTCTGGGTGCCCACAGTTTTTCTAACAACCATTGACCTGGTGGCAACCATAGTTGGCTCTACAATACAAAGACTCTCTGGAAAGCTATGCACGGAATAGTTTACAACTCTTCTAAGTACTTGCCTTTTAACAAAGACTTATCCTTCTAGGTTTTTTGTTCGGTGAACAGGGACTAGTCCCTGCCCTCCCCAAGGCTTCGTATACCCTGAGGGCAGAGTTAACAGTTGATCAACGTGTTTAAAGTCGCGCCGCTGAGCATGGCTCCGCCCACGCTATCTCGGGTGTCGGCCCTGGAGCTGCCGGTGCGGCCTCAGGTTTGGTTGCTGTAGCCGGCTTAAAAAAAGCCCCCAAAAGCTTTTTGCCAGCCTTTTTTTTTTGCTTAGATTCCTTCCCCAGTGCAGTCTTACCTGCTCTGAAGCTGGGCTCGACGCTTTCAGCTAGTAAATTTCCATCAGGCCCTTATAGACAATAAATTTCTCATTATCACATCTGAATGTGCGCTAGCAGTTCCTGTTATCTGAGTTGTCCTGCGACAGAAAGTTCTAAACTATTTGCAGTGTTAGAGGGCTTGACTATATATTTACATTTTGCTAAACTGCTGCATTGGCGATATTTGACTGAATGCTTTTACTTCTCTGTATCACTGTAAATCAGGTAAGCCCTGTGATTCAACCTCAGAATTAGTGGGGCCCTGCCTCCAGGCAGGTGGAGGAGAGGGACAACCGAGTTTATTGGACTGTGTGTATTCAGTGGCCTGACATATTAGAACCACGAAAATATAGAGCTCTGGTGGACACTGGTGCACAGTGCACCCTAATGCCATCGAATCATACGGGAACTGAAACTACTACCGTTTCTGGAGTGACGGGTGGTTCTCAAAAACTGTCTGTATTGGAGGCCGAAATGAGCCTTACTGGGAATATGTGGGAAAAGCACTCTATAGTGACTGGTCCAAACACCAGATTGTATTGGGTCAAGCTGAGGTGGAGTTAATCTTCCCACAGTAACTCTCTCAGTGCTGTGGTTTTGTAGTGGTAGCTGGAAGGGTGTTGATAGCACCCCAGTGTTTTGGTTACTGCTGAGCAGTGCTCACACAGCACCAAGGCTGTGGTTTTCCAACGATCCCCCAACAATACTCTGGGGGCGGGCAACATCTTGGGAGGGGACACAGCCGGGCCAGTTGACCCAAACCAACCAAAGGGGTATTCCATGCCATATGATGTCAGCTCAGATATAAAAGCGAGAAGGCAGAGGGAAGTGGGGGGGCATTCGCTATTTGTGTTTGTCCTCCAGAGCAACCACTACACGTATTGGAGCCCTGCTTCCTGGGAAAGTGGCCGGACATTGCCCGCTGATGGGAAGTAGAGAATAATCTTTGTTTGGCTTTGCTTCCGCGTGCAGTCTTTGCTTTTGCTATATTAAACTGCTTTTATCTTAACGCACGGGCCTTTTGTTATATCTTCCCTCTTCCCTGTCCATCTAAAAAGGGATAGTGACAGAGAAGATTTGGTGAGCTCCTGGCCTCCAATCAGGGCCAAACTACCATAGTCCACCACAGTTTTTGGTACCAAAACCTGGGAAGGGAGGACTTTGAGATAAGGACAGTAGTTGAGAGAGGTAAAAGGCAAAACAAGGACTGAGTAATTTTGATGAGCAGAAGAATTTTGGGGAATTTATGTTCTTGTGATTGTGGTGAAGGGATGAGGGGTGAATTGTGTGTGTAGATTGTTTAGTCTTGTTTGGTGTTGGGATGATGTTTTTTCTGATTTTGGTGTCAGGAATTTTTTGTTTTCTTTTTTGATATGAGTGAAGTTTGTTAATATTGTGTGACAAATGTAGATTTTAATAATTCTTAAATATGTGATTCACAGAGGCGAGAGGTGGAATGTATTGTGCTTGCCTGGCTGGATTTTGGTTGCGGGGAGGCTGGAGGGGTGGCTTCTGCAACAAGCTGCTTGAAGCTTCCCCTAAGTCTGATAGAGCCAATGCCAACCGGCTCCAAAGAGGGACCTGCTGCTGACCAAGGCTGAGCCTATCAGTAATGATAGGAGAGGAACACCTCTATGAAAACATATTTAAGAAACAGGGAAAAAAGAATTGTGCCACACAACAACTGGCAGAGAGACAGAGGAGTGAGGATATGTGAAGACACCAAGGTCGGTGAAGAAGAAGGGGGGGAGGATGTGCTACAGACACTGGAGCAGAGAGTCCCCTGGGTCGTGGTTAAGACCATGGTGAAGCGAGTTGTTGCCCTGCAGCTCATGGGTGTGACAGGGTGTAGATGTCCACCTCTAGCCCGTGGAGGACCCCACGGTGGAGCAGGTGGATGCCTGAAGGGGACTGTGGCCCATGGGAAGCCCGCGCTGGAGCAAGTTGCTGCCAGAGCCTATAACCTGTGGAGAGAGAGAAGCCCACTCTGGATCAGGTTGGCTGGCAGGACTTCTGTGATGCCACGGGGGATTTGTGCTGGAGCAGTTTCCCCTGAAGGACTGCACCCCATGGAGAGACTCATGTTGGGGTGGTTTGTGATGAATTGCCCCTCATAAGAGGACTCGTGTTGGAGAAAGGTGTGTGAAGATTGTCCCCTATGAGAGGGGCCCAGGGGAAGAGTCAGGAGTATTTCCCCAGAGGAAGAAGCAGTGGTGGAAACGACATCCAATGAAGTGACTGCAATTCCCATTCCCTGACCCCCTGTGCCGCTCGGGGAGAAGGAGGTGGATAAATCGGGATTCATGTTAATCCTGGAGAGAAGGGAGGGATGGAGGTAAGGTGTTATTTTTTTAAGATCTGTTTTTATCTCTTGCTACTTTTCTCTGATTTGTTCCTTCACAAATTTAATTAATTTCCCCAAAAACGAGTCTGTTTTGCCTGGGATGGTAGATGCAGGTGATCTTCCTGTCCTTATCTCCAACCATGGGCCCTTCTATATATTTTCTTCTCCTGTCTAGCATAGAAGGGGGGATGATAGAGCGGCTATGTGGGTACCTGGCCACTGGCCAGGGTCAAACCATGACACCCATGCATCCTTGGCATAGACTTCCTCAAGAAAGGGTATTATAAGGATCCAAAAGGGTATGAATATGTTTTTGGCATAGCAGCTGTATAGGCTCAGGACGTTGATCAGCTGTTTAGCTTGCCCAAACTTTCAGAGGAGTCTAGTGTTGTAGGGCTGATGAAAACTGAAGACCAACAGGTACCAATCGCTGCTAAAACAGTGCATCGACGACAATATCTCACCAACCGAGACTCTGTAGTTCCCATCCATAAGCTGATATGTCAACTAGAAAGCCAAGGAGTGATCAGCAAAGCTCACTCACCATTTAACAGTCCTATCTGGCCTGTGTGAAAGTCTGATGGAGAATGGAGATTGGCTGTAGACTATCGTGGCCTAAATGAGGTTACACCACCGATGAGTGCTGCCGTGCCGGACATGTTAGATCTTCAGTATGAGCTGGAGTCCAAGGCAGCTCAGTGGTATGCCACAATTGACATTGCTAATGCGTTTTTCTCTATTCCTATAGCAGCAGGATGTAGGCAGTAGTTTGCTTTCACCTGGAGGGACATCCAGTACACCTGGAATCGACTGCCCCAGGGGTGGAAACACAGCCCTACCATCTGCCATGGACTGATCCATACTGCACTGTAGCAAGGTGAAGCTCCAGAACATCTGCAATACATCGATGACATTATTGTACGGGTTAATACAGCAGAAGAAGTTTTTAGAAAACATAAGAAAATAATTGAGATTCTTTTAGATGCTGGTTTTGCCATAAAGAGAAGCAAGGTCAAGGGACCTGCACGAGAGATCCAGTATTTGGGAGTTAAATGGCAAGATGGGCGTCGCCAGATCCCAATAGGCGTGACTGACACAGTATCAGGTATGTCACCACCAACTAACAAAAGTAAACACAATCCTTCTTAGGCACTGTGGGTTTCTGGAAAATGCATATTCCTGGTTATAGTCAGATTGTGAAACCTCTTTTTGGCATGACTCGAAAGAAAAACACATTTAAATGTGGCCCTGAGCAACAACAACAGGCCTTTGAACAAATCAAACAGGAGATTGTACAGGCAGTAGCTCTCTGGCCAATTCGGACAGGACAAGATATTAAAAATTTGCTGTACACTGCAGCTGGGGACAATGGTCCTGCCTGGAGCCTCTGGCAGAGGGCACCAGGAGAAACTCAAGGTCGACCCTTAGGATTTTGGAGCCGAAAATATAGAGGCTCTGAGGCCAACTATACTGCAACAGAAAAAGAATATTGGCCGCATATGAAGGAGTTAAAGCTGCTTCAGAAGTGATTGGTACTGAGGCACAACTTCTCCTAGTACTACGAATATCAGTCCTAAACTGGATGTTCAAGAGTAAAGTTCCTTCCACACATCATGCCACTGATGCTACATGGAGTAAATGGACTGCCCTAATTACACAGAGAGCTCGAATGGGTCATCTCAGTCATCCAGGACTTTTAGAGGTAATCGCAGACTGACCACAAGGTAAAGACCTTGCAATGTCCCCTAAGGAGGTGGTGACACGTGCTGAAGAAACTCCACCATAGGCTTGCCTGTGCCAGGGGCTGGCAGCTGGAGAGTGAGCAGCTGAGCTAGAGTGGGCAGAGCCAGCATCAACTGCAGTTAATTTAAACGAGGCATTAACAGTTGCTGCTGAGACCAACTTCGGGGCAGGTAACACTGCACTCGGGAAGGGATCTGAAGCGAAAAAGGCCGACAAAAAGCTCTTTTGGGGTCTTTAAGTCAGGAAAAGCAGCTTGCCTGTGCCAGGGGCCGGCAGCTCGAGGGCAGGCAGCTGAGCTAGGATGGTTAATCATGCCACCAGGCTATAAGAAGCCTCAGGGAGAACAGGAACTAGTCGCTGAGCATAGAACAAGCTTATGGAGTATGTATGTATGCACCCAGATGGGTGTCAAAGCAGTCTACATTTCATATGACAGGGCGCTGAGGTTCTGATGGCACGTAAGGTTCGTTTGATCTGATCACTTGGAATAAGGCGGTAATGGTAAGTCTGTGACAACACCAGAATGTTTAAACGTGCGGTAAATAAACAAGTGCTTAGTTTCAAGAGGTCATTTGATTGTAGAAATCCAGTTATGGTTGCAACCCAGCTAAAGGCTGTTAGAAAAACTGTGGGCACCCAGAGGCCCCATGCAAGCATGCAGGTGTCCAGGTCTCTGGCTGCAGAGAGCACAGGTGCCTGGCACTTCAAGTGGTGGGTAGCGACGACAACACCTGTCTTGGATGCGAGCAGGTAAATGATCTGCTTTGCATGGTGGCTGAGCTGAAAGAAGTTGCAGGACTAAGGACTATAAGGGAATGTGAAAGGGAGATAGATTGGTGGACAGGCTGGAGGGCTGGGCAGGGAGAAATTTCATGTGGTTCAACAAGGGCAAGTGTAGAGTTTTGCACTTGGGAAAGAATAATCCCGTGTGCCATTATAGGTTGGGGACTGACCTGCTGGAGAGCAGCGCAGGGGAAAGGGACCTGGGGGTTCTGGTGGACAGCAGGATGACCATGAGCCAGCAGTGTGCCCTCGTGGCCAAGAAGGCCAATGGCATCCTGGGGTGTATTAGAAGGGGAGTAGCAAGTAGGTCAAGAGAGGTCCTCCTGCCCCTCTACTCTGCCCTGGTGAGGCCGCATCTGGAATATTGTGTCCAGTTCTGGGCCCCTCAGCTCAAGAAAGACAGGGAACTGCTGGAGAGAGTCCAGTGCAGAGCCACAGAGATGATGAAGGGAGTGGAACATCTTCCTTATGAAGAAAGGCTGAAGGAGCTGGGTCTCTTTAGCTTGGAGAAGAGGAGACTGAGGGGTGACATAATTAAATATGTCAAAGGGGAGTGTCAGGAGGCCAGTGCCAGGCTCTTTTCAGCGGCGTCCATTGACAGGACAAGGGGCAATGAGTGCAAGTTGGAACATAGGAGGTTCCATAAAAATATTAGAAAAAACTTTTTCACTGTGAGGGTGACAGAGCACTGGTACAGGCTGCCCAGGGAGGTTGTGGAGTCTCCTTCTCTGGAGACATTCAAACCCCACCTGGACACGTTCCTGTGCGCTCTACTGTAGGTGGTCCTGCTCTGGCAGGGTGGTTGGACTAGATGATCTTTGAGGTCCCTTCCAACCTCTAACACTCTGTGGCTCTGTGGTGGAACCAGCCTCTGCCATCCCTGAAAAAGAGCCCTCAGATACTGGCTGTATGAGAAGGGGATTCTACATCCTCTTGTCACCCAGATCAAGAAGGTGACCAAAGAGTTTCCCTGTTGTCCTTGCACAATAGGTATGGGGCTTTGGCATTTGAGGACCAGGCAAATGAAGATGGATAGGAGGAGCAGGGTCAACAGGAAAAGGTCTCTGCCCGATGAAAAAAATGGAGCAGGCGTGTTCTCTTAAAAAGTGCTCTGCCTGCAGTGCCCTTGCAGAACAGCTGGGGGGGCTCTGCAGGAGAAGCAGGTTGTGAGCAAGAAAGAGAGCTCGCAAGTCAGAAGTGCCACCAAGGTCCTCTTCCTCCAGAATTGGCCATCCAAACTGACCCTGAGAAGAAAAATCGGTGGGTCACTGTAGTGGGTGACTCTCTCCTGAGAGGAGCAGAGGGACCAATACGCAGACCAGACCCCCTTCACAGGGAGGTCTGCTATCTCCTGGGTGCCCAGGCAAAGGACCTCCTAGATAGACTTCCCACCCTTGTCAGGCCTTCAGATTATTACCCACTGCTGGTCTTTCAGGTGGGTAGTGAAGAAATTACAGCAAGAAGCTCAAAATCAATTAAGAGGGATTTTAGGGCCCTGGGGCAGTTGGTCAAGGGATCAGGGGCACAGGTTGTGTCCCTCTGTATTGGGTTTGGCCTGGCTGGATTTTGGCGGCGGAGGAGGAGCTGCAGGGTGGCTTCTGCAAGAAGCTGCTAGAAGCTCCCTGAATTTGATAGAGCCAATGCCAGACGGCTCCAAAGAGGGACCCACCGTTGGCCAAGGCTGAGCCTATCAGTAAAGTGATAGCAGAGGAACGCGTCTGTGAAAAACATATTTAAGAACGGGGAAAAGAACTGCATCACAACAGCTGGCACAGAGATGGAGGAGTGAGAATCTGCAGACACCAAGGTCAGTCAAGAAGGAGGGAGGGGGAGGATGAGCTGCAGGCGCCGGAGCAGAGAGAGTCCCCCGGGTCTGTGGTGAAGACCATGGTGAAGCGGGTTGTCCCCCTGCAGCCCATGGGCGAGGTGCAGATGTCCACCATGAGGATCACCGTGTAGATGTTCACCGTGTAGAGGACTCCATGCCGAGTGAGTGGATGCCTGAAGGGGGCTGTAGCCCATGGGAAGCCTGCATCGGAGCAGGTCACTGCCGGAACCTGTAGCCTGTGGAAGAGAGGAATGCCCACGCTGGAGCAGGTTGGCTGGTGGGACTTTTGTGACGCTGAGGGGGACTCACGCTGGAGCAGTTTCCCCTGAAGGACTGCACCTCAGACTCACGAGGGGTGGGTTGCCCCTCATGAGGTGTCTCATGTTGGGCAGTTATGATGAATTGCTCTTCGTGGGATGACTCATGCTGGAGAAGAGAGCGTGAAGCTTGTCTCCCATGAGAGGGACCCCACAATGGCCCTGGGGAAGAGTGAAGAGTCCTCCTCCGGAGTGAAGGAGCAGTGGAACCAACGTCAGATGAACTGACCGCAACCCCCATTCCCTGTCCCCCTGCGCCGCTCGGGGGGAGGAGATGGAGAAACCGGGATTGATGTTAAGCCTGGGAAGAAGGGAGGGATGGGGGGAAGGTGTTCTGTTTGTTAAGATCTGTTTGCTTTTTCTCATTTCTCACTACTCCTCTCTGATTGGTTCTCTTAATAAATGTAATTAATTTCCCCAAAAATCAAGTATGTTTTGCCCGGGACGGTAAATGAGAGTGATCTCCCTGTCCTTATCTCAAAGCCTGAGCCCTTTGAAATATTTTCTCCCCCTGTCTAGCAGTGAAGGGGGAGTGAGAGAGCGGCTGTGTGGGCACCTGGTTGCTGGCCAGGGTCAAACCACGACACCCTCCAATGACAGGGATGAATGAGGAAGTTACCTGGAAGAGCCATCAGGTCAACTCATGGCTCCGCGATTGGTGTCATCACAATGGATTTGGGTTTTTTGATCATGGGTTGGTATATAAGTCACCAGGTCTGCTGACAAGAGATGGGATGCACCTATCCCAGAGGGGGAAGAGGATCCTGGGGCAGGAGATAGCAGGGCTCATTGACAGAGCTTTAAACTAGGTTTGAAGGGAGAAGGGGTTAAAACTGGGCCCACTGAGAATAAGTCCAGGGAAAACAGGCAAGAGTCTGTAGGATGGCATGCTAGCAAAAACTTTCACTCCCTCATCTCAGTAGAGATGGGGAATAGAGATGCAATGGGAAACCAAGGGGTGAGATGCAGTGATGCTTTAGAAACCCTGGAAACATTTGAGAAGGTTCAGGTAGGAATTAGTACCTGCTCTCACAAAAAGGTGTTGGGATCGTTAACTCACCTGAAGTGTATTTATACCGATGCACCAGCCTGGGCAACAAACAAGAGGAGCTTGTAGCCATGATGCAACAGGAAAACTTTGACATAGTGGATATCACAGAAATATGGTGGGATGCCTCACGTGATGGGAGTACCACAATTGATGGCTACAAGCTCTTCAGGAGGGATAGGCAAGGAAGGAGAGGTGATGGGGTGGCCCTGTATATAAAGAATAACTTTGAATGTGCCGAGCTGGAGTATAGTGATGACAGGGTTGAGTCTTTTTGGATTAGGATTAAGGGCAAAGCCAACAAGGCTCATGTGGCTGTTGGAGTCTATTATAGGCCTCCTAACCAGGATTATGAGGTGGATGAGATTTTCTATACACAGCTGGGTGAAATCTCTCAGTCGCTGGCACTTGTTCTTGTGGGGGACTTCAACTTCCCTGATGTCTGCTGGAACTACAATGCAACAGAGAAGGAACAGTCCTGGAGGTTCCTGGGATGTGTCGAGGAAAACTTCCTGACTGGTGAGTGAACCAACCAGGGAAGGAGCCCTGCTGGACCTGCTCTTTACAAACAGAGAAGGTCTGGTAGGAGATGTGATGGTTGGAGGGTGCCTTGGGCACAGCGACCATGAACTGATAAAGTTTTCTATACTTGGAGATGCCAGGAAGGGGTGCAGCAAAGCTGCCATTTTGGACTTCAGTAGGGCTGATTTTAACTTGTTTAGCACTCTTATTGCCAAAGTTCCTTGGGAATCAATACTGAGGGGTTTGGGAGTCCAGGAAGGCTGGACGCTCTTTAAGAAAGAGGTCCTGAAGGCGCAGGAGCAAGTCATCCCTGCTAGCCGTAAATCCAGCTGGAAGCACAGAGGACCTGCCTGGCTTAACAGGGAGCTTTGGCTGGCACTCAGGGAGAAAAAGAGCATTTATGGCCTTTGGAAAAAAGGGCAGATGCGGATACCCTACATTTTACAGCTAGCCGTGTCGGCAGCGCTGCATTGCAGAATTACGACTTTCGTCTTTGAGCTATTTTCTAAACAAGTACATAACTCTTGCTAATAATCAAAAGAAACCATAATCAGACAAGTACAGCTCATGTTGGGAGTTTGCTCGTGAGAATGGACAGATAAGACGCTTCTTGTACACAAGATGTGCATGGGAGTGAATGGGAGAGTATGATCAAAACAGACCTGGGAAAGTCTGTTCTCCCTGTGTGATAAGAGAGTGATTGAAGGAGTACATGAGCTAATAACAACTCTGGCTGCATAGTCTGATCTCCTGTTTGTAATCCATAAATGCTGCTTCTTGCTAATAAACTTTTTCTTAGCTTCTCTCAAGAGCTGAGTTCGTGCCTTTGAGCCCACTGCAGGCAGGCAACTCACGATGACTGTAGGATTCCATGCAATGACAGACAACTCCAAACCAATATGATGCTCTAAAGGCTACCATCTTATTGCAAAAGCAGCACACATTAATACTGTTCTCTCTTAGGACGCATCACATTGTGATTGGCTAGAGCTGTTCATGCACCATTCTGACTCTGTTAATTGGTAATTGCCTGACAAACATGCATTTCCTGTCCCACCAGCCAAGCCCCGTGTTCTGCACAGCTGACCCGTTCAGTTCTTCACCAGTATATCCAAATAACAAAACCCAACAGATGACTACAAAAACGTTGTGAAGCTACGTAGGAAAAAAATGAGAAGCTCGAAAGCCCAGCTTGAAGTTCATCTGGCCTCTATGGGTAAGGATAATAAGAAAAAGCTGAAGTACTTAATGACTTCTTTGCCTCAGTCTTTATTAACAGGGACAGTTATATAGAGGGACTCCAACTCCCTAAGCTAGGAGACTGGGACCGGGAGCAGGAAAACCCCCCCTTAAATCCAGCAGGAAATGGTCACTGACCTGCTGCAACATTTAGATGTACACAAGTCTATGGGGACAGATGGGATGCACCCAAGAGTGCTGAAGGAGCTGGCAGCAGTGATTACCAAGTGATCTCCATCACTTAGCAGCAGTCCTGTCTGACTGGAGAGGCCCCATCAGATTGGAAGTCAGCTGATGTTACCCCCATATATAAGAAGGGACGGAAGGATGATCGAGGGAATTCCAGGCCTGTCAGTTTAACTTCGGTCCCAGGAAAGCTGATGGAGCAGGTCATCCTGAGCTGTATTATGAGGCACATGCAGGACAAGCAGGTGATCAGGCCCAGTCAGCATGGCTTCATGAAGGGCAGGTCCTGTTTGACTAATCTCATCTCCTTCTAGGACAGGGTGACCTGCTTACTGGATGAAGGAAAGGCTGTGGATGTTGTCTACCTTAACTTTAGCAAGGCATTTGACAGTTTCCCCCAGCATTCTCCTAGAAAAGCTGGCTGCCCGTGGCCTGGATGGGCATGTACTTGCCTGGATTAGGAACTGAGTGGATGGCTGGGTCCAAAGAGTTGTGGTGAATGGAGTTAAATCCAGCTGGCGGCCAGTCACGAGTGATGTCCCCCAGGGCTCAGTGCTGGGACCACTCCTGTTTAACATCTTTATCCATGACCTGGATGAGGGGATGGAGTGCACCCTCAGTAAGTTTGCAGATGACACCAAGCTGGGAGGAAGTGTCGATCTGCTGGAAGATAGAGAGGCTCTTCAGAGAGATTTGGACAGGTTAGATTGCTGAGCCAAGACCAACAGTATGAGTTTCAATAAGGCCAAATGCTGGGTCCTGCACCTTGGCCACAACAACCCCAACAGCGTCACAGGCTTAGGGAGGGAGTGGCTGGAGAGTTGCCAGGCAGAGAGGGACCTGGGGGTGTTGATGGACAGCCGGCTGAACAGGAGCCAGCAGTGTGCCCAGGGGCACAAAAAGGCCAATGGCATCCTGGCCTGTATTAGGAATAGTGTGGCCAGTAGGACCATGGAAGTGATTGTGCCCCTGTAGTCAGCACTGGTGGGGCCGCACCTCGAGTGCTGTGTGTAGTTCTGGGCTCCACTGTACAGGAAGGACATGGAGGTACTGGAGAAGGTACAGAGAAGGGCAACCAGAACCATTAGGGGACTAGAGGGTAAGTCTTATGAAGAGAGGCTGAGGGGGCTGGGGCTGTTCAGCCTGGAGAAGAGGAGGCTGAGGGGAGACCTTATTGCTCTCTACAACTCCCTGAAAGGCAGCTGTAGTGAGACGGGTGTTGGCCTCTTCTCCCTAGTGAATAGCGACAGGACAAGAGGGAACAGATTCAAGTTGTGCCAGGGGAAGTTTAGATTGGATATTAGGAAAAACTTCTTCACTGAAAGGGTGGTGAAGCATTGGAATGGGTTGCCGAGGGAGGTGGTGGAGTCACCATCCCTGGACGTGTTTAAAAAACATCTGGACGTGGCACTTCAGGAGATGGTTTAGTGATAGGGTGGTGCAGGGCTGTAGGTTGGACTTGATGATCTTAAGGTCTTTTCCAGCCTTGATGTTTCTCTGGTTTCTATGTTAAGCCCAGGAAGAAGGGAGGGGTCAGGAGAAGGTGTTATTTTTAAGATCTGTTTTTATTTCTCATTACTATTCTCTGATTTTGTTGCCAAAAGCAGCAACTGCAAAGAAAACTCTCTAAACCAAATGCTAGTTTAGAAAGCTGACATTGGTTTATTAGCAAAGTTGGCCAAGATTGGATGCTGGATGAAACTAGCATCCCACATTGAAAAACTGCAACGTATTTATTTTGTAACTTATTAGTATAAACACACCTAACTTGCCACTAATTCTACAGTTACTGGTTAGTGATAATGGTTACATTCACCACTGGATCAGTATATTAAAATTAGCTTCATCTCTCATGTAAGTCAGCACGCGTGCTCCTTGCAGGTGTGGGGGGCGAGTTTTTGGCGCTCTGAATTGTGTCAGTGGTTGTCATCTCCCACTGCCACATTTAATTTTGGCTCACTTTCAGCCTTTCATAAACAGTTTTTGATGTTTTGGTATCCTCTAATCTCCATAAAGGAGGTTTTGACTATCAAAGTCCTGCTTAGGTCTGTTTCTCAAGGACAAACAGCTCATTAAAACTTTCTAAACAACAGTCTACTTGCTATATCCAGGTGCACACTATCTTACTATCTTTTCTACTAACCGGCTGGAAAATTTCTTTGTCGCCTCTTCCCATCCCTGAAGCAGTATTCTTTGAAAGACTGATTTACCACTCTTAAGGCAGTAAAAATTATTCTGCCATCCTTATGGCAACAATTTGACTGTTAACAAATTTAATTAATTTCCCCAAATCGAGTCTGTTTTGCGCGGGATGGTAACTGCAGGCGATCTCCCTGTGCTTATCTCAAACCCTTCGTTATATTTTCTCTCCCCTATCTAGCTGAGAAGAGGGAGTGATAGAGCGGCTGTGTGGGTACCTGGCTGCCAGCCAGGGTCAACCCACTGCACAGGGGATCCCAAAGTCACTTTGGAACACAAGATTAAATAGATTCCACTTCTTCACGTGCTGAAGTGGGATAGCCACAAGAAATACCAAATAACGGGAAATCTCATTTCACTCCAGAAAAATCAGTCCTAACCCCAGCAATAAATAACCAATAAAATCTAAATTTATTTTTCTTGGAATACACTAAATAAATGGTTCAGTAAAAAAAAAAAAAAAAAAAAAAAAAGTTAAGTTTTCTCTTGAAAAACAATCTAATTATTTGCTCAAAACAAATGTAGACACAATTTATTAGACAGTCATTTAGTTTAATAAGGTATTATTACTTCTACCAACAAGAGTTCTTTCTAAATGAGCTGGGAACACCTCCAAAGAATCATAGTCTGGTCTACAATTGTCATGCTCTATTAAACCCAACATCTGTTTAGTCCCAAAACTTGTCTCCATGATGCAGAAGCAGATGCTTCAGAGCAAGCACAAGGGAGTTTGGTTTGCACATCAGGTCTCATTGCAATCTCAAATAGCTAGGGGTAGATAGAAATCCTGAATTTACTGTCCCTTCTAAAAGGTTTTAATATTAATTATTAACAATGTTTACAAGAATATAATTTTTACTCCTTAAGTTAAAAGCAGTTTAGCAATACACACATGCCATGATTGTCTGGCTGAGTCTGCAGACAACCTGAATAATATAGATTATATATACTTTTTTTTTTTTTTAAATGAGTACTTTAAAGTGTAATAATTTGAGATAGTCATGCAGACAATGTTACCATGCTATGCGAGGTCTCTAGGTTGGGTCTTTAACACAACCATATGAAAATAAATTAAGAAGTTATGCTATTACACATTTGAAAACCTAACAAAAATTCATTTCCATATATAACAGCACATTGGTTACTTTTACAGTTTGCTGCTCTATGAGCTAAAACAAATGGATATTGTTTTCCTTTCAAGCAAAGCAGCCAATATCTCTGTAAAGATGAGAACATATGAGATGTAATACTACTTATTCAAGTATGAGCAAAGCTGCTGCACTGAAATTTTTGGCTGATTCCTATTTGCATCCAAGAACCATAGGTTTCAGACTATCCTTCACCCATGAGACATTAAAACAGCCCACAAAATCCTAACCTAAAACTTCCCACACAGTTACAAGACTACTGCAATACATATATAACTCTCCATGCAACAGAAGACACAGAGGATACGTTAAGAGTAGGTATTGTTCAGCACCACTATTTGAATTTTATTGTCCACACAGTATATTTGAATTCTGTCTAATCATTCATACTACAACAATATTTATACCTAAGGATCAAACTACTATGAATCAAACACTTTGTGGACTAAGTATCCTGTCCTGGTTTGAGAGCACCAGGACAAAAGTTCTCTGGGGCTGCCTGGCACAGGTGGCAATCAGTGGGGGAGGAGGGGCAGCTGTGCCTATGGGGAGGAGAGGATGGGTCAGGTGACCCAAGTGGACTGATTGTGGTATTCCTTCCCATGAGCTCACTATGTGAGGGCCCCTAAGAAGAGCCCTGGGGCCTTTAGGGCTTCTTGTGCTGGGAGGGTTGCTATGGGCTCTTCATTATGTCCCCTGTGCTGTTGGTGTTTCTGCCTCCTGTTTCCCCACTGCAGAGGAGCACTGTTTGACAGAGGAGGTTGCCTTCCCCTGCCTCCCACCCTGGGTGGGAGAGGTGCAGCTCCTTTTCTGTTTCTTTGGGACTCTGGGCTTGGGCTCTACCATCTGTTGCCGAGTCCAGTCTGGGACCCATTTTTCCCTGTTTGGGACCTTGTAATACGGAGCGTATGGGTCCCATATTAACATATTCTCTTGTATCTTTGAGCATATTGCATACTTGTGTGTGTGTGTATATAGTTTGACATCTTCATTGTTGCTGCTATTACTCTTTATCGCTAAACTGGTTCAAATTTTTTTTAGCCTCAGAGTCTCTCTCCCTGGTTCCCCTGTTATCCTCCCCTGGGAGGATGGTGGGGGGATCACAGAGCGTGTTTGTCAAAGTTTAGTGGCCGGCCCAGCCTTAAACTTTGACATATACACAACACATACCTACACAACTTACAGATATCACACCCACAGCTAAAGGCTAGTCTAAAAAAAAAACCTAAGTCATACCTTGTAGATGAACATTTATGTGCAGAATCAGAGTTAGTGGTTTAAAGCAGCTGTACAGCCCTCAAGTTTGTTCATGTGAAATATTTTTTAATGTGTTTCGTCCTGCTTTATTAGAGGAGGGAAAGCTGCAGTAAACCAGAATTCCTGCTTCTTTTCCCATTTTTATTAAGATCCTCAGCCTTTTGCTCCCAGCAAATTGGCTATTCCAACTCGGTAGCCTATTTCTGTGACAATCTTAATGCTCTGTCCTAACTTATTCCCAAATACAAAATGCTCCTATTTTCCATGCAACACACAAAATATCTCAAAACACCTCTAGGCCCACTGAGAGGAAGTCAAACCAAAGACAGACCAAACAGGTCCCAGCTGATCTGAGCTGATCTTTTGGGACACAAAACAAATGTTCCAAATAAAAACATACACTAGAGAAACAATGTCACCTGGTTCCCCAACATATCTAAAAAAATAGAGTCTTTGTATTGATTAAGTTTAATTGCTGCTAAAAATACCTCTGGTGTCTAGACAGAACGATTTTCCAATAGGAAAGTGAATTTGGTATCATACATACCCAAAGGTACCAGAAAAGGACTAACAAATATTAACAGTAGAAATGAACACTGTGCTGTAAAAATCAGTAAGCCTCAATTTCAGCAACTAAACTAAAGTTTCTCTGACCTACACACCCTCTAGTTGCTTTCTGCCCACTTCCAGAAAAGAAGCCAACAAAACAGTAAGTAGACCTTGTAATTCAAATCAGAGATAAGTTAGCTCTCCAAAGGATGCACTTATGTATCTGAAAGAGAGCTAGTTGAGTGTGGTGCTTGAAACACCAAAGGTCGCGAGTTCGATTCCCGTTCGGTTCTCACGTGTGTTGCCTGACCTAGTCGAGAGGTGGCGTCCCTGCCCATGACAGGGAGGTTGGATTAAAATGATCTCTAAGGTCCCTTCCAGCCCAGGCCATTCTATGATGAAAAGCAAAGTGACAAAGCTCTGTTAATAAGGATGGGTTTCCAGCTTTCCTGACATATGAAGTGTTTATTCAGCTGCACTACTTGGGAAATTGTTTTGGGAAGTCTTGGTGCTGTTAGTGAGGCTGAAAAAAAAAAACACAAGAAATGCAATTTGATCTTTCTTCCAAGATAAAAAAGCAGTTATACACTCATACCAAGAGAGCATTCAGTAGACTTCACGCATACTCCAAATGAGATACAAAAGCATAAGAATTTTGGATTTTTTAATTAAATTGGTAACAATTTTGCTAAACAAAAGTAATGATACAGAAAAATACAAGAAGAATTTGTGCCTGTAAAAGGGATCTTTAGGAAAAATCTTTGCAATTCTCAGATTTTAGGATTTTTTGCTATTTTTAATCATAAAAAGTACTGAAATAATATTTGTTTTTAAAGCATGTGAAGTGCTAGGGCCTGAATCATAGGCCCTGGACTGAAGTTGACCTCACAACCCCACACTATACAGTATTAACCACATATGTAATGTACTGATAATCTATTTTAGCATGTGTGTATATATCCCAATGACAATCTGTAAAAGCTTTGCTATAAGACTAAATGTGCAATGGGAACCAGCAGGGTGATCTTTCTTTAGCTTAGCTCAGTGGGTTGAGCGTGGTGCTTGGAACACCAAAGGTCGTGGGTTCGATTCCCGTTTGGTTCTCACGCGTTACCTGACCTAGTCGAAAGGTGGCGTCCCTGCCCCCAACAGGGAGGCTGGATTAAAATGATCTCTAAGGTCCCTTCCAGCCCAGGCCATTCTATGATTCTATGATTCTAAAGGCCAGGTGCAAGGCTGGGAAAACAAGCTGCCTCTTGCTTTTTGAGAAGTATATTACAAGACCGTGAGACCAGAGGCCTGGCTTGGGTGAGAAATATGTGATTAAGGACCAAAATAGATAGGGATACTCCCTTGTATTCTTCTTTTAGCCCTGGCCAGACTGTGGGAGGAATCCAACAGAGTGAACAACACCAAATGTTCCTGTGTTCGAAGTTATGTCAGGTTGTTTATTCAATAGTATAAAAGCTGGACCCTCTTGCAGTGACTTCGGAGACCTCACCTATGAGTGGACGCACTGCGTAGGACTCCCCAATTGCCAGGACGGTGCTCCAGAATCCTCGCTGCAACAGGGGCTCCCCAGCGACTGTGGGTCTGGATGATGATAGCAGGGCAATTGGTGATGGATCTTTCTTAATAACTATCGCTAACCGCATATAGTACTGATTAGGTGCATTACCCTGCTTGTTCTCCTTGCTGTTTAAACTAGAGTATAACAAGCTTGCCTTGCCTTATTCTTGTAATACTTTGAAATAGATAGTAAAATAAGCCAACCCTTCTGTTGGTGCCTGTGTCCTTTTCTGCAGGACCCCCTCCGGGCCAATTACCAAAACAGCATGTTAACAAGTCAGCTATATTTCAGCTATAACTTAATCCCTGGCAATCACCAAATGAAATCAAACCACTACTAAGAATTCATCTCCTCTTATACACAAGTCACAGCCAAGCAGCAGGGGAGATTTCAGAACAGAATAAACACATCCTTCATGACTACAAATTAAAAACTTTTCCTACTGATTTTAAGTTAATGAGTTATGCAGTAAAGACTGTTTCTGCTCATTTTACTGTACTGATTTGCAATTTTCCTCCCCTTTTCTACTGCATATTGAGCAACCACTCCTTTATCCAGTTTCCTTTCCCTATGCCTCTTATTTTTTCACAGTGAAAATGTTCAGACAAAAAAAAAGTTTTGGCCAAATTAAAAGGAGACAGATAAGCTGGTTTTGTGAAACACATATCACCTCTTTTAGAGAACCTGGTTGACCATAAAGGAGTTTATCTTTGCAACCTGGGGGGCAAATACCATCTTTCATAGCTTTCTAGATATTAATCAAATTCTCTACTTCTCCATTTATCCTCTACCCAATATTCACTGTTTTTTGGACTCTATCAAGATTGATGGCTACTGTCTGGGGTCATGAAAGTCTGCTATGTCAATAATCCTTTAATATATTTTTCTAGCAGCATAGCACACTAACCATTCACCAAGTACCAAAGTATATCTCCTTAAAGCTCACTACCTCAGGACAGATGTGCTTTTGGACAACAGTAAGAAATGCATCACAACTATAAACTGGTCCACACAATGCTCAAGTACAAGAAAAAAACAACATCTTTAGGTAGCTCTCAACATAAATTGACATGACCACTGTTTACTCTGCTGAAGGAACAAACATGGCATCTTTTTTTGGTCCTCCTGGCCAGTAAGTTGTTCTAATGCCATCCTCTTCTGTAGCAAAACCCTGAACAAAGCAGCACTGCAGTGACATTAGTATGGTTCTTATGGGTTCCACTGAAGTCTAAAGTCTTGCATGTAGCAGAAGTGATTAATCTTGATAGATTTCCTGCAAGCAAAGGCAGCCTCTCACAGGAAAGGCAAACAGCAGCTGAAAAAGCTAGTGACAATACTGTGTTTTCAGCTCCAGTTCCTTTTCCACACACATTTTACATGGGAGTCAACCATCAATAAAAGCCTGAAGAGCACAATCTGCTTAGTTCATGTACTACCTACAGGATAGTAGTTTGGCTCACAAAGGAAGAAGGGATTTTTCAAGACCTTCTTGGTTAGGCAGCATATCTCATGATGAAGGAAAGGCTGTGGATGTTGTCTACCTTGACTTTAGTAAAGCATTCGACACTGTTGCCCACAGCATTCTCCTAGAGAAACTGACTGCTCTTGGCTTGGATGGGCACACGCTTTGCTGGGTGAAAAAGTGGTTAGATGGCCGAGTCCAAAGAGGTCAATGGAGTTAAATCCAGTTGGCAGCCGGTCACGAGTGGTGTCCCCCAGGGCTCAGTACTCGGGCTGCTCCTGTTTAACATCTTTATTAATGATTTGGATGAGAGGATGGAGTGCACCCCCAGTAAGTTTGCAGATGACACCAAGCTGGGTGGAAGTGTCGATCTGTTTGAGGGTAGGGAGGCTCTCCAGAGGGATCTGGACAGGCTGGATCGCTGGGCTAAAGCCAACTCCATGAAATTCAATAAGGCCAAATGCCAGGTCCTGCACTTCGGCCACACCAACCCCCAGCAGCACTACAGGCTTGGGGAGGAGTGGCTGGAGAGCTGCCAGGCAGAGAGGGACCTGGGGGTGTTGGTGGACAGCCAGCTGAACAGGAGCCAGCAGTGTGCCCAGGGGGACAAGAAGGCCAATGGCATCCTGGCCTCGGTCAGGAATGGTGCTGTCAGCAGGAGCAGGGAGGTGATCATTCCCCTCTACTGAGCTTTGGTGAGGCCTCACCTTGAGTGCTGTGTCCAGTTTTGGGCCCTTCACTGCAAGAGGGACACTGAGGTGCTGGAGAGGGTACAGAGGCAGCTTCCAAGCTGGTAAAGGGCTTAGAACACAAGTAATATGAGGAAAGGCTGAGGGATCTGGGGCTTTTTAGCCTGGAGAAGAGGAGATTGAGGGGAGACCTCATCGCTCTCTACAACTATGTACTGGGTTGAGTTGGGATAGGGTTAATTTTAAATAGGGGGAGGGGCTAGTCGGAAATTGCTGAACCAAACTAATCGCTAGTCAAAGGGATATTTGATACCATCATGATGTCATGCTGGGGTATACATATAGGGGGCTGGTGGGGGCGGGGGTCTCTCTCTTTCTGGCTCCGCTGGTTTCCGGGTGGTGAGATCCGCGTTACATGTTACTCGCGTTATATCTGGTTAAACGTTACTGTTACTTCATTGTTATAGTTATCATTTATGTTCACCATTAAAACAAACTGTTTTTATCTCAACCCTACGAGCCTCCACCTCCTGCACTCTCCGGGCCCTTCCCCTCACTCCCGGCAGGGGTGAGCGAGTGAGAGAGCGACCACGTGGTTCTTTGTCTCTCCCGGCCGGTCGGCTTAAACCACAACATTTTTTGGCGCCCAAAAAGGGGTGAGCGAGTTTTGCTAATAACTCCTTGGTTCTCCAACTGACGGATCAGCTTATGGATGGGAACCAGGGAGTCTCGGTTGGTGCGATATTGCCGTCGATGCACCGTGGAGTTAGCAATTGGTACCTGTTGTTCTTCAGCTCTCAACAAACCCACCACAGAAGGGTCCTCTGAGAGACCAGGCAACGTGGACAACTGTTTAATTTCCTCTGCCTCCAAAGCAGCTATGCCAAAAGCCCACCGGTACCCCTTTGGATCCTTGAAGTACCCGCTCCTGAGGAAGTCTATACCAAGAATGCACGGAGCCTCTGGGCCAGTCACAACAGGGTGTTTATGCCACTCATTTCCAGTCAGACTTACTTCAGCTTCCAATACAGTCAGTTGCTGGGTCCCCCCTGCCACCCCAGAAATACAGACGGGTTCTACCCCTCTATATCCTGATGGCATCAAAGTACATTGTGCGCCTGTGTCTATTAGAGCTTTGTATTCCCGTGGAGCTGACGTGCCAGGCCATCGGATCCACACAGTCCAGTAGACCCGATTGCCCCTCTCCTCCACCTGGCTGGAGGCAGGGCGGCTCTATTCTCGATTAGAGTCACTCACTTCTTGTGAGTATGACTTAGAGGTTCCTTCAAGAGCATCAGAGTCAAAATCTGTTTTCCTGTTTCGTTTGGAGGGCTTTCCACTGGAAACTGGGGCAGTATTTTTCTTATGATGATCCTTCTTCTTTGCCGCTTCCTTTCGCAACTCACGTACGCGTTCATCTAGTACTGAAGTTGGTTCTCCATCCCACTTCCTCATGTCCTCTCCATGGTCACGTAGGTAAAACCACAGAGTATTCTGGCATGTTTGTTTTCCCTGTTCTCTCTCTTGATTGGAGGAGTGCCTAGTCCTAACAGCTGAGACACGTGCCCGTGTGGGTGTAGAGCAGGACATATCCACTTTGAGCTGCTGGAACTCCCGGGACAGTTCTTCCACGGCAGAAACACAAACCTGTAGGGATGAAGACAGACTTCCTTCATAATGCCGGAGCTGGCGAGCCAGTTCATCCACAGTTTGTCCCTCACCTTCTCTCCAGGATATCAGTGCCAAGGAGTTTGTGTATGTTTGAGGTGCACTTCGTAGGAACTTCTGCCACATGCCTTGTGTGCATCGGACTTCATCTGGATCAGTGGGTGACTGCTCGTTATCTGGATTATTGTAAATCACCTCCAGCACAGCCAGTTCCCTCAGGTACTGGATACCTCTCTCCATGGAGGTCCATTTACCTGGGTGGCATGCAATATCTTCCTTGAGGAGGTAACTTTCCCTCATGCCTGACAGAAGGTGCTTCCAGAGGCTGAGGGTTTGTGTCTGCCTCCCAAGCACTTTGTCAATGCCCCCTTCCCTAGAGAGGGATCCCAGTTGTTTGGCTTCTTTACCCTCCAGTTCCTGGCTACCGGCTCCACTGTCCCAGCATCGGAGCAGCCACCTGGATGGCGGCCAAAGTCCTTTCGCATGTCTCGCAGCTCACTGAGAGATAGAGACCGGGTGACTATCTCTGGCTCTACCTCCTCTTCTTGTTCTCGTGATGGCCCTGCTTCATTTTCATCCCTCACCAAGCGAACCGATTTCTTCATGTACTTCTTCTTCTGTACTGGAACAACCGATATTGGCACAGTCTGGTTTTCAGGTTCAGCTGGAGCGCTTGTCACAGGGGTCGGAGCAACCGCAGTGCCTGTCACAGGGGTCGGAGCAGCCACAGCGCTTGTCACGGGAGTCGGAGCAGCTGCAGTGCCTGTCACAGGGGTCAGAGTAGCCGCAGCGCCTGTCACAGGGATCGGAGCAGCCGCAGCGTTCGTTGCAGAGACTGGAACAGCCACATCATCTACTGGTTTGTCTTCAGGTCCAGAGGCCTCGTCTTTCCCTTGGGAATAATGGGTGACATTGAAAATAGCTCGGTAGGCATGGGCTAGGCCCCAGCACACAGCAGTGATTTGGGCTTCTTTGGAGTGGCCAGGCTGACAACATACTTTCTCCAGATACTCTGCTAGTTTTCTAGGATTCTGTATATGTTCAGGGGTGAAATTCCAAAACACTGGAGATGACCATTGTCCTAGGAGCTTGCCCATATTCTCCCACACACCTTGCCACTCATAGTTCACATAGAATCACACAGAATGTTAGAGGTTGGAAGGGACCTCAAAGATCATCTAGTCCAACCACCCTGCCAGAGCAGGATCACCTACAGTAGAGCGCACAGGAACGTGTCCAGGCGGGTTTTGAATGTCTCCAAAGAAGGAGATTCCACAACCTCCCTGGGCAGCCTGTTCCAGGGCTCTGTCATCCTCACAGTGAAAAAGTTTTTCCTCATATTTTTATGGAACCTCCTGTGTTCCAGCTTCCACCCATTTTCCCTTGTCCTGTCAGTGGACGCTGCTGAAAAGAGCCTGGCTCCGTCCTCCTGACACTCCCCCTTGACATATTTATAAACATTAATGAGGTCACCCCTCCCCTCAGCCTCCTCTTCTCCAAGCTAAAGAGACCCAGCTCCTTCAGCCTTTCCTCATAAGGGAGATGTTCCACTCCCTTAACCATCTTTGTGGCTCTGCGCTGGACTCTCTCAAGCAGCTCCCTGTCCTTCTTGAACTGAGGGGCCCAGAACTGGACACAATATTCCAGATGTGGCCTCACCAGGGCAGAGTAGAGGGGCAGAAGGACCTCTCTCGACCTACTTGCTACTCCCCTTCTAATACACCCCAGGATGCCATTAGCCTTCTTGGCCACGAGGGCACATTGCTGGCTCATGGCCATCCTGCTGTCCACTAGAACCCCCAGGTCCCTTTCCCCTGCGCTGCTCTCCAGCAGGGCAGTCCCCAACCTATACTGGCACATGGGGTTATTTGTTCTCAAGTGCAAGACTCTACACTTGCCCTTGTTGAACCGCATAAGATTTCTCCCCGCCCAGCCCTCCAACCTGTCCAGGTCTCTCTGAATGGCTGCACAGCCTGCTGGTGTGCCAACCACTCCTCCCAATTTTGTATCATCAGCAAACTTGCTGACAACGCTCTCTAATCCCTTGTCCAGGTCATTGATAAATATATTAAACAGCACTGGCCCGAGCACTGATCCCTGAAGGACCCCACTAGACACAGGCATCCAGCCAGACTCTGCCCCATTGACCACAACTCTCTGGCTTCTTCCCTTCAACCAGTTAGTGACCCACCTCACTACTTGGTCATCCAGACCACACTTCCTCAGCTTACCTATGAGGATGCTGTGGGAGACGGTGTCAAAGGCCTTGCTGATGTCCAGATAGACCACATCCACTGCACGGCCACCGTCCATCCACCTGGTTATGTCTTCATAAAAGGCTCTCAGGTTGGTCAAACATGACTTCCCCTTGGCAAAGCCATGCTGACTGCTCCTAATGACCTTCTTATCCTTGATACGCCTAGAGACAGCACCAAGGATAAGATGTTCCATCACCTTTCCAGGGATGGATGAAGAGGGTCCCTTCGGAGAGCCGGCCAAGATAACAATCATCACACCAATATGGCTACAGATCGTCCTCCCTTTATTGCTCCGGACAGCTCAATATATACAGTTAAGCAGTGTCCCCGCGCCTGTCCCTTAACAGAGTTGGTCAGTTACAGGTTCACACGCGCCAGCGTTTTATTGGGTAGTGCCATTCCACTATGCAAGTGGCTCTCGCCCCCCCTTCTCCCCCCGCGGCCAGCACCTCCAGCCAAGCTTCTCGCAAAGCTCTCACAAAACAGATAAAACCTCCTCCTCCCTGTGTTCCAAGGCAGCTTCAAGGACAGAGCCTTTGTTTAGGCCTAAGCTGAGTTGTCCACATCTTTAAAATAATACCGCGCCTCAGCTCCACAAGAAATTCCTCTACATATCCCCCTTTTTCTTTTTGGACAACCCCAGGCTTCGTCCGCTAGCTTGCTTATAATTTTCTTGATTATACTTATCAAACAACTAAACATAACTAAGCCTATAACAATTAAAACTGCAATAACCAAAAATGCCTTAACTAAACTCTTAATTCATCCTGTCAAAGTTCTCACACCCATCACCCTAAATCATACTTTGATCCTTAATCACACACTTCTAACAAAGCAAAAGGCAGCTGGTTTCCCTGCCTTGCTTCTAGCTAAAGAAAGATCACTCTGCTGGTTAGTACATAAACCTTAACACATACTATGTGGCTTTGATTACACAACCAATATAAGCTTCATTGTTAGTCACACAAAGAGGATACATATTAATACAACAGGTAACATTGAGAACAGTCACATTTTCCCATAATTGCTCTGCCATCAGCCGTAAGCATCTTCTGCCAGTCCAATCCATGTCGTCGTTGGTAATCAGTACCTCAGGGTCCCATCATGTCACTGGGCGAAACAAGGGGTTCAACAGGCAGTCCCAGTGCACAGTCGTGTTGCTGCTGCGCTGTTGAAGTGACAGGATGCTGCACAACCACATCATGCAGGATCATGCGGTTCCCAGGTCCCTTAGCTGTTATTAATAATAACAGGACACGCAATCGAACTGGCTGCTTCCCAATCTCCCTCTGTTATAGCGTCTCTGATGACACCGCTCCATCGCTGTTGCAAAGGATCCTTTATGGTTCAAGCTTGAAAATCAGGCTTGAGTGAGGGAGCTGATGGTAATGGGGGAGCTGAACTGGTTTAAGGGTTTCTTCTATTTCTTGCTGTCTAGTTGATAATTCAGCGAGTTTGTTCAGCATCTCTTTCAGGGGTTCATCCTGATCTTCCTTCTTCCCCTCCCCCTTTTTATTTTTTATTCTTATTAGCTCAAGTATTACTTCAATCACGCTGTTATCACACAGGGAGAGCAGAATTTCCCAGGTCTGTTTTGATCATACTCTCCCGTTCACTCCCATGCACATCTGGTGTACAAGAAGCGTCTTATCTTCATTCTCACGGTCAAGCTCTCAACATGAGCTGTACCTGGCTGGTCAGGGTCTCTTTTCATAATTAGCAAGCAAGAGTTATGCACTTGTTTAGAAAAGAGCTCAGCTCAAGGACGAAAGTCTTAATTCTGCAACGCAGTGCAGTTTCTCCTTTTTCTTTTCTTTTTTTTTTTTCTTCCACCCAGTCGGGACGAGCAGGGAGTTTCTTCCTTTGCCTTTTTCCTTTCCTGCCCTCCCCCCAACGCTTCGATCGCTGCCGCAGCAACTTTCTTTTCTGCTTGCATGATTTCTAGAGTGCGTATTACGGTTTTCCAAACTGTTCCTAGTTCTTTCGCTGCTTTTCCTCCCTCTAGAGTACAGTCCCACAAAAAGTCTCCTACTTCACGCCATTCCGTGGAACTAAAGATTAATGGCGGGTCGTTCATTTTCTCCCGTTTCCGAGCCCATGGGGCTAATACGTCTCGCTCCTTTACTTTTTCTCCTCTCTTAGAGAGTATACTAAGGAGGCGAGTTGCCGCGTCCCTTTCCATCGCGGTCTTACCTTGGCAGGGGCTTGATCGGCTGCTCAAGCTCTGGTCTCCGGTGCCCTTTTGGTCACACTCGGAACTCTCCTGCCTCCAGCTCTCCGGCTCCCAAATCGGCTCACGTCCGATGCTTCGGAGTCTTCCCGCATTTAAGCAATCCGCATTTAAGCGTCCATAGAGGGTCCCTTGTTCAGGCGCCAGATGAAGAGGGTCCCTTCGGAGAGCCGGCCAAGTTAACAATCATCACACCAATATGGCTACAGATCGTCCTCCCTTTATTGCTCCGGACAGCTCAATATATACAGTTAAGCAGTGTCCCCGCGCCTGCCCCTTAACAGAGTTGGTCAGTTACAGGTTCACACGCGCCAGCGTTTTATTGGGTAGTGCCATTCCACTATGCAAGTGGCTCTCGCCCCCCCTTCTCCCCCCGCGGCCAGCACCTCCAGCCAAGCTTCTCGCAAAGCTCTCACAAAACAGATAAAACCTCCTCCTCCCTGTGTTCCAAGGCAGCTTCAAGGACAGAGCCTTTGTTTAGGCCTAAGCTGGGTTGTCCACATCTTTAAAATAATACCGCGCCTCTGCTCCACAAGAAATTCCTCTACAGATGGAAGTGAGGCTGATCGGTCTGTAGTTACCTGGGTCATCCTTCCTGCCCTTCTTATAGGCTGGAGTGACATTTGCTTTCCTCCAGTCTTCAGGCACCTCACCTGTTACCCATGATTTACCAAATATGATGGAGAGTGGCCTAGCAATGACTCCCGCCAGCTCCCTCAGCACCCGTGGGTGCATCCCATCAGGGCCCATGTATTTATGAATGTTTAAGTGTTCAAATTGATCCTTAACCCAGTCCTCATCAATCAGGGCAGACTCCTCCTTTGTCATGACTTCCTCTTGGGCCTCAGGGGACTGAGGCTCCTGAGGACGGTCTCCAACAGTGTAGACAGAGGCAAAGAAGGCATTCAGCAACTCTGTCTTCTTTCTGTCCTCTGTCTCCAGGGCACCCACCTCATTCACCAGAGGGCCTACATTGCCTCTAGTGTTAGTTTTATCTGCAATGTATTTGAAGAAGCCCTTTCTGTTGTCTTTGACCTCCCTTGCAATTTTTAATTCCAAGGAGGCCTTAGCTTTTCTGATTGCTTCCCTGCACTCCCTGACAGCTGTCCTATACTCCACCCAAGTGGCCAGCCCTTCCTTCCACAATTTATATACCCTCTCCTTCCACCTGAGTCTGCCCAGCAGATCCCTGGTTAACCACGCAGGTCTCCTGGATCTCTTTCTTGATTTCCTACCTGATGGGATGCACTGATCCTGAGCCTCGAAGAAGTGGTCTTTGAATGTCAACCAACTCTCTTGGGCCCCTTTACCTTTCAGCTCCCTGTCCCAAGGGGTTTCCCCCAGCAATTGCTTGAAGAGGCCAAAGTTGGCCCTTCTGAAGTCCAGAGTTGCAATCCTGCTTGGTATTCTGTTTCTACCACACAAGATCCTGAACTCCACTATCTCATGGTCGCTGCAGCCAAGATTGCCCTCAACCTTCACTGCTTCAACCAGACCTTCCTTGTTGGTGAACACAAGGTCCTGCAGCGCTCCTCTCTTGGTTGGCTCATCCACCATTTGCGTCAAAAAGTTATCATCGATGCACTGGAGGAACCTCCTGGACTGAGGATGGCTGTCTGTGTGGGACTTCCAGCAAATATCTGGGTAGTTGAAATCCCCCATGAGAACCAGGGTCTGTGATTGAGAGGCTGCTGTCATCTGCCTGTAAAAGGTCTCTTCAACTTCCTCCTCCTGATCAGGTGGTCTGTAGTAGACACCCACCACAGTTTCACCTAAGCTAGCCTGCCCTTTAATTCTTATCTGGCTTCAGGACAGGTCTCTGGGTGATATCCTTAGAAAATTTTGGTGCGACCCCGAGCAAGATCTGACACACATTCAGGAGACACAGGACGAAAACCAGGAGACACAGGATGAGAACCATGCTGGATTGGGTATTCCAAGAATATTCAACGTTTTCAAAAACTGTTGTGATCAGTTTGAAGGACAAACGGGAGAGAACATTCTCCTCCGTTTCCCCCATGGGTTCGGTGCCATTACTAATGAATCCAGAGGAGGCGCCCAAGGCATGGGAATGACAATAGTGCCTCATACAAATACCAGCTTACTCTCATGGCCAGTGATACAATCATATTATAAACTGTCAGCACTCCGTACAAAAGACTCATACTTTTGATCCCTTTTCCACAGTTGATAAATAATATCGCATTAAATATATAGGATACATAAGGATTCAGCCAATGCCACAGTGTAAATAAATAAATCAATATTATGACCACCAACTACTTGACTAATGTGCAAAAATCAATCTAACAAAATTATGTTTTGAACACCCCTTTGTTAAATCTGCTGTTATCTCAAACCCCCGGCCCCACGTTGGGCGCCAAAGATGTTGTGGTTTAAGCCGAGTGACCGGCAGGCCTGGAGAGACAAAGAACCACGTGGCCCTTCTCTCACTCACTCACCCCTGCCGGGAGTGAGGGGAAGAGCCCGGAGAGAGCAGGAGGTGGAGGCTCTTTAGGTTGAGATAAAAACAGTTTGTTTTAATGGTGAACATAAATGATAACGATAACAGTGAAGTAACAGTAACGTTTAACCAGATATAACGCGAGTAACATGTAACGCGGATCTCACCACCCGGACACGCCCGGACGGGGAACCGGAAAAAAAAGCGACCTGACTAGCGACTAGTTTGGTTCAGCAATTCCCGACTAGCCCCTCCTCCTATTTAAAATTAACCCTATCCCAACTGAATCCAATACATGCAGGTAAATCAACATTTATATCATTTAAGTACTTCTTTGTCTTATTTACATACATGTAACAAAACATGTCTCTAGTTCATTAATATAAAATTCTACAAGATCTATTAGTGCCATCTTAATTTTGGCCATTTTTAGTGCTGCTAGTTACACTCCCACGCTAAAACACAATATTTGTGGCCAAATCTCCCCGAAGGTTCAAAAGCCTCAAAAATTTGTCATGAATTAACAAAATTTAAAGCTACACAAACTATAAAGGTATTTTTTCTCACCTTCTACATAATTCCAGTCATAACATTTTATTAAATAATTACTGCATCAAGCCTATCAATTTGAAAGTAGAATGACAGTATCAGTTTTAGAAACATCCTATCAGAAGAAAGGAGAGGTGGTGTGGAAGCAATTAAAAATTACATCTATCTTTTCTTACATCTCAAGTAAAAGTCAGAACTCAAACACAGCAAGTGTTTTCTAGAATACACGCAGAAATATTTTTTTAATGCAATTAGCAAAACGCCATTATTAGGGAGGGAGGCTGGGTCAAACACACCTTTACATTTCTGTGTAAAAGGCTTAACTTTTCTCCACCTCTTAACTACTACAGGTATATAACATATCTTTCAAGTTTCAAGAACTGAGAATTCAGATATTAGCTCTGCTCTTTGCAGTGGGCAGGTATTTGTTTAAAGATTTTTTTTCCCTGTCATGGGTTTGAGTCTGGCAAGGTTTTTGGCAGCGGGGAGGAGAGGGCCGTGGGCATGGCTCCTTGCAAAACTTTCAGAGCCTCTTCCAGCCACAGGAAAAAGTCAGACCCACCTCTGGCCAAGGTCAGACCAATCAGCACCTCTGTGACCAGGAAAAACAATTGGGCCACCTCCTCTTTGTTTCATTATCTTTTTGTCTTCTGTCATCATAGAATGGCCTAGGTTGGAAGGGACCTTAGAGATCATCTAATCCAACCTCCCTCTCATGGGCAGGGACGCCTCTCAACTAGATCAGGCTACTCAAGGCTCTGTCCAACTTGGCCTTGAACACCTCCAGGGAGGGGGCAGCCACAACATCTCTGGGCAATCTAGTCCAGAGTCTTGCCACCCTCGTACTGAAGAATTTCTTCCTAAGATCACATCTAAATCTGTTTAACTTAAATCCATTTTCCCTTGTCCTATCAGTGGACAGTTCCGTTAAAAGTCCCTCCCCAGCCTTCCTGTACCCTTCCAATACCCTTCAGGTATTGGAAGGCAGCTATTAGGTCCCCCAGAATCTTCTCTTCTCTAGGCTGAACAGTCCCAGCTCCCGCAGCCTGTCCTCATAGCAGAGGTGCTCCAGCCCCTGGATCATCTTTGTGGCCTCCTCTGAATACACTCCAACAGATCCATGTGTCTCTTATGGTGGGGTGCGGGGAGCCTCATGCTGGAGAAACAGGAACTGCAGGCAACGACTCAATATGAGCGCGAACAAACAGATTCAACTTTATTCTTTTCTACCAAACGTTTATACTCTTTCAACTCTCAGTACATTACACTTTCTGTTATCTCATTGGTTATTACTACATTCTATCTACTACAACAGTTACTGATTGGTGCGGTTACATCTAATATGCCTACACTTAATCTATTAGGATGTTGCATCTCCAGATGCCCAGTGCCTTTGTTCTCAATGACAAACCAGAAAGATTTGTAACCTTGTTTTGCTTCAAGGAAGCAAAACAAGGGCAGACTGACCTTAATGATCCGTGACTTTGTTTTGCTTCAGGGAGGCACATCAAGGGCAGGCTGACCTCAAGGATCAAAGGATCTAAGGTATTTTCCCAAACACAGGCTGCAATGCTACAGCGCCAGCAAGGCCAGCAACATCTCCCCCTCTTTTATCAAACACGGCATCAGCTAGCCTTCTGATCTGAGCAGAGAAGCATTGGATGATGCAAGGTCCCATACAAACTACAATCAATACGATAACAATAATAATTATAACCATCTTAATTCCATCTTTAAGCCAGGCAGAAATTCTAAAAGACAAAAGCCAGTCATCAAAAGGATTATGGCCTACAGTAATTTTTTGTGTATGTTGTTGAAGCCAATGTAGTTGTTTGTGAATCGAGTCACTATGATCTGACAGGTTAAAACAGCACATCCCTTGAACTTCCTCACACCCTTTATCTTAAATCATCCAGACCCGCAGTCGCTGGGGAGCCCCTGTTGCAGCGAGGTTTCTGGAGAACCCTCCCGACAATTGGGAAGTCCTACGCAGTGCGTCCACCCGTAGGTGAGGTTTCCGAAGTCGCTGCAAGAGGGTCCAGCATTTATACTATTAAATAAACAACCTTACATAATGTTGAATGCAGGAACATCTGGTGTTGTTTGCCCCGTTGAATTCTTCTCACAGCTTGGCCAGGGCTGAAAGAAGAATGCAAGGGAGTCTCCCTATCTATTTGATCCTTAATCACACACTTCTAACAAAGCAAAAGGCAGCTGGTTTCCCCGTCTTGCTTTCAGCTAAAGAAAGATCACTCTGCTGGTTAGTACCATAAACCTTAACACCTATTATATGGCTTTGATTAGACAGTCTTACACAACCAATATAAGCTTCATTGTTAGTCACATAAAGAGAATACATATTAATACAACAGGTAACATTGAGAACAGTCACATTTTCCCATAATTGCTCTGCCATCAGCCGTAAGCATCTTCTGCCAGTCCAATCCATGTCATTGTTGGTAATCAGTACTTCAGGGTCCCATTACGTCACTGGGAAAAACAAAGGGATTCAACAGGCAGGCCCAGTGCACGGTCGTGTTGCTGCTGCGCTGCTGAAGTAACAGGATGCTGCACGGCCACATCATGCAGGACAGGAACCAAATCATGGTCATTAAATGGCTTAATTCGTTTCACTGGCAGCCAGTAAGGTCCTGTGGATAAAGAAACACAGCCATAACCTCTTCCCCATGTCAAGAGAGGTACCGGACCTTTCCATTCATTAGTATGAATGTCCTTATACAGTACATTAGGCTTTGGCAAGTCTTTCTGTTTTTCCTTCTGAGATCTCAGATGAGGAGTTAACATATCAAAACTGGATATATTCAGAAAATTTAACACATACGTTGCTTTAGACAACTTCTTGTGTGGAGACATTCCAACGACAGTGCTTTTCTGTTTCTGTAACATTCTTTTCAGCGTGAGATGTGCTCTCTCCACAATGCTCTGTCCCGTTGGTGAATAAGGTATCCCTGTCACATGAGATATTCCCCATTCCTGTAAAAATACTTGAAAATTGTTAGAAACATAAGCTGGACCATTATCCGTTTTTATCTGTGATGGCACTCCTAACGTGGCAATAGCACATAGCAAATGCAGTCGAACATCTCTAAACTTTTCACCACTGTGCGCTGTGGCAACAATAAAAGATGAGAAAGTATCTACAGTAACATGCACAATATGTGTAACATCCATCTGCCATACGTCATTGGGAGCAAGACCACGAGGGACTGCTGTTATATTAGAGTTCAGTGGTGTGACCGCTTGACAATCTGGACATGACAAAATAACATCTTGAGCTTGTCGTGATGTTATGTTAAACTCTTTGGATAAAGCCTTGCTATTTTGATGATAAAAAGCATGCGAAAGTCTAGCCTGTCCTAATACATCAGGAACAGCAGTCATAGCAGCCAGAGAATCGGCCCGAGCATTACCTTCAACTAACGGGCCAGGCAGATTAGAATGAGAACGAATCTGTGTCACAAGTATTGGTGTATCCGATTACTACAAAGTAAGCCTAATTTCTGAAACAACATAAAGAGAACACGATTAGAAACATGTTTTAAAAAGGCAAACTCAATTCTGCACAAAAGGCCATACACATAATGCGAATCAGCAACAATATTTACAGAACGATAGCTGTTTTGTTAGTGGATCTCAGCATCTCCGGAATTCTTTTACAGTCCGCGTTAGCATTCTCCACAGCAAGCTGCAGTAATAATGCATCTGCTGCCGCTGGTACATCTACCTGTCTCTCAATAGCTCGTTGTAATTTATCAATAAATTGAAGGTAGGGTTCGTCGTTAGTTTGTCTGATAGTACTAAAAGGTTTGCTTGATTTTTTCATGTCAGGAATCTTTTTAAAAGCTTTTGTTGCTAATTGTGCAGCGAGCTGTAAAAGTTCTATAGTAAAACGAGCTTGAAGCTGTGGATTTGCAAACTGACCCTCCCCCAACAGCTGATCCAGGTTAATTGGAGCATTATTATTTTGAGCTACTGTAGTATGGGACATACATAATTCCCTGTATTCTACATACCAAATTGTATACTGGCTGGGTGTTAAAATCAACTTAAATATCACCTTCCAATCCTGAGGAACCATAAGAAAAGCCTCTTTCATTGTCTCTATTAAATTTTCAGTACAGGATGATTGAATACCCGATTCAGCAACCGTACGCCGCAACTCTTTCAGCATGCTATAAGAAATCTGTTGACGGTCTGGTGCCTGAGTCCCGTCCGGCCGCGTATGCATAACTACTGGCATAGCTTTAACTACCTCAGGAAAAAAGTCAGTGTTAAGGAAACCATGCTCATCACGATCGGTTAAAATATCTGCCAAGGAAATCTGAACCCTAGTAACAGAAGGCAGTGCTGGACAAACCTGTGGAGAAGATAAAGGAGGGGGTGCATAGGGTGGGGGTTGATAATTGAGTGGAACAAGAGAGTTCATCTGACCCTTATTTTGACACAGCTGTGAGCCAGATTTTGACAGCCCCTTTCCTTTTTCTGAAAGTCCCTTGTCCGTTATTAATAATAACAGGACACGCAATCGAACTGGCTGCTTCCCAATCTCCCTCTATTATAATGTCTCTGATGACACCGCTCCATCGCTGTTGCAAAGGATCCTTTATGGTTCAAGCTTGAAAATCAGGCTTGAGTGAGGGAGCTGATGGTAATGGGGGAGCTGAACTGGTTTAAGGATTTCTTCTATTTCTTGCTGTCTAGTTGATAATTCAGTGAGTTTGTTCAGCATCTCTTTCAGGGGTTCATCCTGATCTTCCTTCTTCCCCCCTCCCTTTTTTTTTTCCTTTTTTTTTTTTTTTTTTCTTATTAGCTCAAGTATTACTTCAGTCACTCTGTTATCACACAGGGAGAGCAGAATTTCCCAGGTCTGTTTTGATCATACTCTCCCGTTCACTCCCATGCACATCTGGTGTACAAGAAGCGTCTTATCTTCATTCTCACGGTCAAGCTCTCAACATGAGCTGTACCTGGCTGGTCAGGGTCTCTTTTCATAATTAGCAAGCAAGAGTTATGCACTTGTTTAGAAAAGAGCTCAGCTCAAGGACGAAAGTCTTAATTCTGCAACGCAGTGCGGTTTCTCCCTTTTTTTTTTTTTTCTTTTTTTTTTTTTTTTTTCCGACCCATTCGGGAGGAGCAGGGAGTTTCTTCCTTTGCCTTTTTCCTTTCCTGCCCTCCCCCCAACGCTTCGATCGCTGCCGCAGCAACTTTCTTTTCTGCTTGCATGATTTCTAGAGTGCGTATTACGGTTTTCCAAACTGTTCCTAGTTCTTTCGCTGCTTTTCCTCCCTCTAGAGTACAGTCCCACAAAAAGTCTCCTACTTCACGCCATTCCGTGGAACTAAAGATTAATGGCGGGTCGTTCATTTTCTCCCGTTTCCGAGCCCATGGGGCTAATAGGTCTCGCTCCTTTACTTTTCCTCCTCTCTTAGAGAGTATACTAAGGAGGCGAGTTTTTTTAGGTGGATTAGTCTTAAGATATGCCTGAATGTCACTTATCTCAGTTTCTGTTAGTCGGGGTTCTCCGTTCGATTCTAAATAGTGATTAGCTGACTCATAGTCCCATTCCCCGTTTTTTAACATGTTAATCACCCAAACACGCCGATTACGTCGAGGACCAGAAGATTCAGCCTTATCAAATTGCTTTTCAAAATTTTTGAGTCCATCTACTATAGCTTGATGAGCTTTACGGTATTTTTCTCGAATTATGTTAGACTGCGCCCCTTTATCCAATCGCTGCATTTCTTCTAACAGCTTGGTCATAACGTCTGTCTGTTTCTGAATCAACATTTCTAGGGATTCATCTACTTCCATATCTTCAGGTAACGGCACTGTCGCAGGATCAATAGCCCCAGGGGGAGCTGAGGGAGGTGGGGGCAGAGTGGGTTCGGGTGGCTCCCATGGTGGGATGAGATCATCATAAGGACCTCGGCGTGCCGGTGCTGCGACCGGGAGAGGGTTATCTTGTGAGTTTTTTACTGAGGAATCTGAAGACGGAGTAGCCAATTTCTCAGCAGCAACTGTATACAGTGTTTTAGCAGCAACTTCTACCTCAGCATCTGCTCCCATGCGTTCTATCAGTAATCGTAACTGGCGATATGTCGGGGCTATTACTTTCGCTTCCTTATTCCCTGTCTGTACTGCTTCCCAAATATCTTGCCCCACCTCCTTCCACACAGCATCTTTAAAAACGTCAGTTGAGTCATTTAAATAACCATGGCACCGTGCCCAATATAATAAGTTTGTCAGCAGGGTTCGATCCAGCGATTCCCCCGCTCTCTGAACCACACGTAAAATGGCTTCCACGGTCGCCTTTTCAATCGCTGATGCAGCGCTTCCCATCCCGTGCACTAAAAACAGCTCTTATTGTGAGCTCCGACTCACCGGTCGACAGTGGCCACTCGCGTCTCTCTCGAACGCCCGGTCGCAACCGCCACGGGTTTCTTACGTTCCTCTTCGTCGCACGGCAGCTCCGCAGTATCACGTCGGGGTCACCAAGATGCGGGGAGCCTCATGCTGGAGAAACAGGAACTGCAGGCAACGACTCAATATGAGCGCGAACAAACAGATTCAACTTTATTCTTTTCTACCAAACGTTTATACTCTTTCAACTCTCAGTACATTACACTTTCTGTTATCTCATTGGTTATTACTACATTCTATCTACTACAACAGTTACTGATTGGTGCGGTTACATCTAATATGCCTACACTTAATCTATTAGGATGTTGCATCTCCAGATGCCCAGTGCCTTTGTTCTCAATGACAAACCAGAAAGATTTGTAACCTTGTTTTGCTTCAAGGAAGCAAAACAAGGGCAGACTGACCTTAATGATCCGTGACTTTGTTTTGCTTCAGGGAGGCACATCAAGGGCAGGCTGACCTCAAGGATCAAAGGATCTAAGGTATTTTCCCAAACACAGGCTGCAATGCTACAGCGCCAGCAAGGCCAGCAACAGTGGGGACATCAGAATTGGATGCAGTATTCGAGGTGGGGTCTCACAAGAGCAGAGTAAAGGGGGAGAATCCCCTCTCTTGACCTGCTGGCTACGCTTCTCCTGATAAATCCCAGGATGTGGTTGGCCTTCTGGGCTGCATGAGCGCACTGCCGGCTCATGTTGAACTTCTCATCTTTCAACACCCCCAAATCCTTCTCTCCAGGGCTACTCTCAACCCACTCTGTGCCCAGTTTGTATTTGTGCCTGGGATTGGTCCGACCCAGGTGCAGGACCTTGCATTTTGACTTGTTGAAATTCATGCAGTTTGCACTGGCCCATTTCTCAAGCCTATAAAGGTCCCTCTGGATGGCATCTCTTCCCTCAAGTGAGTCCACGGCACCACACAGCTTGGTGTTGTTGGCAAACTTGCTGAGGGTGCACTCGATGCTGTTGTCTGTGTCACTGACAAAGATGTTGAACAGCCCTGGACCCAGAACAGACCCCTGAGGAACTCTGCTTGTCACTGGTCTCCATGTGGACATTGAGCCATTGACCACAACTCTTTGAGTGCGAGCATCCAGCCAGTTCTTTATCCACTGAGTGGTCCATCTGCCAAATCCGTGTCTCTCCATCTTCGAGACAAGGATGTCATGTGGGACAGTGTCAAACGCCTTGCACAAGTCCAGGAAAATGACATCCGTTGCTTTGTCCTTGTCAACCAGTGCGGTAGCTTTCTCATAGAAGGCCACTAAATTAGTCAGGCATGACTTGCCCTTAGTGAAGCCATGTTGGCTGTCACCAATCACCTCATTAGTTTTCATGTGCCTTAGTACAGCTACCAGGAGAATCTGGTCCCTGATTTTACCTGGCACGGAGGTGAGACTTTTTGTCTGTCCTGTCTCTGTGTTGGGGAGGTTTTTTTTCTGTTTGGGAGGAGGGGGAGGTGAGATGAAAGCAAAGAAACGAGGTCGGCAAGGAAAGGGAGGAGTGAAAAGCACCAAAGCAGAGTGCTTCCCTAGAGTCCTGTGGTGAATGAGATGGCAGGGAGATGATTGTCTGTGAACAGAACGGGATTGACAATGTGTACTGGGTTCAGATAGGATAGGGTTAATTTTAAATAGGGGGAGGGGCTAGTCGGAAGTTGCTGAACCAAACTCATCGCTAGTCAAAGGGATATTCGATACCATCGTGATGTCATGCTCGGGGTATATAGATAGGGGGCTGGTGGGGGGCCGGGTCTCTCGCTTTCCGGCTCCGCTGGTTTTTCTCCGGGTGGTGAGATCCGCGTTACATGTTACTCGCGTTATATCTGGTTAAACGTTACTGTTACTTCACTGTTATCGTTACCATTTATGTTCACCATTAAAACAAACTGTTTTTATCTCAACCCTACGAGCCTCCGCCTCCTGCTCTCTCCGGGCTCTTCCCCTCACTCCCGGCAGGGGTGAGCAAGTGAGAGAGCGACCACGTGGTTCTTTGTCTCTCCCAGCCGGTCACTCGGCTCGAACCACAACAACTTTGGCGCCCAACGTGGGACCGGGGGTTTGAGATAACAACAGATTTGACAAAAGAGTGTTAAAAAGATAACTTTGTTAGATTGATTCTGCACATTAGTCAAGTAGTTGGTGGTCATAATGTTGTTTTATTTATTTACACTGTGGCATTGGCTGAATCCTTATGTATTATATATATTTCCTGCGCTGGTATTTATCAACTGTGGAAAAGGGGTCAAAGGCATGATTCTTTTGTACGGGGTGCTGACAGTTTATAATATGATTGTATCACTGGCCGTGAGGGTAAGCTGGTATTTGTATCAGGCGCTATTGTCATTCCCATGCCTTGGGCGCCTCCTCTCTGGATTCATTAGTAATGGCACCGAACCCATGGGGGAAATGGAGGAGAATATTCTCTCCCGTTTGTCCTTCAAACTGATCACAACAGTTTTTGAAAACTTTGAATATTCTTGGAATACCCAATCCAGCATGGTTCTCATCCTGTGTCTCCTGGTTTTCGTCCTGTGTCTCCTGAATGTGTGCCAGATCTTGCTCAGGATCACACCAAAACTTTCTAAGGATATCACCCAGAGACCTGTCCTGAAGCGTGGCAAGGTGTGTGGGAGAAGATGGGCAAGCTCCTAGGACAATGGTCATCTCCAGTGTTTTGGAATTTCACCCCTGAACATATACAGAATCCTAGAAAACTAGCAGAGTATCTGGAGAAAGTATGTTGTCAGCCTGGCCACTCCAAAGAAGCCCAAATCACTGCTGTGTGCTGGGGCCTAGCCCATGCCTACCGAGCTATTTTCAATGTCACCCATTATTCCCAAGGGAAAGACGAGGCCTCTGGACCTGAAGACAAACCAGTAGATGATGTGGCTGTTCCAGTCTCTGCAACAAACGCTGCAGCTGCTCCGATCCCTGTGACAAGCGCTGCGGCTGCTCCGACCCCTGTGACAGGCACTGCGGCTGCTCTGACCCCTGTGACAGGCACTGCGGCTGCTCCGACCCCTGTGACGAGCACTGCGGCTACTCCGACCCCTGTGACAAGCGCTCCAGCTGAACCAGAAACCCAGACTGTGCCAGTATTGGTTGCTCCAGTACAGAAGAAGTACACGAAGAAATCGGTTCCCTTGGTGAGGGATGAAAATGAAGCAGGGCCATCACGAGAACAAGAAGAGGAGGTAGAGCCAGAGATAATCACCCGGTCTCTATCTCTCAGTGAGCTGCGAGACATGCGAAAGGACTTTGGCCACCATCCAGGTGAGCACATTATTAGTTGGCTGCTCCGATGCTGGGACAGTGGAGCCGGTAGCCAGGAACTGGAGGGTAAAGAAGCCAAACAGGGGGCACTGACAAAGTGCTTGGGAGGCAGACACAAACCCTCAGCCTCTGGAAGCACCTTCTGTCAGGCATGAGGGAAAGTTACCTCCTCAAGGAAGATATTGCATGCCACCCAGGTAAATGGACCTCCATGGAGAGAGGTATCCAGTACCTGAGGGAACTGGCTGTGCTGGAGGTGATTTACAATAATCCAGATAACGAGCAGTCACCCACTGATCCAGATGAAGTCCGATGCACACAAGGCATGTGGCAGAAGTTCCTACGAAGTGCACCTCAAACATACACAAACTCCTTGGCACTGATATCCTGGAGAGAAGGTGGAGGAGCCAGGTGGAGGAGAGGGGCAATCGGGTCTACTGGACTGTGTGGATCCGATGGCCTGGCACGTCAGCTCCACGGGAATACAAAGCTCTAATAGACACAGGCGCACAATGTAGTTTGATGCCATCAGGATATAGAGGGGTAGAACCCATCTGTATTTCTGGGGTGTCAGGGGGGTCCCAGCAACTGACTGTATTGGAAGCTGAAGTAAGTCTGACTGGAAATGAGTGGCATAAACACCCTGTTGTGACTGGCCCAGAGGCTCCGTGCATTCTTGGTATAGACTTCCTCAGGAGCGGGTACTTCAAGGATCCAAAGGGGTACCGGTGGGCTTTTGGCATAGCTGCTTTGGAGGCAGAGGAAATTAAACAGTTGTCCACGTTGCCTGGTCTCTCAGAGGACCCTTCTGTGGTGGGTTTGTTGAGAGCTGAAGAACAACAGGTACCAATTGCTAACTCCACGGTGCATCGACGGCAATATCGCACCAACTGAGACTCCCTGGTTCCCATCCATAAGCTGATCCGTCAGTTGGAGAACCAAGGAGTTATTAGCAAAACTCGCTCACCCTTTAACAGCCCCATATGGCCAGTGCAGAAATCTAACGGGGAATGGAGACTAACAGTGGATTATTGTGGCTTGAATGAAGTTACGCCGCCATTGAGTACTGCCGTGCCAGACATGCTCGAGCTTCAATATGAGCTAGAATCGAAGGCTGCCAAATGGTATGCCACCATTGATATCGCCAATGCATTTTTTCTCGATCCCTCTGGCAGCAGAGTGCAGGCCACAGTTTGCCTTTACTTGGAGGGGCATCCAGTACACTTGGCATCGACTGCCCCAGGGGTGGAAACACAGCCCCACCATTTGCCACAGGCTAATCCATGCTGCACTGGAACAGGGGGAAGCTCCAGAACACCTGCAGTACATTGATGACATTATCGTATGGGGGGATACAGCGGAAGAAGTTTTTGAGAAAGGGAGGAAGATAATTCAAATCCTTCTGAAAGCTGGTTTTGCCATAAAACGTAGTAAGGTAAAAGGGCCTGTGCAGGAGATCCAGTTTTTGGGAGTAAAGTGGCAAGATGGACGCCGCTAGATTCCCATGGATGTGATTAACAAGATAGCAGCTATGTCTCCACCAAATAGTAAGAAGGAGACAAAGGCATTCTTAGGCACAGTGGGGTTTTGGAGGATGCACATCCCAAGTTACAGCCAGATTGTAAGCCCTCTTTTCCAGGTGACCCAGAAGAAGAACGATTTTAAATGGGGCCCTGAACAGCAACAAGCCTTTGAGCAGATTAAACAAGAGATTGTTCGTGCAGTATCTCTTGGGCCAGTCCGGACAGGACAAGATGTTCAAAATGTGCTTTATACTGCAACTGGGCAGAATGGCCCTGACTGGAGTCTCTGGCAGAGGGCACCAGGGGAGACCCGAGGCCGACCCTTAGGGTTTTGGAGTCGGGCATACAGAGGATCTGAGTCCCGCTACACTCTCACTGAAAAGGAGATACTGGCAGCGTATGAAGGAGTCCGAGCTGCCTCAGAAGTAATTGGTACTGAGGCACCGCTCCTTTTAGTACCCCGATTTCCAGTTTTGGGTTGGATGTTCAGAGGGAGGGCCTCATCTACACATCATGCGACTGATGCCATGTGGAGTAAATGGATGGCACTGCTCACACAACGGGCCCGAATGGGGAACCCTAATTGACCAGGAATTCTGGAGGCAATTACAAACTGGCCAGAAAGCAAGGACTTTGAAGTGTCACAGCAGGAGGAAGTGAAACGTGCAGAAGAGGCCCCATGATATAACGAATTACCGGAGGATGAGAAGCGGTACGCTCTGTTCACTGATGGGTCCTGTCGCATTGTGGGAAAGCATCGAAGATGGAAGGCTGCTGTATGGAGCCCCACCCGGCAAGTTGCTGAAGCCACTGAAGGGGAGGGTGAATCGAGTCAATTTGCAGAGGTAAAAGCCATTCAACTGGCTTTAGATATTGCTGAGCGGGAAAAGCGGCCAGTGCTCTATCTCTACACTGACTCGTGGATGGTGGCAAATGCTCTGTGGGGGTGGTTACAGCAATGGAAGCAGAATAACTGGCAACGCAGGGGTAGGCCCATGTGGGCTGCCGAACTGTGGCGGGATATTGCTGCCCGGGTAGAGAACCTGGTTGTGAAAGTACGTCATGTAGATGCCCACATACCCAAGAATCGAGCCACAGAAGAGCACCTAAACAACCAGCAGGTAGATCGGGCTGCTAAGATCCAGGTGTCTCAGGTGGACTTGGACTGGCAGCACAAGAGTGAATTGTTCATAGCTCGGTGGGCCCATGACTCCTCAGGCCATCAGGGAAGGGATGGGACACACAGATGGGCTCGTGATCGAGGGGTGGACCTGACCATGGATGCTATCGCACAAGTTATCCATGAATGTGAAACGTGTGCTACAATCAAGCAGGCCAAGCGGGTAAAGCCTTTGTGGTATGGAGGGCGATGGATGAAATACAGATATGGGGAGGAGTGGCAGGTTGACTATATTACGCTCCCACAGACCCGTCAAGGCAAGCACCATGTACTCACAATGGTGGAGACGACCACCGGATGGGGAGGGCAAGGACTAGTCCCTGCCCACCGAACAAAAGGGTAAGTTTTTGTTAAAAGGCAAGTACTTAAAAGGCCTGTAAACTATTCCGTGCATAGCTTTCAGAGAGTCTTGTATTGTAGAGCCAACTATGCTTGCCACCAGATCAATGGTTGTTAGAAAAACTGTGGGCACCCAGACAGAGGCCCCACGTAAGCATGTGGGTTTTCAGGCCTCGGGCTGCAGAGAATGCCGGAGCCTGGCACTGGCCATGGAGGGGAGTGGAAGTGACACTTGTGTCCGATGTGACCAGGTGAGCGATCTGCTCAGCCTGGTGGCTGAACTGAAGGAGGAAGTAGAAAGGCTGAGGAGCATTAGGGAGTCGGAGAGAGAGATAGATCGGTGGAGTCACGTCCTGAATGGCAAGCAGCAAGCTCTGCAAAGAGCTGAATATCCCCCCACCTCTGGCCATCAGGCAAAAGGGGGGGACCTAAAGGATAGGGAGGAGTGGAAGCAGGTGCCTGCCAGGAGAGGAAGGAAAATCCCTGCCCGGCCTCCCTCACCTGCCCGGTTGCCCCTGCGAAACAGGTATGGGGCTCTAGACAATGAGAGCCAGGCCAAGGAAGAGTCAGTGGAGGGTTCACCCATAGGGCTGTCTAGGGTGAGTCACTCAGATACACATGTTAGGACTTCTTCATATAAGAAAAAAAGGAGGGTAATTGTAATTGTAATCTGCCGCCCTGATCCGACCCACAGGGAAGTCTGCTGCCTCCCTGGGGCCCGAGTTAAGGATGTTATTAAGAAGCTTCCTGGTCTGGTTAAACCCATGGACTATTACCCGCTTTTGGTTATGCAGATCGGTAATGATGAGATAGTAGAGAGACGGCCAGAAGCAATCAAAAGGGACTTTAGGGCACTGGGGCGGATGCTAGAAGGATCAGGCGCACAGGTTGTGTTTGCCTCTATTCCTTCAATTATGAGGAAAAATAGTGGAAGATTTGACAAAGTGCAGCAGATTAATACTTGGCTAAAGGGGTGGTGCCAGCGGTCTAGCTTTGGATTTTTTAACCATGGGGAGATCTACAGGGCACCTGGTCTACTGAAACAAGCTGGGGTTCAAATGACACAAAGGGAAAAAAGGATCATTGGTCATGAGCTGGCGGGACTCATAGAGCATTCTTTAAACTAGATATGAAGGGGGATGGGGTTATAGCTGGGATTGCAGTGGGGCAGTGTTCTAGAAATTATGAGGACTGGGTGGCCTTCCATCCCCCTAGGGTGAGATCAGTGTGCTCAGCTTGCTCCCTGAAATGCTTATACACCAATGCACGCAGCATGGGGAATAAGCAGGAGGAGCTAGAAACCTGGGTTCGGGCAGGAGATTATGATCGGGTGGCAATTACAGAGACATGGTGGGACAGCTTACATGACTGGAATGTGGTCATGGGTGGCTATGTCCTTTTCAGGAAAGACAGGCCAGCCAGGCGAGGTGGTGGTGTCGGTCTTTACATGAAAGAGCAACTACAATGTCTTGAATACCATCCAGGCATGGATGAAGAGCAAGTTGAGAGTGTATGGGTTAGAATTAAGGGGCAGGCTGGCAGGAGAGATACTGTTGTGGGTGTCTATTACAGGCCACCAGATCAGGGTGAGGAAGTTGATGAGGCCTTCTACAGGCAGCTGAGAGCGGTCTCACAATCACAGGCCCTGGTTGTCATGGGGGATTTTAACTTCCCTGATATTTGCTGGAAGGACAACTCAGCCAGCCAGCCACAGTCCAGGAGGTTCCTCCAGTGCATCGATGAGAATTTTCTGATGCAAATGGTGGAGGAGCCGACTAGGAGAGGAGCACTGCTGGACCTCATCCTCACTAACAAGGAGGATCTGGTTGAAGCAGTAAAGGTTGAGGGCTGCCTTGGCTGCAGTGACCATGAAATGGTGGAGTTCAGGATCTCATGTAGCAGAAACAAAATAGCAAGCAGAATTGCAACCCTGGACTTTGCCAAGGCAAACTTTGGTTTTTTCAAACAGTTATTAGAGACAATCCCATGGGCAAGGCTGTTTGAAGGTAAAGGGGCCCAAGACAGTTGGTTAGCGTTCAGGGACTGCTTCTACCGTGCTCAAGATCAGAGCATCCCGACACGTAGGAAGTCAAGGAAGGGAGCCAGGAGACCTGCGTGGCTAAACAGGGATCTGCTGGGTAAGCTCAAGGGCAAGAGGAGAATTTACAGATCTTGGAAGGCAGGGCTGACCACTTGGGAAGAATATAAGGCTGTTGTCCGAGGATGTAGGGAGGCAACTAGGAAAGCAAAGGCCTCTCTAGAATTGAACCTGGCGAGAGGGTTCAAGGACAACAGGAAGAGCTTTTTCAAATACGTGGCAGATAAAACTAACACCAGAGGCAATGTAGGCCCACTGATGAATGAGGTGGGTGCCTTGGTGACAGAAGATACAGAGAAGGCAGAGTTACTGAATGCCTTCTTTGTCTCTGTCTACTCTGCCGGAGGCTGTCCTGAGGAGCCCCATTCCCCTGAGGCCCAAGAGGAAGTCAGGGCAGTGGAGGAGTTTGCTTTAGTCGATGAGGACTGGGTTAGGGACCAATTAAGCAATCTGGACATCCATAAATCCATGGGTCCAGACGGGATGCATCCACGGGTGCTGAGGGAGCTGGCTGATGTCATTGCTAGACCACTCTCCATCATCTTTGCCAAGTCTTGGGAGACGGGAGAGGTGCCTGAGGACTGGAGGGAAGCAAATGTCACTCCAGTCTTCAAAAAGGGCAAGAAGGAGGACCCGGGAAACTATAGACCGGTCAGCCTCACCTCCATCCCTGGGAAAGTGATGGAACGACTTACCCTTGGTGCCATCTCAAGGCATATCAGGGATAAGAGGGTCATTAGAGACAGTCAACATGGCTTCACCAAAGGGAAGTCGTGCTTGACTAACCTCATAGCCTTTTACGAGGATATAACAAAGTGGATAGATGATGGCAGAGCAGTGGATGTGGTCTACCTTGACTTCAGTAAAGCATTTGACACAGTCTCCCACAGCATCCTTGCTGCTAAACTGAGGAAGTGTGGTCTAGACTCTCGGGTAGTGAGGTGGACTGTGAACTGGCTAAGGGGAAGAAGCCAAAGAGTTGTGGTCAATGGGGCGGAGTCTGGTTGGAGGCCTGTATCCAGTGGAGTCCCTCAAGGGTCGGTACTGGGACCAGTATTATTCAATATATTCATCGATGACTTGGATGAGGGACTAGAGAGTACTATCAGCAAATTTGCTGATGACACCAAGCTGGGAGGAGTGGCTGACACACCAGAAGGCTGTGCTGCCATCCAGCGAGACCTGGACAGGCTGGAGCGTTGGGCGGGGAAAAATTTAATGAAATATAACAAGGGTAAATGTAGGGTCTTGCATCTGGGTAGGAACAACCCCAGGTTCCAGTATAAGTTGGGGAATGACTTATTAGAGAGCAGTGTAGGGGAAAGGGACCTGGGAGTCTTGGTGGACAGCAGGATGACCATGAGCCAGCACTGTGCCCTTGTGGCCAGGAAGGCCAATGGCATCCTGGGGTGTATTAGAAGGGAGGTGGTTAGTAGGTCAAGAGAGGTTCTCCTTCCCCTCTACTCTGCCCTGGTGAGACCCCATCTGGAATACTGTGTCCAGTTCTGGGCCCCTCAGTTCAAGAAAGACAGGGAACTGCTGGAGAGAGTCCAGCACAGGGCAACTAGGATGATTAAGGGAGTGGAGCATATCCCTTATGAGGAAAGACTGAGGGAGCTGGGGCTCTTTAGTTTGGAGAAGAGGAGACTGAGGGGTGACCTCATTAATGTTTACAAATATATCAAGGGTGAGTGTCACGAGGATGGAGCCAGGCTCTTCTCGGTGACAACCAATGATAGGACAAGGGGTAATGGGCTGAAACTGGAACACAAGAGGTTCCGCTTAAACTCGAGAAGAAACTTCTTCTCAGTGAGGGTGACGGAACACTGGAACAGGCTACCCAGAGAGGTTGTGGAGTCTCCTTCTCTGGAGACATTCAAGACCTGCCTAGACACGTTCCTATGTAGCATAATCTAGGCGTTCCTGCTCTGGCAGGGGGATTGGACTTGATGATCTTTCGAGGTCCCTTCCAATCCCTAACATTCTATGATTCTATGATTCTATGATGGCTGGAGACATATGTTGTTCCCCATGCCACTGCTCGGAACACCATCTTGGGCCTTGAAAAACAGGTACTGTGGCGACACGGCACTCCGGAGAGGATTGAGTTGGATAATGGGACTCATTTCCGGAACAGCCTCATTGACACCTGGGCCAAAGAGCACGGCATTGAGTGGGTGTACCACATCCCATATCATGCACCAGCCTCTGGAAAAGTTGAACGGCACAATGGACTGCTAAAGAGTACATTGAGAGCAATGGGTGAGGGAACTTTCAAACACTGGCATACAAATTTAGCAAAAGCCACATGGTTAGTCAACACTAGAGGATCTTCCAATCGAGCCAGGCCTGCTCAGTCAAAACTCCCACCTACTGTGGATGGAGATAAAGTCCCTGTTGTGTGTATGAGGAACATGTTGGGGAAGACAGTATGGGCTAGCCCTGCCTCAGGCAAAGGCAAACCCATCCGTGGGGTTGCTTGTGCTCAGGGACCTGGGTGTACTTGGTGGGTGATGCAGAAGGATGGGGATGTTCGGTGTGTACCTCAAGGGGATTTAACTTTGGGAGAGAATAGCCAGTGGACTAAATCATGTGATATTAACTCATAAATTACCCTGCCAATGTATGTCATCACTGCTGCTGTTATGTGTCATGTCGATTAATATTACAGTAAGAACGACCCAGACCAGCAAAGGATAGATTATGATGAAAACGAGGGAAGGACAGCGATAAAAGAACCTGAGGTGGCGCCCAGTGACTTCCCTAAGACGACGGGTTTTTTTTTTTCGAGCTTCAGACCATGGACACAGACTGTGCCAAATACAGCATGAGTTCTGGACGAAGTATACCACAATCAAGCACCATTCTCCCCTACCCTAAAAAAAAAACTGTTGCAATGAATGGAACCTCGAAGCCACGAACTCAAGGGATATACTGGAGGGAGTGTATAGATTAACAGAATGATATCTGTGTATATGTGCATGTATCTATTACAAGAAAAGCTAATGATAATTGTAAAGTTTAAGATCTGAGCATGACGTAGATGGTATAGAATAAGGGGTGGATAATGTACTGGGTTCAGTTGGGATAGGGTTAATTTTAAATAGGGGGAGGGGCTAGTCGGAAGTTGTTGAACCAAACTCATCGCTAGTCAAAGGGATATTCGATACCATCATGATGTCATGCTCGGGATATATAGATAGGGGGCTGGTGGGGGGCCGGGTCTCTCGCTTTCCGGCTCCGCTGGTTTTTCTCCGGGTGGTGAGATCTGCGTTACATGTTACTCGCGTTATATCTGGTTAAACGTTACTGTTATTTCACTGTTATCGTTACCATTTATGTTCACCATTAAAACAAACTGTTTTTATCTCAACCCTACGAGCCTCCGCCTCCTGCTCTCTCCGGGCTCTTCCCCTCACTCCCGGCAGGGGTGAGCGAGTGAGAGAGCGACCACGTGGTTCTTTGTCTCTCCCGGTGGGTCACTCGGCTGGAACCAGAACACAATGACAAGAACATCCAGGATGCTGCGGTACGTGGAGAACCCCATGCTAGAAGGCAGAGAGAATGTGCAGAAGCGGAGGATGCGCCCGAAGTGACCCATGACCATGAGTGCGATGAACTCATGTGGATGGAGAGGTTTGCAATCCATGAGATGGACACCACATGGTGAGCAAGGGGAGTCTGCGAGGAGCCCTCTCCCCCAAGAAGGAAGGACTGCCATGGACAAGGAGTAATGGCTGGATGGACTGGAATCCCAGCCCCTGCCCCCCCTTGCACCAATGGAGGGGAAGGAGGTAGCTGGGAAGGTGGGAGGGGTGGGGAGTGTGTTTGAGATCGATTGTATTTATTTATATTTTCCGCTCACTGTCCTACTCTGATCTAGTCAATAACAGGTGGTGGTAAATTAAACTCGCGTTTTCTCCCCAAGCCTACTCTGTTTTTTGCCCATAAATGGTGAATGAACCCTCCCAGTCCTAATCTCAATCCTTGAAACCTTTTTTAGTTGAATTTTCTCCCTCCCCATCCCTGTGGGGACTGGAGGGTGGGGGGAGGAGTGAGCGAGTGGCCACATGGTTCTTTGTTGTCAGCCCGGGCAGTTGGCTTGAACCTCTACAGCCCTCACCAGTGAGATTCCAGCTGCTTGCAGGACAGCTGTCCTGGAACAATAAAATGAGAAAACCAAATTTTACTTTAAACAAGAATATCAATAGACTATGGAGCTTAAAAAAAAACACAACTCTTCAAGAATACTGTGAAAAATAGGCTAAAGTTTTGCTTCAGCTATCTTGTAACTTTATCTTTCTGCCTTAAATCTTTGCTTTCAGAAAACAAATTGCTCAAACCACACAAAAACAAACTAAGCAGTGAGCTGCAGATGTTAACCCAGTTCCTAATATATTACAACAGAGTTCAAAAGGTTTGTTTTCCTCATTCCCTTTTTCTTTAAGGTGAAATTAAATGACAGGACTCCATCTACTGGCTTGTTACCACTGAAGGGCAGGTGAATGGGAGGGAGGAAGAAAATCCTAGCCAGGATTTGAGAAAAGAATACAGGTTACATCCTCCTACACAGGAATCATAGAATGGTCTAGTCTGGAAGGGACCTTAGAGATCATCTAATCCAACCTCCCTGTCATGGGCAGGGACGCCTATCAACTAGATCAGGCAACACATGGGGACCCAACGGGGATCGAGCCCACGACCTTGGTGTTATCAGCACCACGCTCTAACCAAGTGAGCTAACCAGCCCCCTAGGAGAAATCACTCGATCCCACACCAATGGGCCAAACTCAGAAAATTAATTCTTTTCCTCTCTCCCCAAACCCAGAGGTCTTAAAAAATAGCAGCCTGAAGCCTGCGATGAAAACGGCACAGAACCAAAGCATGGGGCAGAAAGGTATAACAGGGAGAAGCAGCAGAGAAGCAGAATTAGAGCTATTCCTTGCAGCACTGAGGAGCAATATGAGATATGCTCTGCTTTGCCCTTCACATCCCTCTTTTCCAGGCTGCTGACATCTGAATTCTTCCATTAAGAAGCAATACGAAAGCTTTCCAGGATGGAGAATGAAGAGGCAGATGCATACACTTTGTCTGGGAAGTTTCACTTTTTTTTTTTTAAGCTATCCTAAAGGTTTTTAGCCTCAGCCTAAAGTTGACTACTTTCAAGTGTAGTTTCAGCTACTTTAAACGTAGTTTTATGTGATCTGTTCTCTTAAGTCAGAGAAGAATCTTAAATTGAGACACAACATGAAGTTAACCCATTAAAGCATTTGAAAAAGACAATTCAGCTACTCCCCCCACCAGAACTTTCTAGATATTAAATTTTCCACAAGATGTTGCTGATTCATCCATTAGCTAAAGAATGTGCCTGGAGGGAACACCGCAGGCTGTCTTTCTGAGGCAACAGAAAGCATCTCTGTGGCCACTTCATGTCAAGCTTCCAGAGCAAAAAAGTCCTACCTCTGCCAAATACAAAAGAAAGTCAGTGGAAGCATCATACTGCTAACACATTTAAATATTGTTCATGAGTTTCTTCTGCAATTTGGTGATGCTCTGTTGGCTGGTTAGCAGGCAATTTTTAGGGGAGAAAAAAAAAGTAAAATGGCAAATGGTCCAATTTTAATGTATTTTTGTGATACAAGCCTCTGTTTGTCTCTGTAAGCCACTATACATTAGGATCAGCAAAGAAAACGCATGACATAGCAAACTTAAGCACATTTGGTCTTTGTTTCCCATGTTTAACTCAGTTGTTACCCAACTATTATGAAAAGAGGAAAAAAATGGTTGCACAAACAAAAGGGCTTTTCCTTTTTTTCCTATAATGGACGACCTAGTCTAGAAGGGCTAATTTCTGTAATACGTTCCAGTTCTGCTTCTCTGTAAGAGTACGTTCAGGCTAGAATATTCCCTTGAAGCCAGGCCAACCTTCCCGGGCTACAGTACATGACAAGCAGCATCAGCACATCCCCCTCCCACCGGCACCGAGGTAAAGGCTGGAAGGCAAGATATTTTTCAAATCGGTGAAGTTACACTCAAACATGCGCTGAAACCCAAGAGCTCTGCACCTCAGCACGAGCTGTTCCATTTTGGGATTGACCCCGCCTGTTCCTAGTTACCGGAACCGCTCTGGCTGCAGCAAAGACAGGCGAGACCGGCCTCCAGCCTAGCAGCCACAGATGGGCCCCGGCACGACGAGACGCCCCAGAGGAGCAGCCCCGGCTCAGCCAGTCTGCCCCGCATTCACCTCAGTCAGCAGCGACCCCCCACCCTTAACCGACCGGCGCAGCTTCCTCCACCACACCGGAAACGGCTCCCACACCTCCGGCTGACGCGCACCGCGGCCCCATCACCAATGGGAAAAGGCGGCCTGAGCGTCACGTGCCCCTCTCCCCGCCTCTGCTCGCCAGGGTTTCACCCCCACCTCAGTCTGCGCTCCGCCGGACCTTTCCGGCTGCAGCGGTCCCATGAGGCACGGGGCTGAGCCTGGCTTGTGTCCCGGTAGGGACACGGAGGTAAGGAAAAATAAACACCTGCCTATGCCTCAAATTATCCTGTTTTACATACAAACAACATTCTAGGTTATTAGCAGCCCCACCACTGAAGTAACCCGGTTTCTGATGGCAGAGCTCACTGCCCATGACTCTTGCAGTGTCCGAGTACGGGTCAGAAAGCTGAGAAGATTTATTGCAAAAGCCTTGAGAGAGCAGAAGTGCACACAATAAATCTTTTTAAAATTTATTTATGTACATCTGTTGTAGGGGATTTACTCCCGAGCCATCAGCTTTTGCTTCTTCAGCTTCTTCTGGGATATCTGAAAAACACAGAAATGAGAAAATATCCATGATCTACACCTTCCCAAAGCATCTTATAAATAAATTTAGTCATCCTTTGAAAGAAGTCCTGAGAATTGTTGGAAGTTTCTTTGCCAGTTTACAAAACAATCATCCAATTTTACCTGCACTGAAAGCATCCCTACAAGTACAACCTGGCTTGCAGGCTGTCACCTCAACATAAGTTTTACTGCAACACATCAGTTTTACACGCACAGGCAGGGAACACCACAACTGCGCTGGGGAAGAAAAATACATCTGCATGACAATAAACCCCTGAGAAGTATCTTCCTAAATTCTCAAAGTTGCATTTATGCTGAGGTTGCTCAGAAATAACCATTTTTTTTCATGGATGTTCCAAAGGTGTCCTAAGACAAGTCATCACAGCAGCCCCTCTGACAAACAGAGAACACAAAGGCTCAGGTCTCTTCACTGTGACATTCAAGAGGACTAAAGGTACCTTTTTCTTTTGAGCAACTTCCTCCTCTGGCTTGGGAACAATCTGCTCCTTCTCAGTGAGGATCATCTCAATGTGGCAGGGGGAGCTCATGTAAGGATTGATTCTGCCGTGAGCTCTATAGGTGCGCCGACGCATTTTAGGAGCCTTATTGACCTGGATGTGCTCAATGACTAGAGAATCCACATCAAGACCCTGGGAAGGGGGGGGCAACGATAAAAATTGTGACTTGTTTTGCTCTTTAAATGAATTAATTAACATGAATAACCACCCCCAGGCATACATAGTTGCTGGCAAAAGGAACAGCTGAACATGGCAGTGTCACAGAACCAAGCAAGCACCAGCCAGAGTAAAAAAAAAACAAACAAAAACTGACCATGTGTCACAATGAATTTAAAATTATGCTGATGGCTCTCAGAGAGGAAGAACTGTTATTTCATAGTTGTTCCAAAGGTGTCTTAAGGTAGTCATCACTGCCATCAAAGTTACCAAATTAAGCACTAAGTACATGACAAAGATACAAATTGACCAAGACTCCATAGATTTTGCATTGTTTTGTAGATTAAGAGATCTAAACCACACTAACACTAACCAGTTGATAACCAGCTACCTATGAGAAGTTATTACTCTCATTTTAACTCAGAAAATGCAAGCACCCTAATTCACATGGATAGTAAACCAAAGCGTCTACACAATTTTGTTTCACCTACAAAGCATGTCTCCTCCATCCTTCTGTCAGAGACGCAGAGTTCAGGAGTGCCGACGCAAAGCCCAACGCGAACTTGTGGATACCCTACATTTTAGAGCTAGCTGTGCTGACAGCACTGCATTGCAGAGTTAAGACTTTTGTCCCTGAGCTCTTTTCTCAACAAGTACATAACTCTTGCTTGCTAATTATGAAAAGAGACCCTGACCAGCCAAGTACAGCTCATGTTGAGAGCTTGTCCGTGAGAATGAACAGATAAGACACTTCTTGTACACTAGATGTGCATGGGAGTGAATGGGAGAGTATGATCAAAACAGACCTGGGAAAGTCTGCTCTCCCTGTGTGATAAGAGAGTGATTGAAGGAGTACATGAGCTAATAACAACCCTGGCTGCATAGTCTGATCTCTTGTTTGTAACCCATAAATACTGCTTCGTGCTAATAAGTATAAATATGTGTGCCTGCTTGCAATAAAGTGAATTCCATTTTCCACCATCTCGGAGTTCGCGCGTGCTTCTCCACACAAACTCTTTGCACTTAACCCACCTTGAGCTCAGCGTTGCTCTCTGCATTTTTGAGCATATGCAGCAAGAACTCTGCACTTTTCTTGGGCCACCGCCCCTGCGTCCAGCCCCACTGCTTGGCCTAGAAGAGGAAGAGTAACTGCCTTTTTGCCCCAGTACAACGCAATTTGCCCTTTAAACACAATTAACTTGCAATTATATTACCTTTTATTGAGATTGCATACCAAAATAATTAAGTTTGATCAATGACTTGACACTACAAGTAGATGCAGTGCTTGCTAAACTAGAATTAAGAGTAATACTTACATTTTAACACATTATCATCAACAATGACAGACCATATGTCCTTTCCACTTTTTCATGTCAGACCTCACCTGGGCACATCTACCAATTCCCCCGTTGTAGCACCGGAAAGGGACGCATTGCTTTTTCAGGATGACATCCTTCAGGTACTTGCTGGCCTTGCAGATGTGCATGCCCTTGATGGCCTGGGCAGTCTCTCGAGTGTTCTACCAACAAAGAGTACAGCACAGATCCTCTCAGATCTTTCCAAGCTACATGAGCAAAAGCATTCCTCTTCCTTTCCTGGATCCTATTCTTTTTGCTAAAAACTCAGTTTAAAAATATTCACCAAAAAAATAATTAAAGAATGAAAAATAATTAGCAATACTATTTTTTTTTTTTTGCAACCTACTATTCTAAGACTTAGTATGAATTTCATTACTGAATTTGTGGCTCTAGCACATCTTGATTGTTTTTTACCTAATATCTAGATCTTTCCAACAAGCAAAACTAAAATGCAAGTATTCATACTTTTCATAGCTCCTCTTTGACTACTAATCCAAAAAAAGCAGGAGTCTGAAAGATAAATTGCTACTAAAATGTCAAGCATGGCACCTCAGAAGAAGCGACAAGAAAACAAGCTACACACAATGTAATTATCTCTGTATGAGAGTTATAAACAGGAGAGAAGAAATGGCTCAGAAAAAAAAAAATCAAGCATAAAGTATCAGTGCTTAAATAGCAAACTAAATGCAAATGAGAGCAACTGTAATCCTACCTAATCACAATAAAAGATCAAACCAAAATAGGTGAAATCTCTTTTCACCTGCACTATAGAACACCAAGCAGAAAAGCACCTGCTCAGCTTCAGTTTTGTGGTTAACTCAGACGTGTCCTGAATTCACTGCCACACCTAAACCTTCTCCAGAAGTACCCATGTCCTCATGTGCAGCCCCAATGCAAAACACTGCAAGCCTCCCCAGCCACACACCTTGACCTGATCAGAACAACCCCAGTGTTCTTTCCAAACAACCAAAAAGGTAGAGTAAGACAAATTAAACCAATCTCTCATCTAACATTAATCAACTTTCTCCTCCTAAATTCACTGCAACTGTTTTCCTGCTGTATTTTATCAAGTGTGTTAGACAGGAAACTATTTAGGACACACCACTTTGGTTTTGTTCCTGTGAGTAAAAAACATTACACAGGCCATAGCCCACACTACCACCCTTAAGTAACTATACGATGATATAAGAGAGTCAAAGACATTTTCTCCAAAATAAAACATTAAAAAAACAAACAACAACAAAAAACCCCAATGAATTTGCATTTCCTACTACGCACCCACTGCATACCTTGAAATGCACTCGCAAGTTGGATCCCCGGGACTTGCATGCTGCAGAGAAAAAAAAGACCGACTTTTGGAATGAAAACTTCAGAGGCTTTGGTAAAATCCTATGCAAACATTCACGAGAAACAACTCACATTTCGTGGGGTTCTCCGGATCCAGAGAGTAGCAAACCATTTTTGGAGTTCAACTACAAAAGAGTGATTAATAAAACACCTCATATTAAGCTTCCAATCCAGCCATGCAGAAAGTGGGTTACTCAACCCAGCCAAAAGCTGAGGGAGCCGCTCGTAAATTGTGCTTTCTTTTCAGAATTAAATCCAAAATGTCCAGAAAATCATTAATGCAACCACGGCCTCTCCCCAAGACCTGATTCCACCTCACACCTGCCGGCCACCATCTCCATCCCCCTCCCATCCTCCTCCCCGCGCCATGCCCGCAGATACCGAGCCCTCCTCATCCCGCACTCCTCCTCCTCCTCGCCTTCCCGGAACAGAAAAGGCCTAACCTGGAAGAGCTCCTAAGTCACCATAATTCCCTCACCTCAAGGCGACAGGAATGGAAAAGGAAGAACAAGGCATGTCGGGAACTAGGAATGCCACCCGTTCTCACGAGAGCTGCGGGGCGGGATTTTTGGCTCAAGGGAGTGTCGCAGAACTGCTACGCCCAGCGAGGGGCGAAAGGGAGGCCGAATGGACCTTCAAGAAATGCAGTGTGAGTGGGATGGTCAGAGTGGTACGGACCTTGCGTGGGAACCTTGAGACGTAAAAGTAACACGTGCGTGTGCACCAGCCCACGCCCTCGTGGGGGATGCGGAAGCTGACACACACTTTTGCAGGGCTCCCTGTTGTGAAAAATAGCATAAAGTTTTTCTTCGTCTGTTTTGTAACTTTAGCTTTCTGCCTTAAATCTTCGCTTTTTGCCTTAGATCAGGATTGCAGCTGCCTCGGTTGTGGGGGAAGAGGGAGTTATGACCTAGAATGATAAGAGCAAAGTCTGTGGTTGGAAGAATGTGCGTGCGCTCCACCTATGAGGAACGAAGACAGGAAAGGTATAAGTGCTGTAACCCCCCAGGGTGTGTGTGCCTCTTGGTAAGACGCACCCGGCTCAGCTGACTTGTAAAATAAAATCCTTGCTTTGATGACTTTGTGCTCTCTGAAAATTATTACGTGAGCGGCTGTTTCTCACGATTTGGGGGCTCCTCTGGGATATTCGACCTTGGTCTCTGCAGGGTAAAGCAATTGGCTCAGGAGGCACACCACACTACCTTTGTAGTGGCCTTTGGCTTTTTGCTCTGTTCCGTGAGGGAGCTACAGGCGATATCCGGTCAAGAGGACTCTTGAAGCAAAGGAGAAGGTGTACAGAAAACCATGTTGCCAGAGGTCCGTGTTCACAAAGAAGACAGAGGAGTCTTAGCTTTATTTGAATAAAGGGAGAGTTCACCTGGGTTGCCAAGTCCCTGTGAGGTCTCTCCAATTGCCAGAGGGCGCAGCCTCCTTTTATCCCAATTTCCCGGCCACGTGAAACCCTCTCCCTTTCCCCAGTGGCTGAGGCACTCAGGAGGTACAGACTTCCCAATCCGCCTGTTCCATGATCCCTCTTAACATGTTCCCCCTTAACAACACACATCATGTGTTTCATTAACTCCAACTTTATGCTGCCCAGGGCGGAGAAGTGAATATTCACAGGCCTATGAAGCCTGCGCACTCTTTCTCAGAGTTCAGAAGTTTAGAGCATCCTTGCTGCTGACTTAATTAACAGCCCTACTGGTCCAGGTGTCTCATTATCTTCTCCTCACAGGCTGCGTCCTGGGACTCCCTCGTTCATGAAGGACGCTCTCCTCTTTGTTCCATCACTTACATGAAAAACCCCCACATATTCCCCTTCTTGTTTTATCACTCATTTGTAAAGACACTCTACTTTCTTATTCTCTTAAAGGGAAAAATAAGATGATTGAATACGTGGACTCTCTAAGCAAAAGAGAGGGGAAAATAAGGTGACTGAATATGCGCAGCAGCCGATAATTTCTGTGCACAGGACTTGGGTAAGAAAACTGACTGTTAAGTATTACTTGGGCAGCTGGGGTCAGTGGGACTGAGAGTGTGTGTGTGAGGCGCAGAACCATCTGTGAAGCGAGTGTGGAGTCCTTCTAACCACGCTTCCGTCCCTTCGCGAGAAAGTCAGCCGGTAAAGGGACAAAGTGGAAGTTTTGCCTGAACTTATGTTTTCCCGTGGGAAAACATAAGAAACATACGCCTTAAAAGGAACAAAAAAAGGGGAGAAGAATCTGGGGATTCGACTCCGAGCATAGCTCCCGACAGTCCTTTGGGGGCAATGCTCTGATATTGGGGGCAAGAGGGGATGTCTTGCACCCAGGGAAAGGATCCACTCCCTAGTCATGGAAAATGTTTCTTTTAGGAGACGTGCTGATGCAGGGGGCAGCTGGGGGAGCGGGATTTGTTAATGTGCCTTTGGCCAGTACTGAGGTCAGGGACTTCAAGAAAGAGATGAAGAGAACGTTAGAAGACTCATTAGGTCTAACCGAACAATTGGATCGGTTCTTGGGTCACAATGTTTTTACCTGGGATGAAATGCAAACTGTCTTAGGAACTTTGTTTATGCCACAGGACAGGCAGACGATATGAGATGCAGGAATAAGAGCTTGGGAAAGGGAAAATCCTTCTGATGGACAAGTGGGAGTGAGGGGCACCAGGGGAAGAGAAATTTCCCATAGCCCGATCATATTGGAATCAAAATATGGCTGAAGGGAGAGCTGATATGATAGATTATAGAAAATGAGTAACTGAAGGAATAAAAGAGGCAACGTCAAAAGGACAGAGCTTTGAGAAAGCCTTTGAAAACAAACAACAGAGAGGAATCACTAACTGCGTGGCTGCAGAGACTTAGAAGAAACATCCAGCAATACTCAGGGATAGACCCTGAGAGTGAAACAGGCCAGGACCTAATAAAAGTAAATTTTGTCACAAAAGCCTGGCCTGAAATAAAGAAGAAATTGGAGAATTAGCATGAGAGAGGGTTAAATGAATTATTGTGGGATACCACTGGACACCATGGTGGTACTTGCTCGTTCCCTCTTTTTCCCTCTTTCTCTCTCTCTCTTTCTCTGTGTGTTTGGAGAATAAATGCTCAAAGGAAAACACAATGTTGACCTCATTTGTGTCTTAATTTCACCTCTGGGATCATTGTGGCTCGACCAAATACGATTCAGGACAAGACATTTAATTGGCGTCACGGACAGAATCCCTATGGTCAAAGTGTTGTGTTTTCTCTTGGTACATTTTGTGGTGTGATCTTCTTGGGGATGCTTAGGGCAATTTGTGATTTTTATCGTGTGACCTCCTGTTGCATGAAAAGGTATGTGGCTGTGAGAGACACGTACCCAAACTAAGCGCTTGCCTGTTTCAGAGCCCAGTTAAGGACTTGCACTGAGACAATTTGCAGGATAACAAAGAACAGGTGATTTATTAAAGCGACAGATACAAGATTCGGAGTTCCTGTTGATAAATTCACTCTCTGCATTAGCACTAATATATAATAATAATGCCAGCAAAATACTATCCTGGATATTACTCACCAAAAGGTGAAAGCACAATTCTTACCAAGAAGGCATCCCTGTCTTGGGCGAAGTTGCATGGGCTCTACCTCTTGTTCTCATGGGGGATTTTAACTTCCCAGACATCTGCTGGAAATATAATACGGCAGAGAGGGATCAGTCCTGGAGGTTCCTGAAGTGTGTGGGAGAGAACTTCCTGACACAGATGGTGACGGAGCCGACGAAGGCAAGTGCAATCCTGGACCTGCTCCTTGTTAATAGAGAAGGTCTTGTGGGGGAGGTAACTGTTAGAGGCTGTCTTGGACAAAGTGATCATGTAATGTTACAATTCTCCATTTTTGGTGAGGTAAGGAGAGGGCTCAGCAGAATTGCCACCTTGGACTTCCAGAGGGCTGACTTTGGTCTCTTCAGGTCCATGGTTAAGGGAGTTCCTTGGGAGGCTGTTTTGGAGGGCATGGATGGCCGGGCCCAAAGAGTTGTGGTCAATGGAGTTAAATCCAGTTGGCGACAAGTCACGAGCGGTGTCCCTCAGGGCTCGGTGCTGGGGCCGCTCCTGTTTAACATCTTCATCAATGATCTAGATGAGGGGATTGAGTGCACCCTCAGCAAGTTTGCAGATGACACCAAGCTGGGAGGGAGTGTCGATCTGCTGGAGGGTAGAAAGGCTCTACAGAGGGACCTGGATAGACTGGATTGATGGGCCCAGGACAACTGCATGCATTTCAACAGAGCCAAGTGTAGGGTCCTGCATTTTGATCACGGCAACCCCATGCAACGCTACAGGCTTGGGGAAGGGTGGCTGGAAGGCTGTCTGGTGGAAAAGGACCTGGGTGTTCTAATTGACAGCCGACTGAATATGAGCCAACAGTGTGCTCAGGTGGCCAAGAAGGCCAACGGCATCCTGGCTTGTATTAGAAATTGTGTGACCAGCAGAAGTAGGGAGGTGATTGTCCCCCTGTACTCAGCACTGGTGAGGCCACACCTTGAGTATTGTGTTCGGTTTTGGGCACCTCAGTATAAGAGGGATATCGAGGTGTTGGAGCGAGTGCAGAAGAGGGCGACAAAATTGGTGAAGAGCCTGGAGAATAGACCTTATGAGGAGCGATTGAGGGAGCTGGGACTTTTCAGTTTGAGGAAGAGGAGGCTGAGGGGGGACCTCATCATGCTCTACAATTCCTTGAAAGGACATTGTAGAGAGGTTGGTGCTGGTCTCTTCTCACAGGTCATTAGGGACAGAACCAGGGGGAATGGGTTCAAGTTGCAACAGGGCAAGTTTAGACTGGACATTAGGAAGAAATTCTTCACAGAAAGAGTGGTCAGACACTGGAACAGACTGCCCAGGGAGGTGGTTGAGTCGCCATCCCTGGATGTGTTTAAGTGTTGCTTAGATGTGGTGTTGGGTGATATGGTTTAGGTGTGAACTTGTAGTGTAGGGTTAATGGTTGTAGTGTAGGGTTAATGGTTGGACTCGATGATCCCAAGGGTCTTTTCTAACCTGAACTGTTCTATGATTCTATGATTCTATGAAGGAGAAGGAGCACAGCCCATCGACTGCCTCTGCTGGGTCTTTTCTCCCTCCATCAACACACTCCCTCCATGCTTATATACTATCTCCCTTTCCCCAGGGTGACTTTTGGCATGATTTGAGTGGAGAGTGGGTGACTATAGTCACATAGGGATATTGAGGCAAGAAATTCTACTCTGGGCATTGTGGCCTTCAGAATTGTGTTTTGAAGCAACTTATCTGTTTGTAGGATGGTGCTGACATTGTTAGTCTCCCCTTGGCCTTGTTCTTTAGCCAAAACAGGGCCGTCCTGGCACCCTAAGACTCCCTCCTTCGGCTGGTTCTCACTGTGCTGGCCTTGCTGATCTCCATCCTCAGTGTCTGCACAACAGATAAGCGGATGGACACCTGCATTCAGCAAGTCTCAAATCCTCGGGCTAAAATATCACACCTCCCCGGGATGTTTATTATGACTTTGTGGTGAACCTTGAATTAATAGCTTTTGTGTTGTTGTTTCTGTTGTGTGTGCCTGTTTGGTGTCATTATTTTTGTTGTGTTTGTGTGTTTTTTTCTGGTTTTGTTACTAATATGGAAGGTTGCAACCCTAATTTACCAGAAGTACTTTTTAAGTTTTTGGAAACTTGCCATGCCCGCCCGTCGATTCCCGGGCAGGATTGGGCAAGAGGAAGTTGGTACAGCTTGTAGAGTGTAGTAGATCATATTTCTACTTTGCAAAAGGAATCAAATAAGAAGGTTGGAAAGGGGAAAGCGGTCGCTTGTGATGTTTTAGGAGCTAGCCCAGCTGTGGAGGAGTGGGCAGGCAGGCAAGCTCAGGAAGACCAAATGATTTGCTCATTGTAAAATTTGGTAGAACCGTTTCATGAACAACTTAGTGAGAGACCTTTAAATTATAATACAGTGTTGCAATTAATGTTATTTTACCGGTGGGAAGGAAAATGGGATCAAGTGCCGTATGTAGATATTTTCTTTACACTCAGAAATGATTGTGAATCCAGGAAGGACTGCGGGTTAATGGTTCAAGATAGCAATGTTTTGGCATTAAAGGCAGAAAATAAGAAACCCCTTAGACAGTGTTGTTCAGCATGTAGCACTGGTAGGCAATGCAATAAATGTAAAAAGAAATGTGAGGAAGAAGAAGAGGACGTTGATATGTTGGTTGGACTTAGAAACAGAGTGAGGAGAAATGAGCAGGAAGCGGCTGCACGAGATGAAAAGGGAGGGTGAGCAGAGGACAGAGAGAACGAAGGAACAGTGATATGGAGAGTTCTGGTGAGGGAGAAAGTTTACAAGCCCCTCTCAGACAGGCGGTAGGAGGGTTTGGGTAAAGGTGCTGTTTTCGGTATCAGATTTAAAGGCTTGGAAGGATATAGCAGGCATACATAGGGAGGACCCTGAATGGGTAGCGAAGGTTCTGGAATGTCTGGAATGACACTATCTCAGTTGATTGAGATAGCATATAAAATTTATAGTAACAGGGAGGAGGTTGAAAAGAATAGAGCATTGGCTCTATCAGACTCAGGGGAAGCTTCTAGCAGCTTCTTGCAGAAGCCACCCCTAGAGCCCTCCCACCACCGAAATCCAGCCAGGCAAACCCAATACATACTCATAATAATAAACCTTCAGACAATGAACCCCATTTTATTGCTAAAACTGTGAAACAACTAAGTGAGGCACTACCTGTAACCTGGGAACATCATGCCTCCTATAGGCTGCACTCAAACGTTAAAGTAGAATCCAGGCACCAGTATTGGCACTCCCCTCATTAGAAAAACCTTTTTTACTTATATGCAAACATAGAAGATGAGACAGCTTATGGAGTTTTACCTCAAGTTTGGGGAGGTCAGAAGCAGTCGTTGGCATTTATTTCTAAGATGTTAGATCCAGAGTCCTGCGGGTGGCCCACTTGTGTACAAGCAGTAACTGCTGCAGCCCTATTAGTGGAAGAAGGTAGAAAGTTAACCTTTGGAGGGGCATTAATTGTTTGCACCCCCCATGTGGTCAGAACCATTTTGAATCAAAAGTCTAGAAGATGGTTAAACAACTCAAGGATCTTGAAATATGAAGCTATTTAAATGGAAAAAGATGATCTGATGTTAACTGTTGATAAGAGTGTGAATCCATCACAATTTTTGTATGGGAGAACCGAGTCAGAGGTTCCAGGACATAATTGTCTAGACATAATTGAATATCAAACAAAGAAAAATTAGAGAAGATTTGCAAGAGGTTCCTCTCTATGAAGGAAGAAGGATCTTTAGAGATGAATCTTCTCGATGTATTAATGGAAAACGGGATAGTGGGTATGCAGCTATAGACAGGGAACAGGGTAGTGTGATGGAAAGGGGGAGACTATCCAGTAATTGGTCAGCTCAGACCTGTGAATTATATGCTCTAAAGAGAGCATTGAAATTAATGGAAGGAGAAAAAGGAACAATTTGCACTGATTCCCGATATGTTTTCGGGGTAGGACATACTTTTGGGAAAATTTGAAATGAAAGAGGGCTAATTTCCTCTAGAGGAAAGGAATTAGTGCATGAACAGTTGGTACCCAAAGTTTTAGAGGCCCTGAGGTGGCTGGACAAAATTGCAGTGGTGCATGTGGCCAGACACCAGAAAGGGAGGACCATGGAGGCCAGGGGAAATTATTTAGCAGACGAACAAGCAAAAGAGGCAGCCTTGGAGAAAGAACTTAAGATGTTTGCCTTAGTTCCCCAGAACACAGAGATCAGGATAAAAATTCTTGTATTTACTTCTGAAGAAGAGGCAGCTTTATTGAAAATAGGGTATATGAAAACTCCTGAGGGAAAATGGTTTCTTACCAATGGAAGACAAATGCTTAACAAAGCAATTTCTCAGGAGATCTGAGCTACATAGGGAAACACACTGGGGAATACAAGCTCTATGTGAGCAGTTTTTAAAGACCTATGGTTATATTGGAATTTATACTGTTGCCAAACAGATAGCAGAGCAATGCCTTATTTGTCAGAAAGTGAATCATAGAATGGCCTAGGCTGGACGGGACCTTAGAGATCATTTTAATACAACCTCCCTGTTGGGGGCAGGGACGCCACCTCTCGACTAGGTCAGGCAACACATAAGAACCGAACGGGAATCGAACCCGCGACCTTTGGTGTTTCAAGCACCATGCTCAACCCACTGAGCTAAACCTGCCCTCCCAGAGCATACAGGTAGATTATACGGAACTTCCAAAAGTACAGAGATGGAAACATATGTTGGTGATAGTAGATCACCTCACTCACTGGGTGAAGGCTTTTCTGACAACAACGGCAGCCACCTCAAACGTGACCAAGATTTTATTAGAATAAATTATTCCTCGCTATGGAATAATAGAAAGGATCAATTCAGATAAAGGAACTCATTTTACCTCGAAAATTTTCCAGAATACATGTAATGCCTTAGAGATACAGTGGGACTTTCATACACCTTGCCACCCTCAGAGTTCTGGTCGGGTAGAATGGATGAATGCTACCCTCAAGACACACATTACTAAACTCATGATTGAAACTAGATTACCATGGACTAAGTGCCTACCCCTGGCACTGCTGAAAATCTGTATGGCACCTAGGCAGGACCTGGGATTATCACCTTATGAAATGCTGTCTGGACTACCTTATTTGGGAAGGGAAGAAGGGCTACCAATTCCAGAACTAAATGATGTATATCTCAGAGACTATTTGAAGGCGACAACTTTTTCTCTTATAGACTCAAGAAGAAAAACTCTATTATCTCAGACAGCACCCCTGGATTTTCAAATTCACCAAATCAAGCCAGGAGACTGAGTGCTGATAAAGTTGTGGAGGGAGGACTCCCTGACTCCCACCTGGGAAGAACCCTTTCAAGTACTCCTGACAACCAAAACAGCAATCAGAACAAAAGAAAAAAGATGGATGCATGTAGTATGGGTTAAGGGACCAGTTGAATTACCACTCAAGAAGTGGACAGTGATTCAGGGGAATAAACCTTTTCAGCTAACATTTAAAAGATAAATTAGAAACCTGGAGAACTGTATATTTCACCTTGAAAATGAAAGCAAGACCGTTTTTATTGTAAATTATTTTATTTGTAATCATACCGTGTGGGTAGCATTTGGGTGGGATATTCATTGTGAAAGTTGTGGGATGTGGTCAGCTTGGGAAAATAAGGAGAGACAGGTTGAGGTTATCAGAATAGTTGTGGAAAGATAAAGGAGGTACAGAATCAGTAAATAACTAGGACCTGATGGTGGGTAAACCTGATAATCAGAAAAGGGTACAAGTTTGTGGTTTTTTTGCAGGGACAATTATAAGTAACAACATCTTTCTGTAATTAGTGCAGTCACTGCGACCCTATCGTCTTGTCTCTTGTACAGAGTGTGGGTGGAATGAGAAACTAGATACTCAAAAAGGACATTTGTGGTATTGTGGAGGCTGTGGAAGCTGTTGGAGGCAGAAATCTGTTGAAGATCTGAAAGTCTACTTCCATTATTTATTGTGCACCGGTCAGGATGCTCCGTGGGTATAAGGCATGCTAACAACAGACCAAGGGCAAGACTAGATTGACCTCTATACTTCAACCCAATAGCTATGAGAAAAGGTGGAGGTGTATGTCATACCGGACCTTGATCTGAAATTATTTGGATTTTAATTGTATGGGGTCGCCGTTGTCTCAGAGTGTGACGCAACTGCACGAACAATTCCCCCAGACGCTGGTTCTGAGTTTTCCACAGAAGTGCGTCTTCAATTCTTTGTACAACCCCAACAACATATAAGGAATCAGAAACCACATTGAGAGGCTCTTTGCTCCAGTTCTGGAAAGCCCAACATACAGCTTTCAGTTGGAGTATTTGTAAGCTATCTGCAATGTCACCCTGGATTGTATGTTGCTTCCATGCTCCCTGTTGTTGCCATACACATGCTGCGCTTCTCGTCTTCCGTCCTGGGTCTGTGAAGACCGTCCTTCCATCCACTGGTTGCTGTGAGCACAGGGGTTTTTCTAGCCATTTGTGTTGCTCAATTACTTGCCACAGTGGGCCCTTAGGATGCTTGTTGTGAACCAGACCAGAGTAGCCCAGCGATGCTTCCTGGATTTCGATGGAGTGCCGCAGTTGCCATTCCAAGTCTTCATTTCTAACGGGAATACTAATGTCTGCCGGCTCCAACCCATCTATTTCCATTATTTGAGATCGACCCTTTTGGATCAACGTGGCGATGGCTTCTGTTCTTTTCATTAGGCGAAATTTAGGTTGCACTGGTAAGAATACCCATTCTATTATTCTTGCTGACTCTCCAGGGGATTCTTCCCCCTTTTTCTTTTGCCATTGAAGCACAATGGCAGGAGGGTTGGAATCTGTATTGATGATAAGCAATGACAGGGGGTGATCCTCAAGACGACGTGTGCTCCATCCTGTTTGTATTTTAGCAGTTACTTGTTCAATCACTTTTGTTTGTTCTGCTGAGCAAGAACGGGGACTGTTAGCTTCTGTGCCTTGCAACCACGGTAAAAATGGAAGTAGGTCGTTGTTGGTGATTCCAACAATGTTTCGCACCCATTGCAAATCTCCCAACAATTTTTGAGCGTCATGTAATGTCTGGATGTTTGCATGTAATGTGATCTTCTGCGGCCTTATCTGTGTGTCTGATATTAGCCAACCCAAATATTTCCAGGGTGCAGTTTGTTGTACCTTTTCTGGGGCCAGCACAAGACCTTGTTTACTCAATTGAGCAGTGAGCCAGGCTAAGTCAGCATCACTCAAAGGCTGTTTCGTTGCAAGCAAAATATCATCCATGTAATGATAAATAAGTGCTGAGGCAAACTTGACAAATCGGATGCAAGGCCCAATCGACATACAACTGACACATGGTGGGAGAGTTTTTCATCCCTTGTGGCAAAACAACCCATTGAAAACGTCGAGTCGGCGCTGCCCTGTTAACAGAGGGTATACTGAAGGCAAATCGTTGTGTATCTTCTGGATGCAAGGGAATAATAAAAAAGCAGTCTTTTAAGTCTATTACTACGATGTGCCACTGTTCTGGGATCATGGTGGGTGTCAGTAATCCAGGTTGAAGTGATCCCATAGCTTGCATTTGATCGTTGACTCTTCGCAAGTCATGTAACAGTCGCCACTTTCTTGATTTTTTTCGGTATTATGAAAATTGGGGTGTTCCATGGACTTACAGATGATTTGATGTGGCCAGCCTCAAGTTGTTCTTCCACAAGTTGTTCTGCTATTCGCAGCCTGTCTTTAGTCATCGGCCACTGCTCCACCCATACAGGTGTATCGGTCACCCAGGTAATCTTTTGTATGGGCGGCTGCTCGGCAGTGACCGTCATGATAAATGCTGATCAGTGGTTAATACCATTCCGAGTTGAGACAGCAAGTCTTTGCCTATCAGGCCTTGAAGAGTTGAAGGTAACTGCATGACATATGGCCGAAAGACTATTTGTTGTCCATCTTCAAAAACTATAGTCACAGGGTCTCTACTGGATTGAGGAGCTTTCATTCCTCCCACTCCCACAATTTGTGTCATGGGAGCCTGCAGGGGCCACGTGGGTGGCCAGTACGTTTGATTAATGATGGTGACATCTGCTCCGGTGTCGAGCATTGGTCTTAACTGAACTTGACTTTCCCCCTGTTGTAGGGTGACTCTTCTTTGTGGCCAGGAATTCATGTCTAGTGTCAAGAAGACGTCAAATCCCGATGACCCAAAACCTTCATCTCCTCTTTGCTTTTGTCCCTCTTTTGGATGTGGCTGATGTGGATGGGCTGCTTCAAGGGCAACGATCTGGGCAATCTTGCTTCCTTTTGGAATGGTGACAGGTGGTTGTAATGCATAAGCCATAATCTTTATTTGACCTGTATAGTCGGCATCAATAACTCCCGGTAATACTACAACTCCTTGTTTGCTGGTAGATGACCGTGCCAGCAGTAGCCCTCCAACAAAAGAGTCAGTTGAAAATAATGGGCCAAATGCAGTTGTCGGGATCAACGCTACTTGTTTGTCTTGCAGTGTAACTTCTACTGCGGTTGCCACATCCACGCCGAGGCTTCCCCAGGTAGCGGGTTTGTTTCATTGTAGGAAACCGTCTGTGGCTTCGGTTGAGGTTGGGCGCTGATTTGTGTCTTGGTGCGCGGCCCCTGCGCGCTGCGCTTGTAGTTTTCCGACTTCCTGCATACCATGTTAGCATGAGCGTCACTATTACACATACAGTCTTTTGGCATGTTCTTCTCCAGTGTCCAGATTCTCCGCAGCGAAGGCATGGTCTCGCTGCTGGCCCATTGGCTGCTTCTTTCTTTGGGTTACCAGGCCAGCTGTTTTTTCTTCCAGATAAAGTGGCTGCGATCACGTGTCCTTGCTTTTCAATGGCACCTTGCATGGCTGCAGTAAAGACTGCAGCTTGGCTGCTTTGTTCTGCTCGTGATGCTCGTAATAACATTTCATCCACTCCCGCGCCCTGCGGTAAGGTGGCCAAAATGGCTTTAGTACTTGCATTGGAATTTTCAAAAGCAAGTGTACAGAAGAAGTGTTCTTGCAGCGGCTCAGTTAACTCGGGAGCATCCTTTATGGCAGCAGACAATCGATCAACAAATTGATTAAATGGCTCGGTCGTCCCTTGTCGTACCGTTGCATACGGGGGTGATTTTTTCTTTTCTGGGACTGACAACAGCGCTCGATGAGCCAGAGTCTGAGAAACTTGATGTATGATTGTCGGATACGTCAGTTGGGTTGCACTGGTGGCATAATTTCCGCTACCAGTCAACATATCTGCCTGTAACCCATATAAAGGATCGTTAATTTCACGGTGTTTGTTGGCCTCTTCCAGAGCCAATCTTTTCCATTCTCTCTCCCACAGTAAATATTGTGATGGGCTTAATAATAATGAAGCAATATTAGTGCAGTCATTTGGGCACAATACGTCTGCTGTAAAAATGAATTGTATAATACTTCGTGCAGCTTCTGATCGGATGCCATGTGTGGTGACAGTCTGTTTCGCTTGCTGTAAGATCTTCCAGTCATGCGGTTCCCAGGTCCCTTGTCCGTTATTAATAGTAACGGGACACGCAATCGAACTGGCTGCTTCCCAATCTCCCTCTATTATAGCATCTCTGATGACACCGCTCCATCGCTGTTGCAAAGGATCCTTTATGGTTCGAGATTGAAAGTCAGGCTTGAATGAGGGAGCTGGTGGTAGTGGGGGAGCTGAGGGTTCGACTGGTGGTACTATATGGGATAATGGTTGAATCTCTTGTGGGACCTTAGATATGGTTTCTGGTTGTCTCCAAAGTGATGATGAGACTGGTTTAAGGGTTTCTTCCATTTCTTGCTAATTGATAATTCAGTGAGCTTGTTCAGGATCTCTTTCAGAGGTTCATTCAGATCTTCCTCTTTCTTGGTTCGAGGCCTCTCCATTCCCTGCGTAACTTGATCATTACCTCTGACAGATTTGTCAGGACTCAGTTCTGATTCAGAATCCTCGTGGGAAGAGGGTATCAACGGGTTAATTTTCGGGCGACAGTCGGCTCCGCCCTGTGCCTCCTCTCTCTGCTGGGCCACGCAGCTTCCAGTTTTGGCTCAGTTACAACCGGGCAGGCATGGGAATGTTCTCCCTTTCACTTTTTTGCAACAAGTCTTTCAAAGAGGAGTACACTGGGGCCACTGTACCCTTCATGGGGCGTGTCTGTCCTAGCCGAAAAATTATCGCCAGTCGGGACGGGTAGAGGGTTTCTTCCTTTGCCTTTTTCTTTTCCTGCCCTCCCCCCAATGCTTCAATCGCTGCCGCAACAACTTTATTTTCTGCTTGCGTGATTTCTAGAGTGCGTATTATGGTTTTCCAAACCGTTCCTAGTCCTTTTGCTTCTTTTCCTTCTTTTCCTCCCCCTAAAGTACAGTCCCACAATAGATTTCCTACTTCACGCCATTCCGTTGAGCTAAAGATTAATGACGGGTCGTTCATTTTCTCCCGCTTCCGAGCCCATTGGATCAGGGCCAATACATCTCGCTCCTTTACTTTTTCTCCTCTCTTAGAGAGTATATTAACAAGGAGGCGAGTTGCCGCGTCAGTTTCCATCGCGGTCTTACCTTGGCAGGGGCTTGATCGGCTACTCAAGCTCTGGTCTCCAGTGCCCTTTTGGCCACACCTGGAATTCTCCTGCCTCCGGCTCTCCAGCTCCCAAATCGGCTCACGTCCGATGCTTTGGAGTCTTTCCATATTCAAGCAATCCGCATTTAAGCAATTCCCCATTTCAACCTGTTCAGGCGCAAGATGAAGAGGGTCCCTTCGGACCTTAACAGAGTTGGTCAGTTACAGGTTTACATGCTCCAGCGTTTTATTGGGTAGTGCCATTCAACTATGCAAGCGGCTCTCGCCCCCCCTTCTCCCTCCGGCAAGGCTCTTCACAAAACAGATAAAACCTCCTCCTCCTCGTGCCCCAAGGCAGCTCCAAGGACAGAGCCTTTGTTTAGGCCTAAGATGGGTTGTCCAAACCTTTAAAGGGATACAGTGCCCCTGCTCCACAAGAAATTCCCCTACAACAAGGGGGAAGAGTAAATCCTCTATTGCCTTTGGATTACTTTGTGATCTATACACAGTTTCAACCATATGGTTTATTTGGACAGTATGACATACAGACGGATAAACTTGTACCTTTAGAATGGATTTCTCTTCCTCACACTTTTACAAAGACAGTTACAATTCGTTTGAATATGTTGATAGCAGTGATCCAAAAGGGTCGCCTCTTGTGGCCGACCCAGCCCTAACCTGTGACAGGTCTGCATTCAACAACTAGCAGGACGAGATCCAGATAACATATATTTTCCAGGTACCAAGGAAACATTCGTTCAGCTAATGAAGGATAGTCTGTCTTTCGAGGCAGCAATGGCTGATTTTCTTAATAAGGTTTCCTTCACTCTACCTTCTAATAAGCTGTTCCAATCCTTGGCTGCGTTACAATTCCAGTTGTGTAAGATCTTAACACAACAGCCTTTGTTAAATGCCAGAACTGTATTTACAGATGGGTCTGGTAAGACACATCGCGCAGTGATAACTTGGAAAGATGGGGATCAGTGGTCTGTACAGGCTGAATCAATTGAAGGTTTGTATTGGGTCAGACTGAGGTGGAGTTAATCTTCCCACAGCAGCTCTCTCCATGCTCTGTTTCTTGGAGTGGTAGCTAGAAGGGTGTTGATAGCACCCCAGTGTTTTGGCTACTGCTAAGCGGTGCCCACACAGCACCAAGGCTGTGGTTTGACGTTCTCCCAACAGTAGGTTGGGTGTGATCAACATCTTGGGAGGGGATACAGCCGGGCCAGCTGACCCAAATTGACCAAAGGGGTATTCCATACCATATGACGTCAGCTCAGATATAAAAGGGAGAAGGCAGAGGGAAGTGGAGGGGGGGCATTCGCTGTTTGTGTTTGTCCTCCGGAGAAACCGCTACGCGTGTTGGAGACCTGCTTCCTGGGAAAGCGGCCGGACATCGCCCGCCGATGGGAAGTAGAGAATAATCTTTGTTCCATTCTGCTTTGTTTCCGCGTGCGGCAATTGCTAAATTAAACTGCTTTTTATCTTTACCCACGGGCTTCTTGTTACATCTCACCTCTCCCCTGTCCATCTAATAAAAGGGAGTGATAGAGCAGCTTTGGTGAGCTCCTGGCCTCCAGCCAGGGCCAAACCACCACAAGGTTCTACGCAAATAGTTGAGCTCAGTGCTATATGACTAGCTTTGCGTACCTTTTCTGAGGAATCCCTCAATATAGTTTCTGACTCGCAGTATGCCGTGGGGGTTATTCAAAGGATTGAAGCTGCCTTTTTGAAAGAGGTTTCTAACAAACGGCTGTTTTCTCTCTTAGTGGAATTGAGCCACATGATAATGAATAGATTACATCCCTGTTTCACAGTGCATGTTCACTCCCACACCTCCTTACCTGGTCCTATAACCAGAGGTAATGCTGTTGCTGATTGTTATACTCAGTCTTGCTGTGCTATGAATATAGTTACGCGGCAGTTCGAACAGGCTCTTCTATCGCACAATGTTTTCCATCAAAATGAGACTGGTCTACAAAAGGAATTTAATCTTACTCGATCACAGGGGTGGGATATTGTCCGTGCTTGCGCTGACTGTCAGTCACACCCCTATCCTCCATTGCAGGATGGTGTAAATATCTGTGGCCTATCCTCTAATGATACGTGGCAGACAGATGTTACTCATTATGCTCCTTTTGACAGGTTGCACTTTGTGCATGTTACTATCTATACTTTTTCAGGATTTCTGGTTACTTCTGCTGCAACCGGAGAAAAAGCACAGGATGTCAGATGACATTGGATACACTGCTTTGCAATCATGGGTGTACCACACCTTACTAAGATCGACAGCGATCCTGCATATACGTCTCAATCTATTGCACTTTTCTTCCAGCAATGGGGTATTTGGCATGTTACTGGGATTCTACATAATCCTACTGGCTAGGCAATGATAGAACGTGCGCATCAGAGTCTGAAGGCAATGTTATGTAAACAAAAGAGGGGGAGTATGGCTCTCACTCCTCAAGAACAATTAGACATGGCTACTTTTACTCTTAATTTTTTGAATTGCTCTGCAGAAAAATTATCCTTGACAACACTGGAGAATCACCATCAAAATAAGTCTATGATGCTTATATGCCCTAAAGTATGGTATCGAGACTTGCCTGGACCTTCTGAGTGGCGGAGTCCCGTAGATCTACTAACCTGAGGGAGAGGATATGTGTGTGTTCTACTTCCTACAGGTTCTCGCTGGTTGCCTGCGAAATATGTCAAGCCGTAACATGAGTTAGAAACGACAAAACAACAATTTGATTCCTGAAATGAAGAGGCTGAAGATTTAATTCCTCCTGAAGAAAAAGAAAATCCTGAAGCCTAGTGGTATAATCACATGGGGAATGTTATCTTTTGCAGTGATCTTCCTGTATTTTGTTTCACCACCAGATAAAATGGTGTCAGCCCATGTGTAACCCATAAATATACACTCTCTGTTAATATCAGGTTCTTGAGTTCTTGTGTTCCAGGTTTCTTCGATGCATACCTGTGCTCCATCTGGAGGAAACAGCATTGGAACAGTGTTGCTGGCGACACGAACCAAACATCAGTTCAACCTGAAAAAAGCTCAAGCCACACTTCTGCAATCTATATGGGACATGTGTTGCCTCCACAGAACTGATGAAACTGATGAAACTGCCTGAGGAATGATGTTCAACATCTTCAGGACTTGATGTAACAAATGATACCTGACTGACATCGTGGCTGCATTCCCTGAGAGGGGACACCTGATTTAAATTACTATTGTTGAACTGTGTTTATGCTTTTCTCTATATATATATATATATTTCATGTGCCTTTGTAGAATACTTCTTAATATACCTTGCAAACCTAAGCAGACATCTCCAACTTTGCCAGCGAATGCAGTTGCTTGAGCAAGGGGAGTGGAATGTAGAGGTACAGCAGAAGATTGGCAAGGAGGACTGTAGGTACGCTCAAGCAACATGCACCTGAGGTGTCAGAAAACACACCCATCTCACTGGATTACTGCTCAGTCTTGTGTGCTCGACAAGCAGCACACCCACACTGAGATAACAGAGACCTGGGATAGATGCAGGGGCATCTCTCACATTCCTGCCCTGCAAAGCAGTGAATGTGAGTCCTGGGACCTCAGGCAGAGCAGCAAGTAAAACATAACAAAGCAGTGGGATAAATACTACACGTTTTCTAGCAAGGATATGATTTGGTTAAATCTCAAAACATGGTTTTCTGTGTTAAAATTGTGTTTAATAGTATTTGTTGGTGTGGGAAGTGTTTTGTTCTGTTCTTTTTCATTATAGTTAACAATTTCACCTGAAGTGCTGTTCGAGGGGTCCAAAGAACCGAAAGAACATCTCCTGACTTTGATGGTGATCCGAAAAACAAAAAAGGGGGAAATGTGGATACCCTACATTTTACAGGTAGCTGTGTCGGCAGCACTGTGTTGCTGAATTAAGAATTTTGTCCTTGAGTTCTTTTCTAAACAAGTACATAACTCTTGCTTGCTAATAATCAAAAGAGACCGTGACCAGCCAAGTACAGCTCACGTTGGGACTTTGTCCATGAGAACGAACAGATAAGATGCTTTTTGTACATAAGATGTGTATGGGAGTAAATGGGAGAGTGTGATCAAAACAGACCTGGGAAAGTCTGTTCTCCCTGTGTGATAAGAGAGTAATTGAAAGAGTACATGAGCTAATAACAACCCTGTCTGCATAGTCTGATCTCTTGTTTGTAACCCATAAATACTGGTTCTTGCTAATAAACTTTGTCTTAGCTTCTCTTAAGAGCTGAGGCCGTGCCTTTCAACCCACTGCAGCTCAAGACCGGGTTGGATGAGGCCTTGAGCAACCTGGTCTAGTTGAGAGGTGTTCCTGCCCATGGCAGGGAGGTTGGATTAGATGATCTGTAAGGTCCCTTCCAACCTAAAACATTCTATGATTCTATATATATACACAAATGCAATACTGAACCCGACTCCCCCCCGATAGCAATTCCCACTGATGCTGCAGAACAGGCGGAACCAGGGAAGACCCAGGCTCAGCAGCAGAGGGGAGCTGGACACAGGAGCTTGATTCAGGAACTCAGGGTTGGGAACAAAGGCAGAAGATCAGAGTCCTCCCTGGACACTGGCCATTGCAGAAGAGAAAAAAAGAGACCTAAACCCTTGTAATCCTTCAGTTTCATAATAAATATGATGTATATGAAGTAGAATACTCTCGTCGGTCATCTGTCCTGTCTGTCACTCACCGGAGGTGCAACCTTTTACTCCCTTGTGAGCCCTCTTACTTTTCAACATCCCTAGCGTGGCACACAAGAGCCAGCAGTGGCCTTGGTCACTATAGGAATAAGTATAAGTATAAGCAAGTATAAGTGTATAATATAAAACATGAACAACTGGAATGCTTTTTATGAGTTGTCCTAAAACACAGGCCATTCTTTAGAAGAAGAGGTCAGCTATACAAACTGTTTACTTGTTTATATAGTGTACCTGGTCCAGGGGTGAGGAAATAGCCAAGGGAGCTTGATGTCATGACAGTCAAGTATCTGATCCTTACCGTCACCACTGCTGAAGTGTGACGCAGCAGGCACCAGACCTTCCTCACGCTGCTGGTGACCAGCCAGCCAGGAGCGTGGTCAAAACAAAACAACACAGCAATCCATGATATTGTCTTAATACTCAACATTTTTTGGCATATTGTCACAGAATGTTAGGAGATGGAAGGGACCTCTGGTGATCATCTAGTCCAATCCCCCCGCCACAGCAGGGTAACCTAGAGCTGGGTGCACAGAGTGGCATCCAGGTGGGTTTTGAATGTCTCCAGAGAAGGAGACTCCACCACCTCTCTGGGCAGCCTGTTGCAGTGCTCTGTCATCCTCAAAGAAAAGAAGTTCCTCCTCACATTTAGATGGAACTCCCTATGTTCAAGTTTGTGCCCATTACCTCTTGTCCTGTCACTGGGCACCACTGAAAAAAAGACTGGCCCCATCCTCCTGAAACCCATCCTTTAAGTATTTCTGACCACTGATAAGATCCCCCCCCAGTCTTCTCCAGACTAAAAAGTCCCCTAATCATCTCTGTAGCCCTTTTCTGTACCCTCTCCAGCAGTTCCCTTTCCTTCTTGAACCAAGGAGACCAGAACTGGACACAGCACTCCAGATATGGCCTACCCAGGGCAGAGTTGAGAAGGAGGATGACCTACCTTGACCTTCTGGCCACACTCTTCTTGATGTACCCCAGGATGCCACCGGCCTTCTTGGCCATAAAGGAACATTGCTGGTTCATGGTCATCCTGTTGTCTTCCAGAACTCCCAGGTCCCTTTCCACAGAGCTGCTTTCCAGGAGGTCAGCCCCCAACCTCTACTCATAAATGGGGTTATTCCTCCCTAGGTGCAGCACCGTACACTTGCTCTTGTTGAATTTCATAGGATTACTCTCTGCCCAACTCTCCAACCTGTCCAGGTCACGCCAGATGGCCGTGCAGCCTTTTGGTGTGTCAGCCACCCTTCCCAGTCTTGTATCATAAGCAAACTTGCTGAAGGTACACTCTGTCTCTTCATCCATGTCGTTGATGAATATATTAAACAGGACCGGACCCAGTACTGACCCCTGGGGAACACCACTGTGGGATTAAGGCACCTTTGCCTAAACTTTAGTTCTAACTGCAAGGCAAGCATCTTGGCTAAAAACATTGCCAGAGTGCTTAGGCCTCAAAAACGAATCATTCTCACGGCATTTGAAATGGGATAATTATATAAAAGCACTTAATTGCCTATATAGCATTGTTCATCTATTGGAACATCGAGAAAATTTCCAGGACAATGTGCACCTGGTGCATAAGGAGCTCTCCCCACAAAGGTTTCCAAAACAAACTTAAGGGTCGGTAGCATTAAGGAAGCTTAATGATTGTTGATAGAACAAGGGAAAATCCCACAGAGCATGGAACGTTGTGGAGATACCATGGTCAAGCTCTGTGAACACAAAGGAACCTGGAGGCGTCAAGGAGCCAGTTGACTGCACATTTACTATTCTGGTCCAAGAGTCTGTCATCTTTTGATAAATGCTGTCCTTGGGTGAACTATCACAGAATCACAGAATGTTAGGGATTGGAAGGGACCTTGAAAGACCATCAAGTCCAATCCCCCTGCCAGAGCAGGAACGCCTAGATAATGCTACATAGGAACATGCCCAGGCAGGTCTTGAATGTCTCCAGAGAAGGAGACTCCACAACCTCCCTGGGCAGCCTGTTCCAGTATTCCGTCACCCTCACTGAGAAGAAGTTTCTTCTCGAGTTTAAGCGGAACCTCTTATGTTCCAGTTTCAGCCCATTACCCCTTGTCCTATCATTGGTTGTCACCGAGAAGAGCCTGGCTCCATCCTCGTGACACTCACCCTTTAGATATTTGTAAACATTAATAAGGTCACCCCTCAGTCTCCTCTTCTCCAAACTAAAGAGCCCCAGCTCCCTCAGCCTTTTCTCATAAGGGAGATGCTCCACTCCCTTAATCATCCTAGTTGCCCTGTGCTGGACTCTCTCCAGCAGCTCCCTGTCTTTCTTGAACTGAGGGGCCCAGAACTGGACACAATATTCCAGATGGGGTCTCACCAGGGCAGAGTAGAGGGGAAGGAGAACCTCTCTTGACCTACTAACCACCTCCCTTCTAATACACCCGAGGATGCCATTGGCCTTCCTGGCCACAAGGGCACAGTGCTGGCTCATGGTCATCCTGCTGTCCACCAAGACTCCCAGGTCCCTTTCCCCTACACTGCTCTCTAATAAGTCATTCCCCAACTTATACTGGAACCTGGGGTTGTTCCTACCCAGATGCAAGACTCTACATTTACCCTTGTTATATTTCATTAAAGTTTTCCCCGCCCAACTCTCCAGCCTGTCCAGATCTCGCTGGATGGCACCACAGCCTTCTGGTGTGTCAGCCACTCCTCCCAGCTTGGTGTCATCAACAAACAATCTCTTGTTTAATCTGCTCAAAGGCTTGTTGCTGTTCAGGGCCCCATCTGAAATCATTCTTCTTCTGGGTCACCTGGAAAAGAGGACTTACAATCTGGCTTTAATTTGGGATGTGCATCCTCCAAAACTCCACTGCACCTAAGAATGCCTGTGTCTCCTTTTTACTAGTTTGTGGAGACATAGATGCTATCTTATTAATCACATCCATGGTGTTCTGGTTTTAGCTAAAACAACCAGTTCTGTTCAGTGATTTTTTTTTTACTTTCCAGTTCAGTCTCTTCTAAAAGGCTGCACTTTCTGAAGTTAGCAGCATGTTTTTGCAGACTGTGTGTGCTACTGGCAGTGATAACACCTGATATTTACAGTTACTACCTGGGACTGGGATGCAGAAAGGGTCTTGCTTATACTTACTGGGCCGGGTAGGAAGAGGGGTCACAAGGAAGTAAAAGGTTGCACCTCCAGGGGGTAATAGACAGGACAGGTGACCAACGAGAGTATTCCATCCCATATACGTCATATGTAGTATAAATTGAGTGATCATGAGAGTTTCTGCCCTTTTTCCTTTTGTCCCTTTTCCTTCTTTGCCCTATTTCTGCAATGGCTGGTGTCCATGGATAACTCTGTCAAATCTCCTGCTTTTGATCCGGATCCTGAGTTCTCGAATCCCGCTCCCTGTATCCAGATCCCGCCGCCGCTGAGCCTGGGGCTGCCCCAGTGCCTCCTGCTCTGCAACATCATTGGATATTGCTATCAGGGGAGGGAGTCGGATTTGATATCGGGCTACTATCTAAAGTTGTATATAGTTCTTTGTATTTATCATTTTGCTATTAGTTCTATTATTGTTTCATTAAAGTTGTTCTAGTTTTTCTTTCCTAACCCATAAGTCTCTCTGCCTCATTGCCTTTTCCTTCCCGTTTTGGGGTGGGGGGAAGAGGAGGTTAGAGAGTATCTGTCCGTGTTTAGTGGCCAGCCCAACCCTTACCCATGACACACGGGAATCTGGCGACATCCATCTTTTTATTTTACTCCTTAAAACTTGATCTCCTGTGCACTTTATGGCAAAGCTAGCCTTCACAAGGATTTGAACTATCTTCCTCCCTTTCTCAAAAACTTATTCCACTGTGTTGCCCCATCCAATAATGTCATCGATATACTGCAGGTGTTCTGGAGCTTCCTCCTTTTCCAGCACATTATGGATCAGTCCATGGCAAATGGTGGAGCTATGTTTCAACCCCTGGGGCAGTCGATGACAGGTGTACTGGATACCCCTCCAAGTAAAGGCAAACTGCGGCCTGCACTCTGCTGCCAGAGGAATTTAGAAGAATGCATTAGCGATATCAATGGTGGCATACCATTTGGCAGCCTTTGACTCTAAGTCGTATTGAAGCTTTAGCATGTCCGGCACAGCAGCACTCAGGAGTGGTGTGGTTGTGTTTGCCTCTATTCCTTGAATTATGACACTTATGGCACTAGAGCATGTCCAGAGTAGGACAATGAAGCTGGTGAAGGGTCTAGAGCATGTCTTATGAGGAGCGGCTGAGAGAACTGGGGCTGTTCAGCCTGGAGAAGAAGAGGCCGAGGGGAGACCTCATTGCTCTCTACAACTGTCTGAAAGGAGGTTGTAGCAAGGTGGGCGTTATTCTGTTTTCCTAAGGAACAAGTGATAGGGTGAGAGGAAATGGCCTCAAATTTCACCGGGGGAGGTTTCGATTGGATATTAGGAAACATTTCTTCACCAAAAGGTTTGTTCAGCATTGCAACAGGCTACCCAGACAAGTGGTTGATTCACCATCCCTGGAGGTATTTACAAGGTGTATAGATGTGGTTTAGTGGTGGGCCTGGCAGTGTTAGGTTAACGGTTGAACTCGATCTTAAAGGTCTTTTCTAACCTAAGCGGTTCTATGATTCTGTGATTGCCTATAGCTGTCCCTCTTTCTATATAGATATAACTAGCTGTTGTGGGTCAGGGCTGGGCTGGCCACTAAAACGAACAGATGCTTTCTAAGCACCTCTCCCCCCCCCAAACGGGAGGGAAAAGGGAATGAGGCAGAGAGACTTACAGGTTAGAGAAGAAAAACTAGAACAGCTTTAATGAAAATAATGGAAATAATTGTGAAATTGAAAGTGTAGTGAGAAACAAAATTCATCATTGTGTTCTTAAGGTATTCAGGTATGCCGATCAGCCAAATTATTGCAGAATACACCGACACTAAAAAACTCAGCAAAGTGAGAAGTCTCGTCATGTAACACACAGGTTGTGTTTGCTTCCATTCCTTCAGTTATGAGGAAAAATAGTGGTAGGTTTGACAAAGTGCAGCAGATTAATACTTGGCTAAAGGGGTGGTGCCAGCGGTCTAGCTTTGGATTTTTTAACCATGGGGAGATCTACAGGGCACCTGGTCTACTGAAACCAGATGGGGTTCAAATGACTCAAAGGGGAAAAAGGATCCTTGGTCATGAGCTGGCGGGACTCACAGAGCGTTCTTTAAACTAGATATGAAGGGGGATGGGGTTATAGCTGGGATTGCAGCGGGGCAGTGTTCTAGAAATTATGAGGACCGGGTGGCCTCCCATCCCCCTAGGGTGAGATCAGTGTGCTCAGCTTGCTCCCTGAAATGCTTATACACCAATGCACGCAGCATGGGGAATAAGCAGGAGGAGCTAGAAACCTGGGTTCGGGCAGGAGATTATGATCTGGTGGCAATTACAGAGACATGGTGGGACAGCTCACATGACTGGAATGTGGTCATGGGTGGCTATGTCCTTTTCAGGAAAGACAGGCCAGCCAGGCGAGGTGGTGGAGTCGCTCTTTACGTGAAAGAGCAACTACAATGTCTTGAATACCATCCAGGCATGGAGGAGGAGTAAGCTGAGAGTGTATGGGTTAGAATTAAGGGGCAGGCTGGCAGGAGAGATACTGTTGTGGGTGTCTATTACAGGCCACCAGATCAGGGTGAGGAAGTTGATGAGGCCTTCTACAGGCAGCTGAGAGCGGTCTCACAATCACAGGCCCTGGTTGTCCTGGGGGATTTTAACTTCCCTGATATTTGCTGGAAGGACAAGTCAGCCAGCCAACCACAGTCCAGGAGGTTCCTCCAGTGCATCGATGATAATTTTCTGATGCAAATGGTGGAGGAGCCGACTAGGAGAGGAGCACTGCTGGACCTCATCCTCACTAACAAGGAGGATCTGGTTGAAGCAGTAAAGGTTGAGGGCTGCCTTGGCTGCAGTGACCATGAAATGGTGGAGTTCAGGATCTCATGTAGCAGAAACAAAATAGCAAGCAGAATTGCAACCCTGGACTTCACCAAGGCAAACTTTGGATTTTTCAAACAATTACTAGAGAAAATCCCATGGGCAAGGCTGTTTGAAGGTAAAGGGGCCCAAGACAGTTGGTTAGTGTTCAGGGACTGCTTCTACCGTGCTCAAGATCAGAGCATCCCGACACGTAGGAAGTCAAGGAAGGGAGCCAGGAGACCTGCGTGGTTAAACAGGGATCTGCTGGGTAAGCTCAAGGGCAAGAGGAGAATTTACAGATCTTGGAAGGCGGGGCTGGCCACTTAGGAAGAATATAAGGCTGTTGTCCGAGGATGTAGGGAGGCAACTAGGAAAGCAAAGGCCTCCCTAGAATTGAACCTGGCGAGAGGGGTCAAGGACAACAGGAAGAGCTTTTTCAAATACGTGGCAGATAAAACTAACACCAGAGGCAATGTAGGCCCACTGATGAATGAGGTGGGTGCCTTGGTGACAGAAGATACAGAGAAGGCAGAGTTACTGAATGCCTTCTTTGTCTCTGTCTACTCTGCCGGAGGCTGTCCTGAGGAGCCCCGTTCCCCTGAGGCCCCAGAGGAAGTCAGGGCAGTGGAGGAGTTTGCTTTAGTCGATGAGGACTGGGTTAGGGACCAATTAAGCAATCTGGATATCCATAAATCCATGGGTCCAGATGAGATGCATCCACGGGTGCTGAGGGAGCTGGCTGATGTCATTGCTAGACCACTCTCCATCATCTTTGCCAAGTCTTGGGAGACGGGAGAGGTGCCTGAGGACTGGAGGGAAGCAAATGTCACTCCAGTCTTCAAAAAGGGCAAGAAGGAGGACCCGGGTAACTATAGACCGGTCAGCCTCACCTCCATCCCTGGGAAAGTGATGGAACGATTTATCCTTGGTGCCATCTCAAGGCATATCAGGGATAAGAGGGTCATTAGAGACAGTCAACATGGCTTCACCAAAGGGAAGTCGTGCTTGACTAACCTCATAGCCTTTTACGAGGATATAACAAAGTGGATAGATGATGGCCGAGCGGTGGATGTGGTCTACCTTGACTTCAGTAAAGCATTTGACACAGTCTCCCACAGCATCCTTGCTGCTAAACTGAGGAAGTGTGGTCTAGACTCTCGGGTAGTGAGGTGGACTGTGAACTGGCTGAGGGGAAGAAGCCAAAGAGTTGTGGTCAATGGGGCGGAGTCTGGTTGGAGGCCTGTATCCAGTGGAGTCCCTCAAGGGTCGGTACTGGGACCAGTATTATTCAATATATTCATCGATGACTTGGATGAGGGACTAGAGAGTACTATCAGCAAGTTTGCTGATGACACCAAGCTGGGAGGAGTGGCTGACATGCCAGAAGGCTGTGCTGCCATTCAGCGAGACCTGGACAGGCTGGAGGGTTGGGCGGGGAAAAATTTAATGAAATATAACAAGGGTAAATGTAGGGTCTTGCATCTGGGTAGGAACAACCCCAGGTTCCAGTATAAGTTGGGGAATGACTTATTAGAGAGCAGTGTAGGGGAAAGGGACCTGGGAGTCTTGGTGGACAGCAGGATGACCATGAGCCAGCACTGTGCCCTTGTGACCAGGAAGGCCAATGGCATCCTGGGGTGTATTAGAAGGGAGGTGGTTAGTAGGTCAAGAGAGGTTCTCCTTCCCCTCTACTCTGCCCTGGTGAGACCCCATCTGGAATATTGTGTCCAGTTCTGGGCCCCTCAGTTCAAGAAAGACAGGGAACTGCTGGAGAGAGTCCAGCACAGGGCAACTAGGATGATTAAGGGAGTGGAGCATCTCCCTTATGAGAAAAGGCTGAGGGAGCTGGGGCTCTTTAGTTTGGAGAAGAGGAGACTGAGGGGTGACCTCATTAATGTTTACAAATATATCAAGGGTGAGTGTCACAAGGATGGAGCCAGGCTCTTCTCGGTGGCAACCAATGATAGGACAAGGGGTAATGGGCTGAAACTGGAACATAAGAGGTTCCGCTTAAACTCGAGAAGAAACTTCTTTTCAGTGAGGGTGAGGGAGCACTGGAACAGGCTGCCCAGAGAGGTTGTGGAGTCTCCTTCTCTGGAGTCATTCAAGACCTGCCTGGACACGTTCCTGTGTGGCATAGTCTAGGCATTCCTGCTCTGGCAGGGGGATTGGACTTGATGATCTTTCGAGGTCCCTTCCAATCCCTAACATTCTGTGATTCTGTGAAAAGAAAGAATAATGGGTTCGCCTCTAAATACCTTGATCACAGAGGTGCTGATTGGCCTGGTCCTGGCCAGAGGCAGATCCAACTCCTACTTGGAGGTAGGGGAGGCTCTCAAAGTTTTGCACGAGTCTACCCCTGTTTTTTTACAAAAAAACCCCATCAGACTCAAACCCTTGGCATTTCACCCCTCGCCCCTACGAATCCAGCATTTAGGAGTCATAATTAAAATCCACATTAATCGCACAACTTCCACGATCTTCAGTCACATCAGCAGAATGATTTCGCCACACCCAAATTGAAACAACCATCATCACAGCACTTAATGCAAATAGGCAATTTATGAGCAATCCACCCCTCCTTTACACCAATATATATCACCTATAACACTGCAAGCCTCGTCTGTGGTTTTTTATTTTTGGCTGGCACCTCACCCTATTACTTTTATCCTTATCTCCCTGTCCTTATCTCCCTATTACTTTTATCCTTGATCATGGGCTGCTATACGAGACACCTGGCCTGCTGGTGGCAGGTGGGATGCACCTGCCCCAGAGGGGGAAAGGATTTTGGGGCAGGAGTTAGCAGGGCTCATTGACAGGGCTTTAAACTAGATATGAAGGGGGAAGGGGAGATAACTGGGCCTTTTAGGAATAAGCCCAAAGGAGGCATGCCAGGGCTTGTAGGATGGTGGACTAGCGAGGACTCTTGCTCTGCCAATTCATTTGAGGGAAGGGATAGACGTTTAGAAATCATGGAAGCGCCTGAGAGGGGTCTGGTAGGAAAGAGGGCCCACACTCACAAAAAGGAGTTGGAATCATTAGCTTATCTGAAGTGCATCTATACCAATGCACACAGTATGAGCAAAAAAAAAGGGGGGATCTCGAAGCCATGATGCACCCGGAAAACTATGACATAGTGACTGTTACAGAAACATGGTGGGATGCCTCACACGACTGGAGTGGCACAACTGATGGCTACAAGCTCTTTAGGAGAGACAGAAAGGGAAGGAGAGGTGGTGGAGTGGCCCTGTATGTTAGGGAATGCTATGAAAGCTCAGAAATCAAATATAGTGATCAAGTATAGTGATGATGGGATCAAGAGTGTTTGGATTAGATTAAGGGCCAATAAAGCTGATTTTGCTGTGAAGACTGCTATAGATATTGATGTGGAGTCTGCTATATACCTCCCAATCAGAGCAGTGAGTTGGACGAAGCTTTCTATAAGCAATAAACTAGTACATGGATCAGATGCACAGGTTGTGTTTTCATTAGTCCCTCTAGGGGAAGGGAAACACACTGAAAGTGGGTGGAAAATACGCCTGATCAATGCATGACTCAGAGACTGGTGTCACTGCTGGAAATTTGGATTCTTTGATCATGGGGAAGTTTACATGGCACCGGGTATGCTGGTGACAGATGGAATACATCTGTCTCAAAGGGGGAAAAGGATCCTAGCACGGGATTTATCAGGGCTCATCAAGAGGTCTTTAAACTAGGCTCGAAGGGGGAAGGGGATAAAACCAGGCTCACTAGAAATGAGCCTAAGGAGGGCCTTCAGTCAACCGCCCCACTTGAGGTGGATAGTGGTGACATATGTGATAAACCCAGGGCTGCTAGGGGTAAGACTCGAAGCGATGTACCGATGTTGGAGGCGATGTCTGTACCACAGTTCAAGTGCATATATGCCAATGCCCAGAGCATGGGAAATAAACAGGAGGAATTAGAAGCTATTGTATACCAGGGAAACCATGATATAATTGCCATCACAGAAACATGGTGGGAGGATTCACTTAGTTGGAGTGGCACAATGAATAGCTACAGGCTTTTTAGAAGAGATAGGCAAGGAAAGAGAGGTGGTGGGATGTGGATGCCCTGCATTTTACAGTTATCTGTGCTGGCAGCACTGCGTTGCAGAATTAAGACTTTCGTCCTTGAGCTCTTTTCTAACCAAGTACATAACTTTTGATTGCTAATTATGAAAAGAGACCCTGACCAGCCGAGTACAGCTCATGTTGGGAGTTTGCTTGTGAGAATGGACAGATAAGACGCTTCTTGTATACAAAATGTGCATGGGAGTGAACGGGAGAGTATGATCAAAACAGACCTGGGAAAGTCTGTTCTCCCTGTGTGATAAGAGAGTGGTTGAAGGAGTACATGAGCTAATAACAACCCTGGCTGCATAGTGTGATCTCCTGTTTGTAACCCACAAAGAGTGCTTCTTGCTAATAAGTATAAATATGTGTGCCTGCTTGTAGTAAAGCAAATTCCGTTTTCCACCATCTTGGAGATCATGCGTGCTTCTCCACATTGGGATAGCGTTATATGTTAAGGAGTGCTTTGACTGCCTAGAATTCAGTGTTAGGCACACCAAGGTGGAGTGTTTATGGGTAAGGATAAAGGGGAAGGCCAGTGAGGCTGATATCCTAGTGGGAGTCTGCTACAGACTACCTGACTGAGATAAAGACACTGATGAGGCCTTCTTTCAACAACTTAGAGATGTCTCGCGTTCACTAGACCTGGTTCTTGTGGGGGACTTCAATTTACCAGATATTTGCTGGAAGCACAACACAGCAGAAAGAGGGCAGTCCAGGAGGTTTCTGGAATGTATGGATGACAACTTCCTGTTGCAGCTGGTAAGTGAGCCTGCCAGGGGTAGTGCCCTGCTGGACCTACTGCTTATGAACAGGGAAGGGCTGTTGGAAGATGTGGTGGTCAGAGGTCGCCTTGGCCACAGCAATCATGATATGATAGAATTTTCAATATGCAGTGAAGTTAAGAGGGTCATCAGCAAAACATCTACCTGGACTTCCGGAGGGCTGACTTTAGACTATTCAGGATGCTGGTTTGAAGAATCTCTTGGGAATCAAGAAAAAAACCAAAGGGGCCCAGGAAGGATGGTCTTACTTTAAGAATGAAATTATGAAGGCACAGGAGCAAGCTGTCCCTACGCACTGTAAAATGAGCCGTTGGGGAAGAATCATAGAATCATAGAACAATTCAGGTTGGAAAAGACCCTTGGGATCATCGAGTCCAATCATTAACCCTACACTACAAGTTCACCCCTAAACCATATCACCCAACACCACATCTAAGCAACACTTAAACACATCCAGGGATGGCGACTCAACCACCTCCCTGGGCAGTCTGTTCCAGTGTCTGACCACTCTTTCTGTGAAGAATTTCTTCCTAATGTCCAGTCTAAACTTGCCCTGTTGCAACTTGAACCCATTCCCCCTGGTTCTGTCCCTAATGACCTGTGAGAAGAGACCAGCACCAACCTCTCTACAATGTCCTTTCAAGTAATTGTAGAGCATAATGAGGTCCCCCCTCAGAAGAAGGGAAGAAGAACGATGTGGTTGAGCAGGGAGCTTTCGCAAGAACTCAGGGGGAAAAAAAAGAGTGTATCAACTCTGGAAAAAGGAGCAGGTGAATCAGGAAGCGTTTGAGGATATTGTAAGGTCATGCAGAAAGAGAATTAGAGAAGCAAAAGCTCAGTTAGAACTTATTCTGGCCATCTCTGTAAAGGATAACAAAAAGTGCTTTTATAAATACATTAATAACAAAAGGAGGGTCAGGGAAAAACTCCGTTCCTTATTGGATGAGGGGAGGAACATAGTAACAGAAGATAAGGAAAAGGCTGAGGTACTTTACACCTTCTTTGCCTCAGTCTTTAACAAGAAGACTGGCTGTCCTCAGGGCAACTGGGTTCCCGAGTTGGTAGACAGGGATGGGGAGCAGAATACCCCTCCTGTAATTCGGGAGGAAGTAGTTAGTGACCTGCTGTGCCAGTTAGATCCCAACAAGTCCATGAGTCCAGATGGGATTCATCCTAGGGTGCTGAGGGAGCTGGCAGAAGAACTGGCTAAACCGCTATCTATCATTTATCACCGAACCTGGCTAACTGGGGAGGTCCCAGATGACTGGAGGTTGGCCAACATGATGCCCATCCATAAGAAGGGTCAGAAGGAGGATCCAGGGAACTCTAGGCGGGTCAGCCTGACCTCGTGCCTGGCGAGGTTATGGAGCAGATCATCCTGAGTGCCATCAAGCGGCAGGTAGAAGACAACCAGGGGATCAGGCCCCGCCAACATGGGTTTAGGAAAGGCAGGTCCTGCCTGACCAATCTCATCTCCTTCTATGACTGGGTGACCCGTCTAGTGGATGAGGGGAAGGCTGTGGATGTGGTCTACCTCAATTTCAGCAAAGCCTTTGACACAGTCTCCCACAGCATCCTCCTGGAAAAGCTGGCAGCCCATGACTTGGATGGATGCACTCTTCGCTGGGTAAAAAAACTGGTTGGATGACTGGACCCAGAGAGTGGTGGTGAATGGTGCTGCATCCAGTTGGCATCCGGTGACCAGTGGTGTCCCCCAGGGATCAGTACTGGGCCCAGTCCTGTTCAATCTCTTTATTGATGACCTGGATGAGGGGATTGAGTCTATCCTTAGTAAGTTTGCAGATGACACCAAGCTGGGGGGGAATGTTAATCTGCCCGAGGGTAGGAAGGCACTGCAGAGGGACCTGAACAGGCTGGGTCCATGGGTCGAGGCCAACGAGATGAAGTCCAACCAGACCAAGTGCAGGGTCCTACACTTTGGCCACAATAACCCCCTGCAGCGCTACAGACTGGGGGAGGAGTGGCTGGAGAGCAGCCGGCAGAGAGGGACCTGGGAGTACTGGGTGACAACCAGTTGAACATGAGCCAGCAGTGTGCCCAGGTGGCCCAGAAGGCCAATGGCATCCTGGCTTGTATCAGGAACAGTGTGGCCAGCAGGAGCAGGGCTGTAATTCTGCCCCTGTACTCAGCACTGGTGAGGCCTCACCTCGAGTACTGTGTGCAGGTCTGGGCCCCTCACTTCAAGAAAGACATTGAGGGGCTGGAGCGGGTCCAGAGGAGAGCAACAAGGCTGGGGAAGGGACTAGAGAAAGGGACTAGGAAAGTCTTACGAGGAGAGGCTGAGGGAGCTGGGGGTGTTTAGCCTGGAGAAGAGGAGACTCAGGGAGGACCTTATCATTCTCTACAACTCCCTGAAGGGAAGTTGTAGTCAGGTGGGGGTCGGGCTCTTCTCCTTGGCAACCATTGACAGGACGAGAGGGCACGGCCTGAAACTGCGTCAGGGGAGATTTAGGTTAGATATCAGGAAACACTTCCTCATGGAGAGGGTGATCAGGCATTGGGATGCACTGCCCAGGGAAGTGGTGGAGTCATGGTCCCTGAAGGTGTTTAAGGAGAGGCTGGATGTGGCACTTAGTGCCATGGTCTGGCCCATATGATGGTGTTGAGTCATAGGCTGGACTTGATGATCTCAGAGGTCTTTTCCAGCCTCAATAATTTTGTGATTCTGTAATTGGGAGAAATATCACAGTCACTTGCCATTGTACTTGTGGGAGATGTTAACCTCCCAGGTATCTGCCAGGAATACAACATAGCAGAGAGGGAACAATCCAGGAGGTTCCTGGACTGTGTTGAGGATAACTTCCTCACACAGCTGGTGAGTGAACTGACCAGGGAAGGTGCCCTGCTGGACCTCCTGTTTGTGAACAGAAAAGGGATTGTGGAGGATGGGGCAGTTGGAGGATGTCTGGGGAACAGTGATAATTAAATTAATAAGTTCACAATTCTTAGAAATGTTAGGAGGGAGGACAGTAAAACTGTCACTTGGGACTTCAGAAAGAGAGACTTTGATTTGTTTGGGAGGTTACTTGACAGAATCCCTTGGGAGTCAGTTTTGAAGGGTATAGGAGACCAGGAAGGCTGGACACTCTTTAAGGAGAAAATCTTAAAGGCACAGGAGCAGGCCATCCCGGTGTGCCCTAAGATGAGCCAGAAGCATAGAAGACCGGCCTGGCTAAATAGAGACATTTGGCTGAAAATCAAGGAAAAAAGGAGAGTTTAAGATCTCAGGAAGAAGCATCAGGCCACTCACAATGAGTACAAGGACAATGTTAGGTTATGCAAGGAAATAATTAGAAGGTCCAAAGTCCAGCTAGAAAGTAATCCGGCTTTGAAAGTAAAGGACACCAAGAAAAGCTTCTATAAATATATTAATAACAAAAGGAAGACCAAGGAGAGCCTCCATCCCCTGCTAGATCCAGGAGGAAATGTAACGACAAAGGATGAGGATAAAGCTGAGATGTTTAATGCCTTCTTGGCCTAAGCCTTTAATAATAGAAACACCTGTACTGAGGTAAGCCAGCCCCACAGGCCAAGAGATGAGGGCCAGGAACAAAACATTCTCCTGCCACAGTCCAGGAGGAGATGGTCAGGGACCTGCTGCTCCACATCGATGCCCACAAATCTATGGGACCAGATGGGATTCATCCTAGAGTACCGAAAGAGCTGGCAGAATTGCTCACCAAGCCACTGTCCATCATTTATCAGCAGTCCTGGCTGACTGGGGAGGTCCCAACTGATTGGAAGTCAGCAAACATAACACGCATCTATAAGAAGAGACGTAAGGATGATCCAAAAACTACAGGCCTGTTAGCTTGACTTCAGTTCCAGGAAAGCTGATGAAGCAGATCATCCTGAGTTCCATTATGCAACCCATGCAGGGCAATCAGGTGATCAGACCCAGTCAGCATGGGTTTATGAAGGGCAGGTCCTGTTGAACAAACCGGATCTCCTTCTATGGCAGCGTGACCCGCTGGTTGGATGAAGGAAAGGCTGTGCATGTTGTCTGCTTTGACTTTAGTAAGGCATTCAACACTGTTGCCCACAGCATTCTCCTAGAGAAACTGACTGCTCTTGGCTTGGACAGGCATACGCTTCACTGGGTGAAACACTGGTTGAATGGCCGAGTCCAAAGAGCCGTGGTCAGCGGAGTTCAATCCAGTTGGTGACCGGTCACGAGTGGTGTCCCCCAGGGCTCAGTGCTGGGACCACTCCTGTTTAACATTTTTATCAATGATTTTGGGGAGGGAATGGAATGCACCCTTAGTAAGTCAATGAAATTCAATAAGGCCAAATACCAGGTCCTGCACTTCAGCCACAACAACCCCCAGCAGCGCTACAGGTTTGGGGAGGAGTGGCTGGAGACATGCCAGGCAGAGAGGGACCTGGGGATATTAAAAATGGCTGGCTGAACATGAACCAGCAGTGTGCCCAGGTGGCCAAGAAGGCCAACGGCATCCTGTCCTGGATCAGAAATAGTGTATTGAGCAGGAATAGGGAGGTGATCATGTCCCTCTACTCAGCTTTGGTGAGGCCTCACCTCGAGTACTGTGTCCAGTTTTGGGCCCCTCACTTCAAGAGGGCCACTGAGGTGCTGGAGAGGGTACAGAGGTGGGCTTCCAAGCTGATAAAGGGCTTAGAACACAAGTCATATGAGGAAAGGCTGAGGGATCTGGGGCTGTTTAGCCTAGAGAAGAGGAGATTGAGGGGACACCTCATCGCTCTCTACAACTACCTGAAGGGAGGTTGTAGAGAGGCAGGGATTGGTCTCTTCTCCCTAGTGGAGAGTGATGGGACGAGGGGAAATGGATTTAAATTGCGCCAGGGGAGGTTCAGGTTATATATTAGGAAGAATTTCTTTACTGAAAGGGTTGTCAGCCATCGGAACAGGCTGCCCAGGGAGGTGGCAGAGTCACCGTCTGTAAGAAGAGCACCCATTCTCAATAAAATCCACACGCGTGATTAAACTGGATTTATTTAAGAAATGAAATGCTCCCTCAAGTATACAAGTTTGGGTATCAGTTGAGGAAAGTAACTACTATACTGCACCAACCCCTAATAAAAGAATAATGATCCGGATCATAAATATGCTCACCTGTAAAAAGATGAGGAATCTCAACTTCGAAGATTATCCTTGAAAAGGCGTCCCAAATCAAGGGGGAGAATTGAACACCACCACTACAGACCTGCTGCTATGCGGTGACTCCAAAGATGACCGCTAGCAAAACCTGTTTTAAACTCAGTCGAATTTGAACGGTGGTCAATCAAGCCATATCGGCCTCTCATTGGCTGCCAGCCAACCCCATGGGTGTATTCCCAGTGGTGAGCTAGTTTCAAAACTAGCCCAGGTTTTCATTTTAGCAGATTCTCTACCACCAGACTGGTGGCTAGTTCCGAACTAGCCTAGGTTTTCGTTTCAGCAGATCCTCTAAAATCTGCCTGGCACTGGGGGGGTGTCGTGGGTTGACCCTGACCAGCCGCCAGGTACCCACACAGCCGCTCTCTCACTCCCCCTTCACGGCTAGACAGGGGGAGAAAATATTTCCAAGGGTTCAGGGTTTGAGATAAGGACAGGGAGATCACTCTCATTTACTGTCCCGGGCAAAACAGACTCAGTTTTGGGAAAATTAGGTACATTTATTAAGAGAACTAATCAGAGAGGAGTAGTGAGAAGCGAGAAAGAGCAAACAGATCTTAAACAGAACAGCATCCCCCCACCCCTCCCTTCTTCCTGGGCTTAACATCAATCCCGGTTTCTCCACCTCCTCCCCCCCCCGAGCGGCACAGGGGGACAGGGAGTGGGGGTTGCGGTCAGTTCATCTGACGTTGGTTCCACCGCTTCTTCACTCCGGGGGAGGGCTTTTCGCTCTTCCCCAAGGCCATTGTGGGGTCCCTCTCACGGGAGACAAGCTTCACGCTCTCTTCTCCACGTGAGTCGTCCCATGAAGGGCAATTCATCACAAACTGCCCAACGTGAGACACCTCACGAGGGGCAGCCCACCCCTCGTGAGTCTGAGGCGCAGTCCTTCGGGAGAAACTGCTCCAGCGTGAGCCACCCGCAGCGTCCCAAAAGTCCCACCGGCCAACCTGCTCCAGCGTGGGCATTCCTCTCTTCCACGGACAACAGGTTCCGGCAGCGACTTGCTCCGATGCGGGCTTCCCACGGGCTACAGTCCCCTTTCAGGCATCCACCCACACGGCGTGGAGTCCTCGGTGGACATCTACACGGTGATCCTCACGGTGGACATCTGCACCTCGCCCATGGGCTGCAGGGGGACAACCCGCTTCACCATGGTCTTCACCACGGATCCAGGGGACTCTCTCTGCTCTGGCGCCTGGAGCTCATCCTCCCCCCCCTCCTTCTTCACTGACCTTGGTGTCTGTACAGATTCTCACTCCTCCATCTCTGTGCCAGCTGTAATGGCGCAGTTCTTTTTCCTGTTCTTAAATATGTTTTTCACAGAGGCATTCCTCTGCTATCACCTTACTGATAGACTCAGCCTTGGCCAGCGGCGGGTCCTTCTTTGGAGCCGGCTGGCATTGGCTCTGTCAAACCTGGGGAGCTTCTAGCAGCTTCTTGCTGAAGCCACCCTGCAGCTCCCCCCCCGCCGCCAAAATCCGGCCAGGCCAAACCAAAACAGGGGGCATTCCAAAACCAGGGGGGAATGCACCTGCCACACCGTCCCTGGAAGTGTTTAAGAGATGGGTGGATGTTGCATTGGGGGACATAGTTCAGTAGGTTGACAGAGCTGGGACAAAGGCTGGAATCGATGATCTTCAAGGTCTCTTCCAGCTGAAACTATTCTATGATTATATGAAGTGTCAATCTGCTTGAGGATGGTACTGTGAGGTACCACTTCCTCTCCCTTGGCCATGGGCCAGCTTAGGCTGGAGCAGAGTCATGCCCACAGCTCATGTTGGGACATCCCAGATCATGGGCTCATGCCTGGCCTGTTTTTGTTCTTCTGCCCTTAGGCAGTGGTATTTCTGTTCTCCTTGGCTGTGTGTTCACTTTGCTCTGGGACCCAGGTCTTAGGGAGTCTGGTCTGAAGGGTTTTTTTACCCCTCAGTCCCATAAGCTGAAATGAAGTTGATAGCATTGAGCTTGGCAATGAAGGTCATGGGGGACTGAGTCTGCCTAGTGCTCTGAAATTCAGATGTGGACTATGAGATCCATAGACTGTGACAATGTCTTGCTGAAAGATGAGGAGGCATGGGACTCAGTGGTCTGGTAAGGATGGACCCTATGCCCTACAGACAGGCAGAGCTGTCTGTAGGATACCTAAATCCCAGCTTAGGGAGTGTTACGAATGTTTAGAACTTAATTATAGTGATGATAGGGTTGAATGTCTATGGTTCAGAATCGTAGAGAAAGCCAACAAAGCTGATATCATGGTGGGAGTCTGATATAGACCACCCAACCAAGACAGGGAGGTAGACGAGATTCTATAAGCAGCTGGGAGAAGTCTCGCATTTGATTGCCCTTGTTCTTGTGAGGGACTTCAACTTCCCAGATATCTCCTGGAAATACAACAGAGCAGAGAGGGAACAGTCTCGGAGGTTCCTGGTGTGTGTCAAGGATAACTTCCTTACACAGCTGGAGAGTGAACCTACTAAGGAAGGCACCCTGCTGGACCTGCTCTTTGTGAACAGAGAAGGACTGGTGGGTGATGTGACAGATGGAGTCCATCTAGGGCACAGCAATCATAAAATGATTGAGTTCTCTATTCTTAGAGAAGTAAGGAGGGGGGAAGCAAAACTGTCACCTTGGACTTCCGAAGGGCAGACTTGTTTAGGAGACCACTTGACAGAGTCCCTTGGGGGGCAGTCCTGAAGGGCATAGGAGTCCAGGAGGGCTGGACACTCTTCAAGAAGGAAGTCTTAAAGGTGCAAGAGCAGGCTGTCCCTATGTGCCGTAAGACAAACCGGCAGTGAAGAAGAACGACCTGACTGAACAGGGAGCTTTGACTGGGAATTGAGGGGAAAAAAGGAGAATTTCCGTCCTTTGGAAGAAGGGGCAGGCCACACACAAGGACTAAAAAGATGTTGTGAGGCTACGGAGGGAGAAAATTAGAACATCCAAAGCTCAACTAGAAATTAGCCTGGCTTCTGCTGTAAAAGTTTTTTGGTTTGGCCTGGCCGGATTTTGGCGGCGGGGGGGGGGAGCTGCAGGGTGGCTTCTGCAAGAAGCTGCTAGAAGCTCCCCGAGTTTGATAGAGCCAATGCCAGCCGGATCCAAAGAGGGACCCGCCGCTGGCCAAGGCTGAGCCTGTCAGTAAAGTGATAGCAGAGGAACGCCTCTGTGAAAACATATTTAAGAACGGGGAAAAAGAACTGCTCCACAACAGCTGGCACAGAGATGGAGGAGTGAGAATCTGTGCAGACACCAAGGTCAGTGAAGAAGGAGGTGGGGGAGGATGAGCTCCAGGCGCCGGAGCAGAAGGAGTCCCCCGGGTCTGTGGTGAAGACCATGGTGAAGCAGGTTGTCCCCCTGCAACCCATGGGTGAGATGTAGATGTCCACCATGAGGATCACCGCATAGATGTCCACCGTGTAGAGGACTCCACGCCGTGTGGGTGGATGCCTGAAGGGGACTGTAGCCCGTGGGAAGCCCGCATCAGAGCAATTTGCTGCCAGAACCTGTAGCCCATGGAAGAGTGAATGCCCACGCTGGAGCAGGTTGGCTGGCGGGACTTTTGGGATGCTGCGGGGGACTCACGCTGGAGCAGTTTCCCCTGAAGGACTGCGCCTCAGACTCACGAGGGGTGGGCTGCCCCTCGTGAGGGGTCTCCCGTTGGGCAGTTTGTGATGAATTGCCCTTCATGGGACGACTCATGTCGGAGAAGAGAGCGTGAAGCTTGTCTCCCATGAGAGGGACCCCACAATGACCTGGGGAAGAGTGAAGAGTCCTCCCCTGGAGTGAAGAAGTGGTGAAACCAACGTCAGATGAACTGATCATAATCCCCACTCCCTGTCCCCCTGCGTCGCTCAGGGGGAGGAGGTGGAGAAACCGGGATTGATGTTAAGCCCGGGAAGAAGAGAGGGATGGGGGGAAGGTGTTCTGTTTGTTAAGATCTGTTTGCTCTTTCTCACTTCTCACTACTCCTCTCTGATTGGTTCTTTTAATAAATGTACCTAATTTTCCCAAAACTGAGTCTGTTTTGCCCGGGACGGTAAATGAGAGTGATCTCCCTGTCCTTATCTCGAACCCTGAACCCTTCAAAATATTTTCTCCCCCTGTCTAGCACTGAAGGGGGAGTGAGAGAGCGGCAGTGTGGGTACCTGACTGCCGGCCAGGGTCAAACCACAACAAAAATACAACAAGAAATTTCTCTATAAATACATTAGCAGCTAAAGAAGGGCCAGGGAGAGCCTCCTTCCTCTATTAGATGCAGGAGCAAACATGGTGACTAATAATGAAGAAAAAGCTGACATACTTAATGCCTCTTTTGGCTCAGTCTTTAGTAACAGGACCACCTGTGTTCTGGGAATCCAGCCCCCTGAGCTAGAAGGCAGAGACCAGGAGAAGAATGATCCCCCTGCAATCCAGGAGGAAATGATCAGTCACCTGCTGCTCCACATCAATGTCCACAAATCTATGGGGCCAGATGTGATTCATCCTAGAGTGCTGAGAGAACTGGCAGAGGTGCTCACCAAGCCACTGTCCATCATTTATCAGCACTCCTGGCTGACTGGGGAGGTCCCAGCAAATTGGAAGAGCAACAAAGCTGGTGAGGGGTCTAGAGAACGTGTCTTATGAGGAACAGTTGAGGGAACTGGGATTGTTTAGCCTGGAGAAGAGGAGGCTGACGGGAGACCCCATTGTTCTCTACAACTACCTGAAAGGAGGTTGTAGTGAGGTGGGGATTGGTCTTTTCTCCCAAGTTACTAACTATAGGACAAGAGAAAATGGGCTCAAGTTGCACCAGGGGAAGTTTAGACTGGATATTAAGAAAAATTTCTTTACTGAAAGAGTGGTGAAGCACTGGAACAGGCTGCCCAGGGAAGTGGTGGAGTCGCCATCCCTGGAAGTGTTTAAAAAACGCGTAGACATGGCACTTTGGGACATGGTTTAGTGATCATGGTGGTGTTGGGTTGATGGTTGGACTAGATCATCTTAGAGGTCTTTTCCAACCTTAATGATTCTACGATTCTATGATTCTAAGTTAGCCAATGTGACACCCATGTACAAGAAGGGTCAGAAGGCTGATCTGGGGAACTACAGACCTGTCAGTTTGACTTTGCTCCCAGGGAAGCTGATGGAGCAGATCATCCTGAGTACCATCACGCAGTACATGCAGGACATCCAGATGATCAGGCCTAGTCAGCATAGGTTTATGAACCTGATCTCCTTCTATGACCAGGTGACAGGCCTAGTGGATGAGAGAAAGGCTGAGGATGTTGTCTACTTGGACTTCAATAAAGCCTTTGACACCATCTCCCACAGCCTTCTGCTAGAGAAACTGGCTGCTTATGGTTTGGATGGGTGTGCACTTTGCTGGGTAAAAAAATGGCTGGATGGCCGGGCCTAAAGAGTGGTGGTGAACGGAGTTAAATCCAGCTGGCAATCAGTCATAAGTGGTGTCTCCCAGGGCTCGCTTTTGGGGTCAGTCTTGTTTATCATCTCTATCCATGATTTGGGCGAGGGGATCAAGTGCACCCTCATTATATTCACAGATGACACCAAATTGAGTGGGAGTGTTGATCTGCTGGAGAGTAGGGAGGCTCTGCAGAGGGATCTGGACAGGCTGGGCTGAGGCCAATTGCATGAGTTTCATTAAGGCCAAATGCCAGGTCCTGTACTTGGGTCACAATAACCCCCAGCAGCACTACAGACTTGGGTAGGAGTGGCTGTAAAGCTCCCAGGCAGAGAGGGACCTGAGGGTACTGGTGGACAGCCAGCTCAACGTGAACCAGCAGTGTGCCCAGGTGGCCAAGAAGATCAACAGCACCCTGGCCTGTATCAGCAATAGTATGTCCAGCAGGAATACAGAGGTGATCATTCCCCTGTACTCGGCTTTGGTGAGGTCGCACCTTGAGTACTGTGTTCAGTTTTGGACCCCTCACTACAAGAACATTGAGGTGCTGGAGAGGGTACAGAGGCGGGCTATCAAGCTGGTAAAGTATTTGGAGCGTGTGTCGTACAAGGAACGGCTGAGGGATCTAGAGCTTTTTAGCCTGGAGAAGAGAAGACTGAGGGGAGACCTCATCGCTCTCTACAACTACCTGAAAGATGGTTGTAGAGAGGCGGGGATTGGTCTGTTCTCCCTAGTGGTGAGTGATAGGACGAGGGGAAATGGCCTGAAGTTGCACCAGGGGAGGTTCAGGTTGGATATGAGGAAGAATTTCTTTACTGAAAGGGTTGTCAGCCATTGGAACAGGCTGCCCAGGGAGGTGGTTGAGTCGCCATCCCTGGAGGTGTTTAAGAGACGGGTGGATGTTGTGCTTAGGGACATGATTTAATGGTGTTGATAGGGCTAGGAAAAGGTTGGACTCAATGATCTTGAAGGTCTCTTCCAGCTGAAACTGTTCTATGTTTCTATGATTATTTGAATCAGCGCACGGCACCAGAGATTGAATAAGATGATTTGTCCACACTCCGCAACAGAGTACTTACACCTACTAAATTATGCTGTTGAATACTGTAGTATGGCTATAAAGTACAATGAAGGCCCATGGAAAGATGATAGCTCTTTTCTGAGAAAGAGAGAGCACTTTTTGGAACCCTGTCTGTGGCCTGTAATTTTCACTTCCTCCCACTACAGTGTGAAGTGACATGAAAAGACTTTTAAAGTCAACTCCAGGATACTAGTGGGGATTTGAAGGAGTAAAACTAAAGTTAAATCATTGAAGGTAGCTTTTGACCAACTTGAACTTTGTGGGGAAAGAAAGAAGGAGCCAAATCTCCCACATTTCTCCCTAGCAGGCCTCACTGGAGAAAAATAATTAAATTCCAGCCTGAAAATTTTTCAGCTCCCGGGGAGCCAAAATGTTCAAAATACAGAAACTTTTAATGGAGGAAACTTACTTTTCATTCACAAGCAGTAAAGCTTTCCAGAAAAATTGCCATTTAGCAAGATATTTCAGTATTTCATGGGAAATAGCATTCAGTGAAGAAGGATCAGTGGCAGAGAATGGGAGCATGGCTTACACAAACTGAGCCTCCTGTCAGTACTGCAGCAATTCACATAGGCCCTGACACATGCAACCAATAACAAAGTCTATTAAGTTCAGCAGACTCAAAATTGATTTTTTTTCTTATTATAATTACCAAAGAGGTGAAGGAGTCAAGATTGACCTTTCTCTGTGGAAAATATTTCAGCAGGAAAGATTTGTCCTTCTCCAGTGACTATTGATAGGGGAAATAGCATCTAGTGGGAAGCAACCTTCCAAGGCTGCTAGGATGAGAGAAGCTACCTCCCAGGGTCATTACAATGTAATCAATCAGAGGCCTACAGGATGAGGCTATTCAGTACCCGTTGTAAAAGAACATAAAACAAAGACAAATTGACAAGGACACTAGCGATAAGGGCAACTAACAAGGACCATCTGGTGACGAACCCCCTTGTGTAATTTGATAACAAAACTTCTTGCGAAAAAGTGCTGAGAACAACTAGTTTTGGAACGAAGGTAAAAAGTTCATCATAAGGAAGACATACGGCCTTCATCCCTGAAGACCCGTGCCCAAGACCACCAGGAGGCACCGCGCAAGCGTCAAGAGGAGGAGCTGCTGACCACCGGAACTGAGTGCCTTTTTCGGGATAGCTCATGAATATGTATAGGCGTCTAATGAATATGTAACTTTTACTGCATATAACCAAGGTAGCTGCATGGTTCAGGTGTGCACGTTTTTGGACAAAAATCCCCCATGCACCCAGCACTGATAAAAGCATACCTACTTTACAATCTTCTGGGTTATAGAGTCTTTGTTCCGCGTGTCACTATAATCTGACTTGTCACACTGTATGGGTGCCTAAAACCCTTCATTGCAGGAACACAGACCCAAATGATGTTGCCTGACCCACAAAAGCTTAAAATCTAACTGAGGAACAGCAACAACAACAAAACCAAGAGATGCCAACTGTTCAGGTGAACAGACAAAATCACTATGACAGCGCCTGACAAGCAACACATACAATACACTGTCCACCTGTTTGGTATCATATTTCTGCAGAGGGTGGTTAGTTTATCAGAGGAAGAATGAATCAGAGGAACAGAATATTGAGATGAAGACGAGTGAGCAAAATTCCACAGCACCTGTCTTCCTAGGTGTCCTGGTTTCAGCTGGAGTAGAGTTGGGGTTTTTTTCCTAGTAGCTGATACAGTGCTTTGTTTTGGATTTAGTATGACAATAATGTTGATAATACACTGATGTTTTAGTTGTTGCTAAGTAGCATTTATCCTAAGTCAAGTATTTTTTAGTTTCCCACGCTCTTCCAGCGAGCAGGTACGCAAGAATCTGGGAGGGAGCATGGCCAGGACAGCTGACCCCAACTAACCAAAGGGATATTCCATATCATAGAATGCTATGCTTGGTATATAAACTGGGAGGAATTGGCCAGGAGGGAGGGATACCTGCTTGGTCATTGGTCAGCAGGTGGGAAGCAGCTGCCTTGTGCATCACTTGTCTTTATAGCCTTCATGAGCCTCACCTCATCCTTCCCTTCCCCTTTACCCCTCCAAAGGCCACCTGAGACAGAAAACAGCAGTTAAAAAGAATGATTTCTGGAACAGAGACCTAAGCAACAAGTCCTTCATGAACAAGTGATACTCTGCCCAACAAAGACCAAAAGAAATCCTGACAAATTCAGCTTACAATGAAAAAAATGCAGCTTTGCTTAGCTTCCCCAGGCCAGAGAGGGCATGGGACTAATCTGGTGCTCACAGCCCAGCTCTGCAGTGACAGATGCTGCCTGGAACTGAAGGAGGACTGATGATGCAGGACCATTTTCTTCGAGACACTATTCTGTCACCACGGAGGCAGACAGCATGCTCTCAACAAGTATATCTGCAAAGTAACATGAAAACTCCTCACAGCAGGAGAGATTTGACAGAACACGCCTAGCACAGCTTTATAAAAAGGTTTCTTCAAATGCTTCCAAAGCCCATGCATGTTTTTCTTATTTTATCATCCTTTTCAACATCCTTCTTTCTCTTGCTTTTTCTTTTTTTTCCTAACATCTGCACAAGGCACGTTTATCAACATCAAAGCACATTTTCATACAAAATTTTTTCCTCTGAATACACTCTTGCAAAGTCCAAACTTACTAGTACTCTCCACACCCAGTGACTTCACCAGGAGGTAAACTTGCCTCTGTGCATGATACAGAGAAGTAAAAACATTTAGTCAGACATCGCCAATGCAGTGAATAGTTTAGCGAAATGTAAACATATAGTCGAGCCCGCTAACACTGCAAGTAGTTTAGAACCTTGTCGCAAGAGAACTCAGGTAACAGGAACTGCTAGCGCACATATAGACATGATAACAGGAAATTTATTGTCTGAAAGGGTTTGATGGAAATTTTCTAGCTAAAAGCCTTTTAACAAGCAGCAGCAATGAACTAAGTAACAGTTGCATTGTGAGATGGGTCTGTACGCACATTGTGATACTTTGACCGGGACTTAACTCCGAGAATGGAATGCAAGGCTCCTGTGAGATAAACAGGCACAGGGTGCCTCAAGACTGCAGACCTTGCTTGTCAGTGAGAACAAGGGAATACAGGCTATGGTTCACCAAAAGAACATGGTGATGAACAGGAGTGGATAAAGTAAACGACCACCAGATATCTCTGAAACCCACCAAGAGACTATAATGTGCATGTGGGAGTGAGTGTGACATATGTTAATCATTTCTTGAAAATATGAATATGTACGTATAACCTGCATATAAGCTATGCATCTGACTCTCTACGGTACGCACATTAGGTGGAGCAATCCCCTGTGCGTCCAGCATTGTTGTAAAGAATACGTGCTTAATAGTCACCAAGACTACTGAGTCCTGATTTCGGCCTTTCACGGTACCAAGGGAGCTGGCAGAGGTCATTGTTAGGCCACTCTCCATTATCTTGGGTAAGTCATGGGCAACAGGAGAGGTGCCTGAGGACTGGAGGAAAGCAAATGTCACTCCAGTCCTCAAAAAGGACAAGAATGAGGTCCCGGGTAACTACAGACCGGTTATCCTCACCTCCATCCCTGGAAAAGTGATGGAACAACTTATCCTTGGCGCTGTCTCTGGGCATATAAAGGATAAGTGGGTCATTAGGAGCAGTCAGCATGGTTTTTCCAAGGGGAAGCCATGTTTGACTAAGCTGATAGCCTTTTATGAGGACATAACCGGGTGGATGGATGATGGCTGTGCAGTGGACATGGTTTATCTGGATTTCAGTAAAGCATTTGACACCGTCTCCCAGAGTATCCTCATAGCTAAACTGAGGAAGTGTGGTCTGGATGATCGGGTAGTGAGGTAGATTGTGAACACGTTCAAGGGAAGAAGCCAGATAGTTGTGATCAATGGGGCAGAGTCTAGTTGGAGGCCTGTATCTAGTGGAGTCCTTCAGGGATCAGTACTGGGACCAGTACTATTCAATATCTTCATCGATGACCTGGATGAGGGAACAGAGTGCACTGTCAGCAAGTTTGCTGACGACACGAAACTGGGAGGAGTGGCTGACACACCAGCAGGCTGTGCTGCCATCCAGCAAGATCTGGACAGGCTGGAGAGTTGAGTGGGGAGAAATTTAATGAAATATAACAAGGGTAAATGTAGGGTCTTGCATCTGGGTAGGAACAACCCCAGGTTCCAGTATAAGTTGGGGAATGACTTATTAGAGAGTAGTGTAGGGGAAAGGGACCTGGGAGTCTTGGTGGACAGCAGGATGACCATGAGCCAGCACTGTGCCCTTGTGGCCAGGAAGGCCAATGGCATCCTGGGGTGTATTAGAAGGGGGGTGGTTAGTAGGTCAAGAGAGGTTCTCCTTCCCCTCCACTCCGCCCTGGTGAGACCCCATCTGGAATATTGTGTCCAGTTCTGGGCCCCTCAGTTCAAGAAGGACAGGGAACTGCTGGAGAGAGTTCAGCGCAGAGCAACTAGGATGATTAAGGGAGTGGAACATCTCCCTTATGAGGAAAGGCTGAGGGAGCTGGGGCTCTTTAGTTTGGAGAAGAGGAGACTAAGAGGTGACCTTATCAGTGTTTATAAATATATAAAGGAGGAGTGTCACGAGGATGGAGCCAGAGTCTTCTCGGTGGCAGACAATGATAGGACAAGGGGTAATGGAATCAAGCTGGAACACAAGAGGTTCCACTTAAATTTGAGAAGAAACTTCTTCTCAGTGAGGGTGATGGAACACTGGAACAGGCTGCCCAGGGAGGTTGTGGAGTCTCCTTCTCTGGAGACATTCAAAACCCGCCTGGACGCTTTCCTGTGTAACATCATCTAGGTGTTCCTGCTCTGGCAGGGGGATTGGACTAGATGATCTTTTGAGGTCCCTTCCAATTCCTAGCATACTGTGATACTGTGATCTCCAGGGAGGGGGCAGCCACAACTTCTTTGGATAATTTATTCCAAAGTCTTGCCACCCTCGTACTGAAGAATTTCTTCCTAAGATCTAATATAAATCTATTCTCCTTCAACTTAAAACCATTTCCCTTTTTCCTATCGGTGGACGCTCTTGTAAAAAGTCCCTCCCCAGCCTTCCTATACGTTCCCTCCAGGTATTGGAAGGCAGTTATAAGGTCCCCCTGGAGACTTCTGTTCTCCAGGATGAACAATCCCAGCTCCCGCAGCCTGTCCTCGTAGCAGAGGTGCTCCAGCCCCTGGATCATCTTTGTGACCTCCTCTGAACATGCTCCAACAGATGTATGTCCCTCTTATGGTGGGGACACCAGAACTGCATGCAGCATTCGAGGTGGGGTCTCACAGTAGCAGAATAAAGGGGGAGAATCACCTCTCTTGATCTGCTGGCCACACTCCTCTTGATGCATCCCAGGATGTGGTTGGCCTTCTGGGCTGCGTGAGCGCACTGCCGGCTCATATTGAGCTTCTCATCTTTCAACACCCTCAAATCCTTCTCTTCAGGGCTACTCTCAACCCACTCTGTGCCCAGTTTGTATTTGTGCCTGAGATTGGCCCGACCCAGGTGAAGGACCTTGCACTTTGACTTGTTCAAGCTCATGCAGTTTGCATTGTCCCATTTCTCAAGCCTGTCAAGGTCCCTCTGGATGGCATCTCTTCCCTCAAGTGAGTCCACGGCACCACACAGCTTGGTGTCGTCGGCAAACTTGCTGAGGGTGCACTCAATGCCGTCGTCCATGTCGCTGACAAAGATGTTGAACAGCCCTGGACCCAGAACAGACCCCTGAGGAACTCTGCTTGTCACTGGTCTCCATGTGGACATTGAGCCATTGACCACAACTCTTTGAGTGCGACCTTCCAGCCGGTTCTTTATCCACCGAGTGGTCCATCCATCAAGTTCATGTCTCTCCATCTTAGAGACAAGGATGTCATGTGGGACAATGTCAAATGCCTTGCACAAGTACAGGAAAATGACATCCGTCGCTTTTCCCATGTCAATCAACGCTATAGCTTTGTCATAGAAAACCACTAAATTAGCCAGGCATGACTTGCCCTTAGTGAAACCATGTTGACTGTCACCAACCACTTCATTGTTTTTCATGTGCCTTAGTACAGTTACCAGGAGAATCTCTTCCATGATTTTACCTGGCACAGAGTTGAGGCTGACCGGTCTGTAGTTCCCTGGCTTATCTTTGGTTCCTTTTTTAAAGATCGGGGTTATGTTTCCCCCAATCTGTGGAAACCTCACCAGACTGCCATGACTTGTCAAATATGATGGCTAGTGGCCTAGCAACTTCAGCCGCCAGTTCCTTCAGGACCCATGGATGTATCTCATCAGGTCCCATGGACTTGTGCACCTTCAGGTTCTCTGGGTGTTCCTGGACCTGATCTGCTCCTACCCTGGGTGGTTCTTCACTCTCCCAGACCCAGCCAACACCCTCTGTGACTTGGGTGGTTTGACTCAAGTGGTTACCAGTGAAGACTGAGGCAAAAAAGTTGCTGAATACTTCAGCCTTCTCCATGTCCTCAGTAACCAGGTCACCTGCATCCTTCCAGAGAGGCCCCACATTCTCTCTCGTTTTTCTTTTTTCTCTTACATACCTGTAAAATCCTTTCTTGTTATTTCTGATATCTCTGGCCAGATTTGACTCTGTCAGGGCCTTAGCTTTTCTAACCTGGTCTCTGATTACATGAGCAACTTCCTTGTAATCATCCCAGGTTACCAGTCCCTGCATCCACCCTTTGTGTATTCCCCTTTTGTGTTTGATTTTGGCCAAGAGTTCCTCGTTCATCCATATTGGTTTCCCTGCATTTTTACCTGATTTTTTCCTCTTAGGGATGCAGTGCCTTTGAGCTTGGAGGAGATGATCCTTGAAAGTCAACCAGCTTTCCTGGGCTCCCAGTCCCTCCAGGGCTTTGTCCCATGGTACGCTACCAAGGAGGTTTCTGAAGAGGTGAAGATGATGAAGGGAGTGGAACATCTCCCTTATGAAGAAAGGTTGAAGGAGCTGGGTCTCTTTAGCTTCGAGAAGACTGAGGGGTGACCTCATTAATATTTATAAATATGTAAAGGGTGAATGTCAGGAGGACAGAGCCAGGCTCTTCTCAGTGATGTCCAATGATAGGACAAAGGGCAACAGGTGCAAGCTGGAGCATAGGAGGTTCCACATAAACATAAGGAAAATCTTTTTCACTGTGAGAATGACAGAGCCCTGGCACAGGCTGCCCAGAGCATTTGTGGAGTCTCCTTCTCTGGAGACTTTCAAACCCCGCCTGGACGCGTTCCTGGGTGACCTACTGTAGGTGATCCTGCTCTGGCAAGGGGATTGGACTAGATGATCTTTCAAGGTCCTTTCCAACCCCTAACACTCTGTGATTTTGTGAACAGTCAGTGCTGTGCCTAGACTGAGGCAAACAGGGGGTTCCTGGAGCCAGGGATGCTTGAGGAGATCAGAGTGACCCAGTAGTAGTTGGCAGCTTCTGTGTTTGAGGTCATCTCTGTGAACCATGTGCAGGAACTTGGGAGCACAGCAAGCAGTGCACAGGCGGTAACTGGTCTCCTCCTGGCTTGGGTGGTCATCTGAATGAGTGTGCATCACCCTCCCAGAAGAGGACCCAGCATGGTTATAATGTAGCCAAAAGCCACTGTCAGAAGGAATGTGGCAACTCGGACCAAGCTCCCGTGCAAACACATGGCGGTGCAGTTGCCCAGCTGCAGGGAGCACATGATCCTGGTTCTTGTTCTGGTGGGGGGCAGTGACACCGCCTGTCTGCAGTGTGATCAGATGAAAGATTTGCTCAGCCAGGTGGTGGAGCTGAAAGAGGAGGTGGAAAGGTTAAGAAGACTGTGAAAATTAAATAGATTAGTGGAGCCATACCCTGAGGCAAAGGCTGCAGGTGAAGTTTCCTCAAGAAGCATAGGATCCCCTCCCCTTGTCTCACCAGGCTGAAGGAAGGGTCCTAAGAAAAGGCAGGGAATGGTTACAGGTCCCTGCTTGGGGAGGCAGGTGAATCCCCTCCCAGCCTCCCTTGCCTTCCCAGTTGCAATTACACAACAGGTATGGGGCATTGGAAGTTGAGGGACAGGCAAATGAGAATGTAGAAGGACCATCCACGAGGTTGTCTAGAGTGAGTCGGTCTGCCCCATGCATTAGGACTTTTGCTGTTTAAAAAAAAAAAAAAAAAAAGACAAAAAGGAGAGTAATTGTCATAGGAAACTCCCTTCTCAGGGAAACAGAAGGCACCATATGCTGACCTGACCCATCCCACAGGGAAGTCTGCTGCCTCCCTGGGGCCTGGATTAAGGATGTTATTAGGAAACTCCCAGGACTGGTAACGCCTTCTGATTATTCAGAATTGGTTTTGTGTTATTATTTTAGGCACATTTAATTTATCAATACTCTTGACTTAGATGACAATTAGATCACATTTTATGACAAATTATTGCAGAATACCATGAAATTCCAAAACGTTCACATACTTTTTCTTGCAATCGCATGTCAGAGAAAAAAGAAAAACAAGAGAATGTGAGGCTTCTCTGGAGGAATATGGGTAACCTGGTTACCAAGAACATGGAGAAGGCTGAAGTACTCAATGACTTTTTGCTTCAGTCTTCACTGGTAAGCACTTGAGTCAAACCACCCAAGTCCCAGAGGATGTTGGCTGGGAGAGTGAAGAACCACCCAGAGTAGGAGCAGATCAGGTCCAGGAACACCCAGAGAACCTGAAGGTGCACAAGTCCATGGCACCTGATGAGATACATCCATGGGTCCTGAAGGAACTGGCGGCTGAAGTTGCTAGGCCACTAGCCATCATATTTGACAAGTCATGACAGTCTGGTGAGGTTTCCACAGATTGGAAAAAGGGAATCAAAGATAAGCCAGGGAACTACAGACCGGTCAGCCTCACCTCTGTGCCAGGTAAAATCATGGAGCAGATCCTCCTGGAAACTATGCTAGGGCACATGGAAAATAAGGAAGTGATTGGTGACAGCCAACATGGCTTCACTAAGGGCAAATCGTGCCTGACTAATTTGGTGGCCTTCTGTGACAGAGTTACAGTTCTGGTTGATACGGGAAGAGCAACTGACGTAATCTACCCAGACTTGTGCAAGGCATTTGACACTGTCCCACATGACATCCTTGTCTCTAAGATGGAGAGACACGGACTTGATGGATGGACCACTCGGTGAATAAAGAACTGGCTGGAAGGTCGCACTCAAAGAGTTCTGATTAACAGCTTGATGTCCACGTGAACGTGAAGACCAGTGGAGTTCCTCAGGGGTCTGGTCTGGGTTCAGTGCTGTTCAACATCTTTGTTCAGTATCTTTAGGACCTCTCAATCTTCCTCAGAGCCGCTGCCTTCCAGAGGGACTCACACACACCACTGCACACTGAGAGCTGGCCAGCCGGAAAGCAGCTTTGCAGAGAAGGACCTGAGGGTCCTGGTGGACACTGAGTTTACCATAAGCCAGCAACGTGCACTTATCACAAACAAAACCAACAGCCTCTTGGGCTACATTAGACAGACCTTTGCCAGCAGGTGGAGGAAGGACATCCTTCTCTATTCAGCACTGGTGAGACACATCTGGAGTGCTGTGTCCAGTTCTGAACTCCCCAGTACAAGGCAGTACAAGACATATTGGAATAAGTCCAGCAGAGGGTCACAAAAACAATGAATGAACTGGAGCATCTGACATGTGAAAAAAAGTCTGAGTGCTGCAACTGGCCAGTGTTGAACGGAAGGCTCAAGGGGATTTTCTCAATATGTATAAACATCTGGTGGAACAAGTAAAGAAGACAGATCTAGACTCTTCTCAGTGGTGCCAGTGAAAGGATAAGAGGCACAAGCTGAAATACAGGAAATTCCATTCAAATGTAAGAAAAAGCTTTTTTAGTGCGAGGGTGCCAAAAAACTGCAACAAGTTGCCCAGAGAGGTTGTGGAGTCTCCATCACTGGAAATTGGGAGCTGGTAGATGTGCTTGCAAAGCCACTCTCCATCATCTACCAGCAGTCCTGGTTAACAGGGGAGGTCCCAGATGACTGAAGGCTTGCCAACATGACACCCATGTACAAGAAGGGCCAGAAGGCTGATCTGGGGAACTACAGGCTTGTCAGTCTGACCTCGGTACCACAGAAGATTATGGAGTAGTTCATCTTGAGTGCACTCACACGGCACACGCAGGACAACCAGGGGATCAGGCCCAGCCAGCATGGGTTCATGAAAGGCAGGTCCTGCTTGACCAACCTGATCTCCTTCTATGACCAGGTGACAGGCCTAGTGGATGAGGGAAAGGGTGTGGATGTTGTCTACCTGGACTTCAGTAAAGCCTTTGACAGCATCTCTCACAGAATTCTGCTAGAGAAACTGGCATCTCATGACTTAGGCAGGTGTACTCTTCACTGGGTGAAAAACTGGCTGGATGGCCAAGCCCAGAGACTGGTGGTGAGTGGAGTTAAATCCAGTCATAAGTGGTGTCCCCCAGGGCTCATTTTTGGGTCCAATGTTGTTTAATATCTTTATCGATGATTTGGATGATGGAATAGAGTGCACCCTCAGTAAATTCACAGATGACAGCAAGCTGGGTGGAAGTGACCTGCTGGAGTATAGGGAGGCTCTGCAGAGGGATCTGGACAGGCTGGATTGATGGGTTGAGGTCAACTGTATGAAGTTTAACAAGGCCAAGTGCTGAGTCCTGCACTTGGGTCACAACAACCCCTGACAGTGCTACAGTCTTGGGGAGGAGTGGCTGGGAAGCTGCCTGGCAGAAAAGGACTTGGGGATGCTGGTGGACAGCCGTCTGAACATGAGCCAGCAGTATGCCCAGGTGGCCAAGAAGGCAAATGACATCCTGGCCTGTATCAGCAATAGTGTGGCCAGCAGGAGTAGTGATCGTGCCCCTGTACTTGGCACTGGTGAGGCCACAGCTTGAGTACTGTGTTCAGTTTTGGGTGCTACGGTATAAGATGGATATTGGGATGCTGGAGTGGGTCCAGAGAAGAGCAATGAAGCTGGTGAGGGGTCTAGAGAATAAGTCTTATGACGAAAGGCTGAGGGAACTGGGGTCATTTAGTCTGGAGAGGAGGAGGCTGAGGGGAGACTTCATTGCTCTCTACAACTATCTGAAAGGAGGTTGTAGTGAGGTGGGGATTGGTCTCTTGTCCCCAGTTGCTAGCGATAGGACAAGAGGAAATGGGCTCAAGTTGCACCAGAAGAGGTCTAGATGGGATATTAGGAAAAATTTCTTTACTGAAAGAGTGGAGAGGCATTGGAACAGGCTGCCCAGGGAAGTGGTGGAGTCACCATCCCTGGAGTTGTTCAAAAAACATATAGACATGGCACTTTGGGACATGGTTTTGTGGTCGTGGTAGTGTTGGATTGACGGTTGGACTTGATGATCTTAGAGGTCTTTTCCAACCTTAATGATTCTAAAAATATTCAAAACACAACTGGATGTGGTCCTGACCAATCTGCTTTGGTTGACCCTATTCTGAGCAGAATGGGATGGAGTAGGCGATCTCCAGAGATGCCTTCCAACTTCAGCTGTTCTTTGATTCTGCTGTTCACCACTCCATAGCTTTGGCTTGTCCTGGTTCCTCCTCTGTCTCTCAATTTGATGCTATGAAATGTATGCTCTGTGTGCCTGGACTACTGATGGACACAGAGTCCTTACTATGCGTTCTCAAGCTATATTAAGCATTCCTCCAAACTTTAGGTTATCTGTAAATTTTAGCCAGCAGTGCTGTTTTTATTTATTTCCAGACCATTGATGGAAACTTTAAATTTCATCTAAGATGACTGCCTTCTTAGGAATGCCATAGAAAATTTCTCATTAAACAGATTTCCTGCTCATAATTTCTGTCCAAGATCTGTCAACTACCCATTGCTTAACCTATTTGCTATTAGTACATAAAAATCCTATAGATTTCCAGTCCATATAGTCTCTATATCCTTTTTCTATCATTAACAGCAAGAGGTGCCTAAGAAATGACTGCAAGAACTGCAACACATCCACCCACTCCCCACATATTCTCCCAGATTCTGACAGCTGGAGGTTTAGGAGTTCTTGTAGCAAACCTTTGTGTCCTACGGCCAGCAGTGGACCTGAAGTAGTCTACTTCCTTTTAACCTGTTTGCACTTTAGTTGTTCACTGTCATGATGAATTTTCTCACAGGGTTGTATGCACTAGGAAAACAATATTCCACCTTTTGTTTTAAACTTGCATGATATTTTCACTAGATGCCCTTTCCTCTGTGTAGTATGGGAAGCAGTGAGTCATCTTGCTTTTTCACGTAATCTCTAGCACTCAAGATTTCATAACCTTCCATTTAGGCCACCTTGCCTTGTCAATCACCTTGTAGTAGACTTGTTTCCAGGGAAGACGGTGTCTTTCCCATAGCTTCCTCAGAGCTGGCGTTAGACCTCTGCAGGTAGACAAGAAGGGCTTTGTCCTTTGCAGTCAGGGATCCCACCTCACTGCCTTTCCAGTCCAAGCTGGCCTGAAACAACTTCTGTCTGAGTTGTATCCAATTGGGACAACACAATTCCTTTGGAAGCAGGACAAGAAATCTCTCTGGTTCACAAGGAAACAGGGGCTGGATCCCTTACAAGCTTCTGCTCTCTGCAAAAAAAAGCATTCTCCTTCCCTGCTGCCCTCCCCAGACAGGCAGGCAGCAGCTCACCATGCGAGCGAGCAAGCAAGCGAAAGGGGAAACAAAAGTTAAACAGATGTTAAAGAAATAAGAGAAGAAAGATAGATGACCTCCTAGAGTCTGGGACCAAGCAGTACAAATAGTAGGAGCCCCTGGAAGCCAGCTCACCCATGCACACTGCCCTTGTTGCCTTCCAGTTCCCAGGAGGGGGTCTAATAAATTTTACAAAAGAGCAAACAGCTGAAAAATGCTTGTATTAAAAAATATATTGGGAGAATTTGCATGTTGTTCCCTTTTGTGTAGGGATGGCATTTATACATCTGGCATTTCAGCAGCACCGCATCTCAGAGCAATTTACATAGCAATTAATTACACGCTGCTAGTGGACTGACTGTCTACAGGCAACCTCATTAGCCATTATCCACTCAGCAGCATCTAGCATACAGTTGTGAACATTTGCATTAGCAGAAAGTCGTCTCAGTTGCCATTAGTAGGGTGCAGGCATGTCAGGGGGGATGCCAGGGGATGACTCACCCCCCTGCTCCCTCCCCAAAACCCTTTAACAGCTACTGTCAAGTAGCACAGTCAAGACTGTGACCCTTCTCTCGTTTCACCCCAGCTTTGGACCAGGGAGATATCATCGCCTTACAGCACACTACAATCCAGAGTCTGCAACATGATGACATCTTTTCCTGTAAAATAAGAAACACTCTTGAATGGGAGACTTCTGAGTTAGCACATAAAAGTGGGAAGTGCTAGGGCCTGAACAGTAGGCCCTGAACTAAAGTTGACTTATAGATGAACCTCACAACCCAAAAATATATCTAATATATATAGTATTAATCACTGTGTTGGATTTGCCTGGACAGATTTCAGTGGCAGGGGGGCTGTAGGGGTGGCTTCTGCAAGAAGCTGCTAGAAGGTTCCCCTAGGTCCGATAGAGCCAATGCCAACCGGCTCCAAAGACGGACTCACCGCTGTCCAAGGCTGAGCCTGTCAGTGTGTCTTGACTCGCTTATACCTGACAGAGGTTAGAGTCAAGGTGATTCGTTTCTATCCCAAAGGCGAAATTAAGACACAAACGGTGTCAGATGTCACAACAGCAAAACCCTTTATTGACTAACAACCACTGGAGAGCGATAGGAAAGAAAGATAAGGAAAAGGAAAAGCGAAGCAGTAAAAAGTTCAAGATAGCAAGAAGTATAGCTACCACCACAGATCCAGCGACGTCTCGCAGGTCGACCTGTTTCAATTCAGTGGGGAAGATCTTCAAAGAATAGCTGTTCACGGTGGCATTATACAGTGTTCCAAGAGCCGCTTTGCCTGCCCTCCTCCTGTTTAGCGCATGCATATGAGGGTCGTCAGGAGCAATCTTCACCCCCCCTCCAGCATCGCCTCTGTCAGTGGAGAATGCATAGGTGTCCAGAGGGCCCATTTTTGCAGACATAGTATGACTTGACAACTTGCCCACTTTTGGGTTTGCACACCGTTGGGCTTTGGTGCTTGCAGGACAGCTGCCTTATCAGCAGTTACACCGGTGGGCTTGCACACCGGTGGGCTTGCACACCGTTGGGCTTGCAAGATAGCTGCCGTATCGGTGATTGAACCAGGCCCAGAAGTTATTGTTCAGGACTTTGAGCCCCGTGGCCTATCTGGGCTGGGCCCTTAAGTTGCTCAGGGCTTATCAGTGGTCCAAGCTTGCAAACAGCAGCCATGAAGTTTCTTCGTGGGGAATTTCAGCAAAGTTGAGACAAACATTTAACACAGTCTCTTACACAGTGATGATAGGATAGGAACACCTCTGTGAAAACATATTTAAGAAGCGAGGAAAAAAGAACTGCGCCACACAACAGCTGGCAGAGAGACAGAGGAGTGAGAATATGTGCAGACACCAAGGTCAGTGAAGAGACAGGGGGGAGGATGTGCTCCAGGCGCTGGAGCAGAGTTTCCCATGGGTTGTGGTGAAGCCCATGGCGAAGCAAGCTGTTCCCCTGCAGCCCATGGAGGTGACGGGGTGTAGCCCATGGAGGACCCCACAGCAGAACAGGCGGATGTCTGAAGGGGGATGTGACCCTGTGGGAAGCATGCCCTGGAGCAGGTTGCTGCCAGAACCTGTAGCTCGTGGAGAGAGAGAAGCCCACGCCGGAGCAAGTTGGCTGGTGAGACTTTTGTGACACTGTGGGGAACTCGCGTTGGAGCAGTTTCCCCTGAAGGACTGAACCTCAGACTCACGTTGGGATGGACTGCCCCTCATGAGAGGACTAGGACTCACGTAGGACAACAGTGTGTGAAGATTGACTCCCGTGAGAGGGATCCCACAATGGCCCAGGGGAAAAGTGAGGAGTCCTCCCCCAGAGGAAGAAGCAGCAGCGGAAACAACATCGGATGAACTGACCATAACCCCCATTCCCTGTCCCCCTGCGCCGCTCGAGGGGAGGAGGTGGTTAAGCTGGGATTGATGTTTTGCCTGTGAGGAAGGGAGGGATGGGGAGAAGGTTTTATTTTTTTTTAAGATCTGTTTTTATCTCTCACTACTCTTCTCTGATTTGTTCTTTAATAAATTTAACTAATTTCTCCAAAATTGAGTCTGTTTTGCCCGGTACGGTAGATGCAGGTGATTTCCCTGTCCTTATCTCAAATTCCTTGACGCATGGAAACAAACTCGGCAACTCACGGAGAGTTATAAAGCAGGTATGTTTATCTGGCACCAGGGCAAGGGGATTGAAGAAGGTCCCTTCGGAGAGCCGGCGAAGTAACGACCATCACACCAATATGGCTACAAGTCGTCCTCACTTTATTGCTTCGGACAGCTCAATCTATACAGTTAAGCAGTGTCCACGCGCCTGCCCCTTAACAGAGTGGGTCAGTTACACGTTTACACGCGCCAGCATTTTATTGGATAGTGCCATTCAACTACGCAGGCGGCTCACGCCTCCCCCCTTCTCCCCCCGGGGCAAGGCTCTTCACAAAACTGATGCACCTCCTCCTCTCCTTGCCCCAAGGCAGCTCCAAGGACAGAGCCTTTAGTTAGGCCTAAGCTGGGTTAACCAAAACCTTTAAAGGGATACCGCGCCTGTGCTCCACAAGAAACTCCTCTACATATCCCCCTTTTTCTTTCTGGACAACCCACGCTTCGTCCGCTAGCTTGCTTATCATTTTCTTGATTATACTTATCAAAAAAATATACATAACTAAGCCTATAACAATTAAAACTCCAATAACCAAAAATGTCTTAACCAAACTCTTAATCCATCCTGTCAAACCGCTCCAATTCAATCTTGAGTGATCTGTTTTGAATGCTCTTTCAATTTTTGAATTTTCTTATGGGTGGATTCTGAGTGATCTTCAAGATCCTTACAACACATCCCATCGAAGTTACAAGATGTATTTTTTCAGTTCTTCAGACCTCTTGGGCAGCACTTCAGGTGAGATCGTTAACTATAATGAAAAATCATAGAACAAAACACTTCCCACAACAACAAATACTATTAAACACATTTCTAACACAGAAAAACATGTTTGGAGGTTTAACCAAATCATATCCTTGCTAAAAAATGTGTAGTATTTATCCCACTGTGTTGTCATGTTTTACTTGCTGCTCTGCCTGAGGTCCCAGGACTCACATTCACTGCTTTGCAGGGCGGGAATGCGAAAGATGCCCCTGCATCAGTCCCAGGCCTCTGTTATCTCAGTGTGGGAGTGCTGCTTGTCGAGCACACAAGGCCAAGCAGTAATCCAGTGAGATGTCTGTGCTTTCTGACACGTTAGGTGCAAGTTGATTGAGCGTACCTGCAGTCCTCCTCACCAATCGCCCTAAATCATCCAGACCCGCAGTCGCTGGGGAGCCCCTGTTGCAGCGAGGTTTCTGGAGAACCCCCCCGACAATTGGGAAGTCCTACGCAGTGCGTCCACTCGTAGGTGAGGTTTCCGAAGTCGCTGCAAGAGGGTCCAGCATTTATATTATTAAATAAACAACCTTGTAAGACTTCGAATGCGGGAACATCTGATGTTGTTCGCTCCGTTGGATTCCTCTCACAGCTTGGCCAGGGCTGAAGGAAGAATGCAAGGGAGTCTCCCTATCTATTTTGGTCCTTAATCGCATACTTCTAACAAAGCAAAAGGCAGCTAGTTTCCCCCGCCTTGCTTTTAGCTAAAGAAAGATCACTCTGCTGGTTAGTACTATGAACCTCAACACCTATTATGTGGCTTTGATTAGACAGTCCTGCACAACCAATATAAGCTTCATTGTTAGTCACACAAAGAGGATACATATCAGCACAATAGGTAACCTTGAAAACAGTTACGTTTTCCCATAATTGCTCTGCCATCAGCCATAACCATCTTCTGCCAGTCCAATCCATGTCGTCGTTGGTAATCGGTACTTCAGGGTCCCATCACGTCACTGGGCGAAACAAAGGGATTCAACAGGCGGGCCCAGTGCACGGTCGTGTTGCTGCTACGCTGTTGAAGTAACAGGATGCTGCACAGCCACATCACGCAGAATCATGCGGTTCCCAGGTCCCTTGTCCGTTATTAATAATAACAGGACATGCAATCGAACTGGCTGCTTCCTAAACTCCCTCTATTATAGCATCTCTGATGACACCGTTCCATCGCTGTTGCAAAGGATCCTTTTTGGTTCGGGCTTGAAAGTCAGGCTTGACTGAGGGAGCTGGTGGTAGTGGGGGAGCTGAGGGTTCAACTGGTGGCACTATATGGGATAATGGTGAATCTCTGGCGGGACCTTAAATATGGTTTCAGGTTGTCTCCAAAGTGACGATGAGACTGGTTTAAGGGTTTCTTCTATTTCTTGCTGTCTAGTTGATTATTCATCGAGCTTGTTCAGGATCTCTTTCATGGGCTCATCTCGATCTTCCTTTTTTTTTTTTTCCCCTCCCTTTGTTTCTTTCCCTTTTTTTTCCCTTTCTTTTTCTTTCTTTTCATTTCCTCTTTTTTCCTCTTTTTTTTCTTTTCTTTTTTTTTTTTTCTCTGCGACACGGTTTTGTAACACAGCATATCAAATACTATCTACATCAGTCAATAGCTCAAAAATTACTTGCCATGTAGCAGTATTTATGGGTTACAAACAGGAGACCAGACTATGCAGCCAGGGTTGTTATTTGCTCATGTACTCCTTCAATCACTCTCTTATCACACAGGGAGAACAGACTTTCCCAGGTCTGTTTTGATCACACTCTCCCGTTCACTCCCATGCAAATCTGGTGTACAAGAAGCGTCTTATCTGTCCATTCTCATGAGCAAACTCACAACATGAGCTGTACTTGGCTGGTTACGTTCTCTTTTGATTATTAGCAAGCAAGAGTTATGTACTTGTTCAGAAAAGAGCTCAAGGACGAAAGTCTTAATTCTGCAATGCAGTGTTGCCAGCACAGCTAGCTGTAAAATGTAGGGTATCCGCAGTTCCCCTTTTTTTTTGTTTTTTTTTCCTTCCTCCTCCCAAGGTTTCAATCGCTGCCGCAACGACTTTCTTTTCTGCTTGCACAATTTCTCAAGTGCGTATTACGGTTTTCCAAACCGTTCCTAGTTCTTTCGCTTCTTTTCCTTCTTTTCCTCCCTCTAGAGTATAGTCCCACAGAAAGTCTCCTACTTCACGCCATTCCGCGGAAGTAAAGATTAATGACGGGTTCTTCATTTTCTCCTGCTTCTGCGCCCACTGGGCTAATACGTCTCGCTCCTTTACTTTTTCTCCTCTCTTAGAGAGTATACCAACAAGGAGGTGAGTTGCTGCGTCAGTTTCCATTGCGGTCTTACCTTGGCAGGGACTTGATCGGCTGCTCAAGCTCTGGTCTCTGGTGCCCTTTTGGTCACACCCGGAACTCTCCCGCCTCCAGCTCTCCGGCTCCCAAATCGGCTCACGTCTGATGCTTCGGAGTCTTCCCGCATTTAAGCAATCCGCATTTAAGCGTCCATAGAGGGTCCCTGTTCGGGCGCCAGATGAAGAAGGTCCCATCGGAGAGCCGGCCAAGTAACGACCATCCCACCGATACGGCTACAAGTCGTTCTCCCTTTATTGTTCCGGACAGCTCAATCTATACAGACAAATATTTATTACAGAAAAGCATACATATTCGTAAGCAGGCATACATATTCATGAGAGTAGGCTGGGTTAGTACAATTAGTGTCATAGAATCATAGAATCATAGAATGTTAGGGATTGGAAGGGACCTCGAAAGATCATCAAGTCCAATCCCCCTGCCAGAGCAGGAATGCCTAGACTATGCCACACAGGAACGTGTCCAGGCAGGTCTTGAATGTCTCCAGAGAGGGAGACTCCACAACCTCTCTGGGCAGCCTGTTCCAGGGCTCCGTCACCCTCACTGAGAAGAAGTTTCTTCTCGAGTTTAAGCGGAACCTCTTATGTTCCAGTTTCAACCCATTACCCCTTGTCCTATCAGTGGTTGTCACCGAGAAGAGCCTGGCTCCATCCTCCTGACACTCACCCTTGATATATTTGTAAACATTAATGAGGTCACCCCTCAGCCTCCTCTTCTCCAAACTAAAGAGCTCCAGTTCCCTCAGTCTTTTCTCATAAGGGAGATGCTCCACTCCCTTAATCATCCTAGTTGCCCTGTGCTGGACTCTCTCCAGCAGTTCCCTGTCTTTCTTGAACTGAGGGGCCCAGAACTGGACACAATCTTCCAGATGGGGTCTCACCAGGGCAGAGTAGAGGGGAAGGAGAACCTCTCTCGACCTACTAACCACCCCCCTTCTAATACACCCCAGGATGCCATTGGCCTTCCTGGCCACAAGGGCACAGTGCTGGCTCATGGCCATCCTGCTGTCCACCAAGACTCCCAGGTCCCTTTCCCCTACACTACTCTCTAATAAGTCATTCCCCAACTTATACTGGAACCTGGCGTTGTTCCTACCCAGATGCAAGACCCTACATTTACCCTTGTTATATTTCATTAAATTTTTCCCTGCCCAACGCTCCAGCCTGTCCAGGTCTCGCTGGATGGCAGCACAGCCTTCTGGTGTGTCAGCCACTCCTCCCAGCTTGGTGTCATCAGCAAACTTGCTGATAGTACTCTCTAGACCACACTTCCTCAGTTTAGCAGCAAGGATGCTGTGGGAGACTGTGTCAAATGCTTTACTGAAGTCGGCATGATAAATCTCCTTCTCTTGCCTCATGCGCACAGCCGTTGGGTGGTCTGTGGTGGTCGTGGGCCAGGGTCTTCTGGAGGAAGGCTCGTAGTCTTCCTCGCTGTGTACTTTTCACCTTTAGCTCAAAAATGCTGAGCTAGCTGAGCTAGTGACTACAAGGCCGATTTAGACTAGATGACCAGATGGCTGCTCTCTTACTGACAATGCAGTTCCTGTTTCCTTATCTATATGTTCATTAGCAGTCCCTGTTATCTAAGCTCCTTCGCAACAGAGTGTCAGTATCTTGCTGAATTATTGTTGTGTCTGTGATGTTTGACTATATGTTTATTTTTCTGTCTCATCCTCACTCCTCTGGACTGCGCAGACAGCAGCAGCGACAGCTGCAGAGGTAAGAGCGGTTGTTTTTTTCAATTGTTGAGTGAGACCAAGGTGGGAGTGGGCTTTGCTGCAGACGGTGAAGCTGAGGGAGACAGCGGGACCTGAAACTTAGCGGGAATCTCGTGAGGCGGGCACGAGATGACGTAAGCAGAGAGGAAGACGGAACTGTGGAAAATTCAAAAGCAGTCATAGCTTTCTAGCCTTTCTTGGAGAACGGCGCAAGCATGGGGGAGGGGAGGACTCAGCACTATGCGGCGCTCATCCTAACTGACCCTTGTCTCGCAAAGTGTCAATCTCTTGCCAGCCATGGTTGCTACTCGGCCAAAGGCTGTTATTAAGAAAAACGTGGGCACCCAGACAGAGGCCCCACACAAACATGTAGGTGTCCAGACCTCTGGTTGCAGTGAGTGCCAGAGCCTGGCGTTTGAAACAATGGGTGGTGAAAACAACATCTGTGTCAGATGTGAACAGGTGAATGACCTGCTCAGCATGGTGGCTGAGCTAAAGGATGAAGTTGTTGCAAATAAAGTAGAATTAAAATTGTAGAAGTAGTTAGGTTAAGGTTTTGACTGACCAGGTAGGCCTTATGAGAATAACAAGTCTTGGGAAACAAGAAGGAGTGTGCTGAAGAAGAAGGAACAATGATCAAAGGAATCGGTAGTGCATATAGGACAAACAGAACTAGCAGAAATAATGAACAGTTGCTTAGGGATAAGAAAGGTGTATTGTATAAAAAAAAAGGGGTTCTGGTGATGGGAATCAGTTAACCATTATCCTTAGGTTAGACAAGCATGAAAATTTATAAGTTTGGGGGGTGATTACCAATTGTTATATGTATGATATATGAGACTAGATGTAATTACATTAAGAAAACAAAGATGTAGAATTCTGCATGTAAGCCAAATTGTAAAAGGTATAAAAACTGAACAGAGAATGAGGGTCTTCGGAATCCTGACTTGGGACGCTAGTCCTCAGGTTTCCCGGGCCCTGAATAAAGCACCGCATAAACTGACACTCTGTTGGTTTGTGTCTCTGTTTATGGGCAACAAAGTTGCTAGGCTAAGGGCAATAAGGGAGCATGAAAGGGAGATAGACTGGTGGAGCCAGGCTCTGACATCTCCGGGAGAGGGGCAGGTTGCTCAGAAGGCAGGAGATCCCACATCCTCTTGCCACCCTGAAAAAGATGACCTAGGAGACAGGGGGGAATGGAGACAGGTCCCTCCCTGGAGAAGCAGGCGTATCCCCTCCCAGCCTCCCCCATCATCCCAATTGATCTTGCAGAACAGGTATGGCATTCTGTAGGAATTGCTGGCAGATGGAGAGGAGAATGACTCGCCCAGGCCTGAAGAGCCAAAGAGACTGGATCACCATAGACCAATCATCAGAACTAGCTCTAAAAAGAAAAGCAGACGGGTCATTGTGGTGGGTGACTCTCTCCTAAGGGGGACAGAGGGCCCAATATGCCATCCTGATCCACTTCACAGGGAGGTTTGCTGTCTTCCCGGGGCACGGGTTAGGGATGTGACAGACAAACTTCCCACCCTAGTAAAGCCCTCTGATTATTACCCCCTGTTAGTTTTTCAGGTGGATAGTGATGAGGTTACTAGAAGAAACCCAAAATCAGTCAAAAGAGATTTCAGAGCCTTGGGGAAGCTGCTTAAGGGATCAGGGACACAAGTTATTTTCTCATCTATCCCTCCAGTGGCAGTCACCAATGAGGAGATGAAAAGAAAGAGCCATCAGGTGAACTCATGGCTCCAGGAATGGTGCTACAGGCAGGGTTTTGGGGTTTTCAATCATGGGCTGATATATGAGGCGTCTGGCCTGCAGGTGGCGGGTGGGATGCACCTGTCCAGAGAGGGGAAAAAGGATTTTGGGGCAGGAGTTAGCAGGGCTCATTGATAGAGCTTTAAACTAGTTATGAAGGGGGAAGGGGAGATAACTGGGCCTATTAAGAATAAGCCATGGGGAAGCACATCAGGGCCCATAGGATGGTGGACTAGTTGAGGAATCTTGCTCTGCCATCTCAACTGGGACAAGGAATAAGTGTTTAAAAATCATAGAAACATCTGAGAAGGGTCTGGCAGGAAATGGGACCCACGCACATGAAAAGGTGTTGGGATCAGTAGCTCACCTGACGTGCATCTGTACCAGTGCTCACAGTATGAGCAACAAACAGGGGGAGCTTGAAGCCTTGATGCAGCAGGACAACTATGACAGTGGCCATCACAGAAACGTGGTGGGATTCCTCACATGACTGGAGTGCCACAATCAATGGCTACAAGCTCTTCTGCAGGGATAAGCAGGGAAGGAGAGGTGGTGGGGTGGCCCTGTATGTTAAAGAATGTTATGAAAGCTCAGAAATTGAGCACAGTGATGATGAGTTTGAAAGTGTTTGGATTAGTTTAAGGGTCAATAAAGATGATATTGCTGTGGGAGTCTGCTATAGACCTGCCAACCAGAGGAGTGAGAGAGATAAAACTTTCTATAAACAGTTGGGAGAAATCTCACGGTCACTTGCCATTGTTCTTGTGGGGGACTTTAACCTCCCAGGTATCTGCTGGGAACACAACACAGCAGAGAGGGAACAATCCAGAAGGTTCCTGAAATGTGTTGAGGATAACTTCCTCACACAGTTGGTAAGTGAACCGACCAGGGAAGGTGCCCTGCTGGACCTCCTGTTTGTGAACTGAGAAGATCTAGAGGAAGATGTGGCAGTTGGAGGCTGTCTAGGGACCAGTGATCGTGAAATTATCAAGTTCTCTATTCCTGGAAACGCTAGGAAGAGTGACAGCAGAACTGCCACTTGAGACTTCCGAAGGGCAGACTTTGATTTGTTTGGGAGGCTACTTAATAAAATCCCTTGGGAATCAGTTCTGAAATGTATAGGAGTCCAGGAAGGCTGGACACTACTTAGGGAGGAAATCTTCAAGGCACAGGAGTGGGCCATCCCTACGGGCCTTAAGACAAGCCGACAGCATAGAACACCAGCTTGGCTGAATAGGGACATGTTGCTGAAGATCAGGGAAAAGAAGAGAGTTTATGGTCTCTGGAAAGGAGGGCGGACCACTCATAGTGAGTATAAGGATAACGTTAGGTTACGCAGGGAGATTATTAGAAGGTCCAAGGCCCAGTTGGAAATTAATCTGGCTTTGAAAGTAAAGGACTGTAAGAAAAGTTTTTTTAAATATATTAATAACAAAAGAAAAAACAGAGAGAGCCTCCATCCCCTGCTAGACCCAGAAGGAAATATGGTAACCAAAGACAAGGATAAGGCTGAGGTGCTTAATGCCGGCTTTAGCTCAGTCTTTAGTAATAGTAACACCTGTACTGAGGGAAGTCAGCCCCCCCAAGCCGAGAGAGTGGGACCAGGAGGAAAACGTCCACCCGCCACAATCCAGGAGGAGATGGTCAGGGACTTACTACATGTCGACGTCCATAAATCTATGGGGCCAGATGGGATTCATCCTAGAGTACTAGGTGAACTGGCGGGGATTCTCGCCAGACCACTCTCCATCATTTATCAACAGTCCTGGCAGACTGGGGAGGTCCCAGCTGATTGGAAGTCAGCAGACATAACACCTATCTATAAGAAGGGATGGAAGGATGATCCAGGAAATTACAGGCCCGTCAGTTTAACTTCAGTTCCAGGAAAGCTGATGGAACAGATCATCCTGAGTTCCATTATGCAACACATGCAGGGCAATCAGGGGATCAGACCCAGTCAGCATGGGTTTATGAAGGGCAGGTACTGTTGAACAAGCCTGATCTCCTTCTATGGCAGCGTGACCCGCTGGTTGGCTGTGGATGTTGTCTACCTTGACTTTAGTAAGGCATTCAACACTGTTGCCCACAGCATTCTCCTAGAGAAACTGACTGCTCTTGGCTTGGACGGACATACGCTTCGCTGGGTGAAACACTGGTTGGATGGTCGAGTCCAAAGAGCCGTGGTCAATGGAGTAAAATCCAGTTGGCAACTGGTCACGAGTGGTGTCCCCCAGGGCTCAGTGCTGGGGCCGTTCCTGTTTAACATCTTCATCAATGATTTGGACCAGGGGATGGAGTGCACCCTCAGCGAGTTTGCAGATGACACCAAGCTGGGTGGAAGTGTCAATCTGCTTGAGGGCAGAGAGGCTCTCCAGAGGAATCTGGATAGGCTGGATTGTGGATACCCTACATTTTAGTTAGCTGTGCTGGCAGCACTGCGTTGCAGAGTTAAGACTTTCGTCCTTGAGCTCTTTTCTAAACAAGTACTTAACTCTTTGCTTGGTAATTATGAAAAGAGACCCTGACCAACTGAGTATAGTTCATATTGGGAGTTTGTCTGTGAGAATGGACAGATAAGACGCTTCTTGTACACAAGATGTGCATGGGAGTGAACGGGAGAGTATGATCAAAACAGACCTGGGAAAGTCTGTTCTCCCTGTGTGATAAGAGAGTGGTTGAAGGAGTACATGAGCTAATAACAACCCTGGCTGCATAGTCTGGTCTCTTGTTTGTAACCCAAAAATAGTGCTTCGTGCTAGTAAGTATAAATATGCGTGCCTGCTTGCAATAAAGGGAATTCCGTTTTCCACCATCTCAGAGTTCGTGCGTGCTTCTCCACGCAAGTCACTTGAGCGTACCTACGGTCCTCCTCGCCAGCCTTCCGTTTTATCCTTACAACTGGCATGTCAGAATCATAGAATGGTTTGGATTGGAATGGACCTTAAACATCATTTAGTTCCAATCCCCGTGCCATGGGCAGGGACACCTCCCATTAGATCAGGTTGCTCAAGCCTCATCCAACCTGGTCTTGAACACTTCCAGGGAAGAGGCATTCACAACCTCTCTGGGCAACCTGGTCCAGTGCCTCACCACCCTCATGGTGAAGAATTTCTTCCTTACATCTAATCTAAATCTATTCTCTTTCACTTTGAAACTATCACCTATCACTACACTTCCTGATAAAAACTCCCTCCCCATCTTTCCTGTAGTCCCTTTCAGGTACTGGAAGGCCTCTATAAGGTCTTCCCGGAGCCTTCTCTTCTCCAAGCTGAATAGCCCCAACTCTCTCAGCCTGTCCTCATAGGGACAGTGCTCCAGCCCCCTGATCATCTTCTTGGCCCTCCTCTGGAATTGCTCCAACAAGGCGATGTCCTACTTAAGTTGGAGGCCCCAGAACGGGATACAGAACTGCAGGTGGGGTCTCATGAAAGCAGAGTAGAGGGGGAGAATCACTTCCCTTGGCCTGCTGGCCACGTTGCTTTTGATGCAGCCCAGGATGTAAGTGGCTTTCTGTTCTCTGAGAGCATGTCTTTGATTTTTCCCTTTTTATTATTATGGGGGCTATGTTTCCCCTTTTCCGGTCAGTGGGAACTTCACCAGACTGACACAAATTCTCAAATGTGATGACTAGTGGCTTAGCAGCTTCATCTGCCAGTTCCCTCAGGACCTGCGGATGCATCTCATCAGGTCCCATGGACTTGTGCACCTTGAAGCTCCTTAGACGGTCTTGAACCTGATCTTCTCCTACGGTGGGTAGTCCTTCATTCTCCCAGTCCCTGCCTTTGCCTTCTGCAACTTGGATGGAACACTTGCTTGTGAAGACTAAATCAAAGAAGTTGTTGAGTACCTCAGCCTTCTCCGTATTCCGGGTAATCAGGTCTCCTGTTTCCTTCTGGAGAGGGCCTACATTTTCCCCAGTCTTCTTTTATCACCAACATGTCTACAGAAGCTTTTTTTGTTGCTCTTGACATCCCTGGCTAGATTTATTTTATCAGGGCTTTGGCTTTCCTACCCTGGTCCCTGGATGCTCAGACAATTTCTCTGTATTCCTCCCAGGTTACCTGTCCTTGCTTCCACTCTCTGTAGGCTTCCTCTTTGTGCTTGAGTTCATCCAGGATCTCCTTGTTCATCCATGGCATTTTTACCCAACTTCCTCTTTGTTGGGATGCATCACTCCTGAGCTTGGAGGAAGTGATCTTTTAATATTAACCAGATTTCTTTCTGAACACAGAACAGGTCTCCCTGCTCAACCCTCTTGTCTACCCACTCCACAATTTGCACTTGTCCAGGACTGCAGGACCTGTGGCACTAAAGATGACCAGACACGAATTCATCCCAGACCCTTTTGCAAAGAGGAGAAGGAAATCAATGTTTCAGTGACTGGAGAGGGGGGAAATTCTTCCAAGTAGCCGGTTTACAGCAAAAGGCACAAAGTCTTTGGAAACATATTAATACAATCTCTCTGAGGTTTCCTTTATTTTGTCTTCGTCGACAGATCTAATTTCCTGATTTCTAACCCCTCCTTGAGATATGCACAGATATATTTTAATGAGCTTTTGGGAGGTAAGGTGCTTATCCCACTCTTTAGGGCAGGCTGGATCCCATTCTGTGCTTTCCTGCTATTAAGTTCATCTGCCTTTGACCACTCAGTGGTTTCCTGTGTGATTTCCCAACTTCTTCCCCAAAGACACTCCAAACCCTAAATTTCTGCAAAACTCTGACAACCCACAGATATTGCTAACTGCCATTTGAGGTTTCAGTGGTGTGTCACTGTTCAGGGACTTCAATACATGTGGTGAAACAAGTTCAGGAAAATGAAAAGGATTTTCCTGAAGAGATGGAGGAAATGGGAACAGTAAAGTCCACACCTATATGTCCTCAAATCAATGTCCACACAGACTTGCCATAAGCAATCAGCCACCGAGCTTGGTTTGGCAGGACTCACCTTGGCTTGGGAGGTTCACTACCCATGGACTCCAGGAACTGTTTCGACAGCTGAAGCGACATTTTTCACATTAGAACTATGGGAGCTTATATTAGACTAGTGTATTTTCCTGACAAAGCATCTATACGAGAATAAGCCTGGATGCCACAGCTGTAGGGAAGGGTGGTTAGTCCCATGTCCCTTATCTGCTGGTGGTAGCCTTCTCCACAGTTGTCTTCCAGACAGAGGAGGAGAATTGAAGTTGCATTTTCTGTGATGCATGATCACGTACTCAGAAGCAGAGCTGCAAACCACAGGGCAATTTTACAGATTCCACTAGAGACCATTTCAGACAAGTCACTGGGCTTGATAATGCTGATTTACATAGTGGTAAAGCTCCATCCTCCACTGCAGGAATTGCCAGGTGAAATTCTCTGGCCTGTGCGGTGCCAGAGGTCAGGCTGCTGATCAGAACGGTCCCATCTGGCCTGAAAAGCTGTAAATTCAGATCTGGATGAAACTGGGCAATTTTGGATTTGAATAAGCATTAATGAATTTAAATGAAAAAATATAATAAAGCATTCATCTTGCTGTCTAGCGTGCGAGTCCCCTTCAAGACCTGCAGTTCAGATGCAGCTAAAGTTTGACTACCTCTGTAGTTAGAGCCAATAAATTTCAAATGAGGGGGAGGGAGGGGGAAAAAAATCAAGATAAATTAATTTTGGGGAGGGAATATTTACACAAAATGACTTCCCCATCCCTGAACTCCATACAAGGACTGAATGCTAACAAACTCATCCCACTGCTCGCTCAGGGTAGTGGCACCTGTGAAAGCTTACATCTCTCGCTATGTGTACTCAAGACAAGCAGGACACATAAACCCATCTAGTCCCAAGATCTGCCATGCCAATAGAAAGCTTGCCGTCTTCACAGCTAGCTTCACTGGAATAAAGTCAAGAGTCCCTGATACAATTCCAGGTAACGGTGTTGGGCAAGTGCGTTTCCTTTTGGTTAATTATTGGAATGAGTTCAGAGGAGGCCACAAATATGATCCAGGGGCTGGATTCCACATACCAAATTGTATACTGGCTGGGTGTTAAAATCAACTTAAATATCACCTTCCAATCATGAGGAACCATAAGAAAAGCCTCTTTCATTGTCTCTATTAAATTTTCAGTATAGGATGATTGAATACCCGATTCAGCAATCGTACGCCGCAACTCTTTCAGCGCTATAAGAAATCTGTTGATGGTCTGGTGCCTGAGTTCCATCCGGCCGCGTATGCTTAAGTACTGGCATAGCTCTAATTACCTGAGGAAACGTCAGTGTTAAGGAAACCATGCTCATCACGATTGGCTAAAATATCCATCAGGGAAATCTGAACCCTAGTAATAGAAGATGGTGCTGGACAAACCTGTGGAGAAGATAAAGGAGGGGGTGCATAGGGTGGGGGTCGATAATTGAGTGGAACAAGAGAGTTCATCTGACCCCTATTTTGACACAGCTGCGAGCCAGATTTTGACAGCCCCTTTCCTTTTTCCGAAAGTCCTGAAAAAACGTCCTGAGCATAGAATCATAGAAAAGTTCAGGTTGGAAAAGACCCTTGGGATCATCAAGTCCAACCATTAACCCTACACTACAACCAGTAACCCTACACTACAAGTTCACACCTAAACCATATCACCCAACACCACATCTAAGCGTCACTTAAACACATCCAGGGATGGCGACTCAACCACCTCCCCAGGCAGTCTGTTCCAGTGTCTGACCACTCTTTCCATGAAGAATTTCTTCCTAATGTCCAGTCTAAACTTGCCCTGTTGCAACTTGAAACCATTCCCCCTGGTTCTGTCCCTAATGACCTGTGAGAAGAGACCAGCACCAACCTCTCTACAATATCCTTTCAAGTAATTGTAGAGCATGATGAGATCCCCCCTCAGCCTCCTCTTCCTCAAACTGAAAAGTCCCAGCTCCCTCAATCGCTCCTCGTAAGGTCTATTCTCCAGGCCCTTCACCAATTTTGTCGCCCTCTTCTGCACTCACTCCAACACCTCAATATCCCTCTTATACTGAGGTGCCCAAAACTGAACACAATACTCAAGGTGTGGCCTCACCAGTGCTGAGTACAGGGGGACAATCACCTCCCTACTCCTGCTGGTCAAAAAAATTTCTACTACAAGCCAGGATGCCGTCGGCCGCCTTAGCCACCTGGGCACACTGCTGGCTCATATTCAGTCGGCTGTCAATTAGAACACCCAGATCCTTTTCCACCAGACAGCCTTCCAGCCACCCTTCCCCAAGCCTATAGCGCTGCATGGGGTTGCCGTGACCAAAATGCAGGACCCTACACTTGACTCTGTTGAAATGCATGCAGTTGGCCTGGCCCCATCGATCCAGTCTGTCCAGGTCCCTCTGTAGAGCCTTTCTACCCTCCAGCAGATCGACACTCCCTCCCAGCTTGGTGTCATCTGCAAACTTGCTGAGGATGCACTCAATCCCCTCATCTAGATCACTGATGAAGATGTTAAACAGGAGTGGTCCCAGCACCGAGCCCTGAGGGACACCACTCGTGACTTGTCGCCAACTGGATTTAACTCCATTGACCACAACTCTTTGGGTCTGACCATCCAGCCAGTGTTTCACCCAGCAGAGTATGTGTCCATCCAAGCCATGGGCAGCCAACTTGGCCATAAGGATATTGTGGGGGACAGTGTCAAAGGCCTTACTGAAGTTCAGGTACACTACATCGACAGCCTTCCCCTCATCCACTAAGCAGGTCACCCTGTCATAGAAAGAGATTAGGTTTGTCAAGCAGGATCTGCCTCTCATGAATCCATGCTGACCGGGCCCGATCTCCCTGTTGGCTTTTAATTGTTCTGTGACGGCTCTTGAGATTATTTGTTCCATCACCTTTCCCGGCACTGAGGTAAGACTGACAGGTCTGTAGCTACCAGGATCCTCCTTCCTGCCCTTCTTGAAGATGGGCGTTACATTCGCCAACCTCCAGTCCACTGGGACATCCCCAGTTATCCAGGACTGCTGAAAGATGATGGAGAGTGGCTTGGCAACCACATCCGCCAGCTCCCTCAGCACTCTAGGGTGTAATCCATCAGGTCCCATGGATTTATGAGGATTCAGCTTCTGAAGCAGATCCATAACCAATTCCTCCTGGATTATGTAGGTCCTATTCTGTTCCTCATCCCTTTCTTCCAGCTCAGGGAGCTGTGTGCCCAGAGAACAGCTGATCTTAGTGTTGAAGGCTGAAGCAAAGAAGGCATTAAGCACCTCAGCTTTTTCCATATCCGTGGTCACTGTGTTTCCCTCTGCATCCAACAAGGGATGGAGATTCTCCCTAGACCTCCTCTTAGTGTTAATGTATTTATAGAAACTTTTCTTGTTATTCTTTACCACAGTGGCCATGTTTAGCTCTAGTTGGGCTTTAGCCTTTCTAATTTTCTCCCTGCACAGCTTCACTTCTTGTTTATAATCCTCATAGCTTGCCTGCCCCCTCTTCCATAGGCCATAAACTCTCCTGTTGTTCCTAAGTTCCAGCCAAAGCTCTCTGTTCAGCCAGGCTGGTCTCCTTACCCGTCGGCTCATCTTTCGTGACTTGGGTATAGTTAGCTCCTGCACCTTTAAAATTAATTCCTTAAAGTATGTCCAGCCTTCCTGGGCTCCCATGCCCTCCAAAACAGCCTCCCAAAGAACTCCCTTAACCATGGACCTGAAGAGACCAAAGTCAGCCCTCCGGAAGTCCAAGGTGGCAATTCTGCTGAGCCCTCTCCTTACCTCGCCAAAAATGGAGAATTCTAACATGACATGATCACTTTGTCCAAGACAGCCTCTAACAGTTACCTCCCCCACAAGACCTTCTCTATTAACAAGGAGCAGGTCTTGTAGCTCTGTGAGGCTGTCTATTAAGTGAAATCGCTGCCTGTTTTCCACAGCATTAAAACTGAGCTGGAGTAGCATTTATTGATCACTACGAAACACACCCTGGGCCCTCCCTCCATCTCCCCCTCTCCTGTTTATTCAAGCAGAGCTCAGAGCACAGAGATACCTGCATCCCCAGGATGGGCTGCCCCCATCCATGGATCAGGGGACCCCAAACTGCTGCCCAAACCTCTGTGGTTCATCTCAACAGTGGTGGACTTCCACAGACAGGAACTGGGGAGATGGAGTCACAAAGCAGGAAAGGGAGAGATGAGCTGTTGATGGGACGGCTGGGCAGGCAGGACACATCAACTGGAACCAGCAAGGAGGAGGCAATGGGTGTTAGACCCCCAGGATTAAAAAAAAGAAGCACAAATGAGGAGGAACCAGCAGAGAGGCTGATGGAGGTATCTCCACAGCTTTCCCTGGGCTGGGTACCAGGAGCAAGAGTGGGGCTGAGCCAGCAGCAGAAACATGCCAGAAAGGACACCCAGCATTGCACAGGGTTGAAAGGACATAGCAGAGAAGCCCAGGTCCAGGCACAGCTCATAAGGCAATGACTCCTGCTTTGTTACTGCTCCCTGACACCCTGGGGACCCACAGCAGAGACAGGAGCCCCTGGATTTATCCCCCTTTTCCAATTAGCCTCATTGCTCCTCCTCCTCTCCCTCCACCCTGCTGGAATACAATCCTCATCTTGGCATTTTAAAGGGCAATGTGCACATTTTATGGCTGTCCCCAATAAAACCATTCTACATAATAACACATCCAGCCCTTTATTAGGGACATTTGGCAGGTTTATTGGCCAGGCATTTTTCTGTGCTGACAGATGAGGTCCTGCAATCACTTCTATGAGCACACAGGGCCCTGTTCCCTCCTCCCCTTTCCCAAGCCATCCAGCCTCATGCACAGCCTCATGTGTCCATCCTCCGTGCACTGCCAGCCCCATCCCTGGGCAGCTGAAGTCCTCAGGTGTCCTACATCTCACCCACAGCCAGACAAGGGGCAGCAGTAAGATCATCCACCCTCCCCTCCATCATCAGAGAATCAGCAGCATTTAATTACTCTGCTGCAGCCACATCCACCAAAGACCCATTAACTCTTTAGAGACAGGGAAATGCCCTTGTCTCCATGCAGGGGCATCCTAGGGGAAAGATTTTCATGTCACAGCAGGATGGCTCTGCACAAGTCATTTCTCTCTAGCAGGGCTGTGCACTGAGGAGCTGGAGGGCTTTTAGGTATCTCAAGGATGTAATCACTCTCATTAGATACTAGGGAACTAACCGGCCTTTGCCATTTTGGGCATCGTGATTCTTTGCTCTGCTCAACCCCGATCCCAGGATCACTACAATCATGAGACCCCATTTCTGCAGTGCTCTGTGATGAGATGAAACCATCTGGGACACAAGCCCTCAGCAGTTGTTTACATGGGGCAGAGGGGCTCTGCTTTCCAAGAAAACCACAACCGTGCTGCTGAAGCAGATTTGTTTCAGACCTCAGATGCTGGCGTCACCAAGGCTGTCTCTGTGCCCAGCTCCTCATCCATAAGAAGCCCTGTGAAACCAGGAGGCCGCACGTTTTATCATCTTGTGTTCACAGCCATCCACATGCATAATGGCAAGTAGTAGGGCCAGCAGAGGTTTAATGAAGGGTCAAAGATTAACAACAGAGATCAAAATTTATTTAAGTGCTTGCCTGGTGTCTCCTTGATGCTCTTCAGGGGCACTGGAAGCTGCTGAGGGACCTGTTTCTCACACACCATCATAGCCAGGGTGGATGAGGTCCCTGGGGAAAGACTGTGGCAGGTGCCCAAGGTCAGGAAGGGGAGGGTGACTCCGGGCTGAGAAGCAAACCTCTGGCTCAGGTCCTGCTCTGTCAAAGTGGCAGTTCAGATGCCACCCTCCCAGGTCATGGCAGATGGTCCATGTCACCTTTCAGGTGTTTCAATGGCACGTTGCACAGTAAAACAGGCAAATATAAGGCTGTGCTGTGATTCTCACCCTGCAGGTGATTTTCCACACAGCTATTGGTTTCACTCCCTGATCTTGACCCTTTGTCACTCATTTAACTCTCGGTCATAGCACTGGCAGCAGTGGTGGGCTCCCCGTGCTTGCCAGCCCCCTGCCTGGTATTGATTCACGTGTCACATTCACAGGTTGTGTTATTCTTAAGTACAGTAAATCTCTCTCTATTATTCTCCCACCTGATATAGTGAGCTGTGTCATTTTGAAAGGAAATACATAATAGTATACTAAAGAAATCGTGGATCTCCTCATTTATGTTTAAAACGAATTTATTACAATGTAAGAAAACTTGAATAGCATTTATTTATTATAATGATTTAAAACTCCTGGCACTTGAGTTAAAAATGTGTCTCAGTAAATAACTTTCCCTTGAAAACACAGCAAATTAATATATTTTACCATTTCCAAAGTTATATAAATCCAAGAGGCTTAAATTAACAGTATTTTGAATGAGGTTACTGTTGCTCAGCCAGAGCCTGGTATCACAGCTCAGAAGGATGGAAAAAGTGAAAAATGGATGTCTTCTTTTTGGGTCACCTTTCCCTACTCTAGGTTATGTCTATTCTGTGAAAGTCAGACTACTGTGAAATGGATGAAAGCAACTGTGGCCTTTGCACAAAGGTATCATTGAAATAGAGCATCTACTCCACCACCAGATTCAACATATGTCACTCTGATATTTCCCCAAAGTGCCTCTAACATGTGTGGCCCTGTTGCTTTCGGTAGCGGTGATTTAGTTTGACTGAAAACCCAGGAACCAAGATGTCTCCAGCTTGGCTGCCTCCAATTCTGTTGCAGTCTCTCAAGTTCAGAGCAAATCTGGGACTCTCTCCTCCACAGTATTGGGGAGCATGAGAAATGGCCATGGGATCAGTCAAGATTTAAATAACTCTCACCATAAGGCTGCTGCGTAATTATTCAGACAGGCCACCTTCCCTCTTCTCAGGGGTCTCCAACTCAGAGAAAAGAGAATGCAATTGGCTGGCACAGTGCTTTGCCCAAAGAGCTGTCCGTGGAGCTCATCAGCTCTCGAGGAAAACAGCCTGTGCACATCTGTGCGTACTGGGGAGCAGCGGTTTTACTTGACTGGGTGCCACCAGCACGTACTTTGCAGAGAAAAAGGCTCACGTTTGCTCCCTCAGCATGGACCTTCTCACCATACCATGGTGTGGGCAGCACAAAGGGCTCAGCGTCACCGGTTGAACAACCTGGGAGTACTTCCCAGCCAGCCCTGCTCTCAGCAAAATCTTCAGTGGTTTTTTATTTCATGAGGGTCTAATTTTTTTCTCTTTGCTGTCAGTGTATCATTTCCGCCCCCCCCCCCCCCCCCCCCCAACATGGCTAATGCCTACTTTTTTAAAATAAAGTACAGTACCAGTGATATTCTGACAGTGTAAACACAGCCAGAGTACACCTACCTGAACTTTTCAACATGGGAAGTCCATACCGTTAAAAATCAGATTAACAGCCTTGGTAAATTCAAGTCCTCAGTACAGCAGACAACAGGAAGTTATTAGAAACAGATAAGGCTTTCAGGTCACCCAATGCATCTCCCACACCATCTATTAATTGTCTCTCTCAACCAAGCTATAAATATTTGACTCTTCCCATCTTATTTCCTCATTATCATAGAATGGCTTTGGTTGGAAGGGACCCTAGAGATCATCTAATCCAAGCTCCCTGCCATGGGCAGGGACGCCTCTCGACTAGATCAAGTCACTTAAGGCCTCATCCAATCTGGCCTCGAACATCTCCAGGGAGGGGGCAGCCGCAACCTCTGTGGGCAATTTATTCCAAAGTCTTGCCGCCCTCGCACTGAAGAATTTCTTCCTAAGATCTAATCTAAACCTATTCTCCTTCAATTTAAATCCATTACCCCTTGTCCTATCAGTGGACACTCTTGTAAAAAGTCCCTCCCCAGCCTTCCTGTAGGATCCCTTCAGGTACTGGAAGGCAGCTATTAGGTCCCCCTGGAGTTTTCTCTTTTCAAGACTGAACAATCTCAATTCCCTCAGCCTATCCTCATGGCAGAGGTGCTCCAGCCCCTGGACCATATTTGTGGCCTCCTCTGAACTCATTCCAACAGATCCATATCCCTCTTATGGTGGAGACACTAAAACTGGATGCAGTATTCGAGGTGAGGTCTCACAAGAGCAGAGTAAAAGGGGAGAATCCCCTCTCTTGATGCATCCCAGGATGTGGTTGGCCTTCTGGGCTGCAGGAACGTCCTGCCGGCTCATGTTGAGCTTCTCACCTATCAACACCCCCAAGTTCTTCTCTTAAAAGCTACTCTCAACCAACTTTTGTTTGTATTTGTGCCTGGGATTGCCCCAACCCAGGTACAGGACCTTGCACTTTGACTTGTTGAACCTCATGCAGTTTGCAATGCATGAGGTTTGCACAGTCAGTTTGCAGTGGTTTGACCCTGGCCAATGGCGAGGTGCCCACACAGTCACTCTCTCACTCCCCCTTCTCTGCTAGACAGGGGGAGAAAATATAATGAAGGGCCCATGGTTTGAGATAAGGACAGGGAGATCACCCGCATCTACCATCCCGGGCAAAACAGACTTGATTTTCGGGAAATTAGCTAGACTTATTAAAAGAACAAATCAGAGAAGAGTAGTGAGAGATAAAAAACAGATCTTAAAAAAAATAATAGCACTTTCCCCCCATCTCTCCCTTCCTCCCAGGCAAAACATAAATCCCAGCTTATCCACCTCCTCCCCCCCGAGCGGTGCAGGGGGACAGGGAATGGGGATTACAGTCAGTCCATCCGACGCTGGTTCTATCACTAATTCTTCCTCTGAGGGAGGACTCCTCACTCTTCCCCTGGGCCATTGTGGGGTCCCTCTCATGGGAGAAAATCTTCACACATTCTTCTCCAATGTGAGTCCTCTCATGAAAGGCAATTTGTCACAAACTGTCCCTGCATGAGTCCTCTCACGAGGGACAATCCATTGCAACGTGAGTCTGGGGTGCAGTCCTTCAGGGGAAACTGCTCCAGCGCGAGATCCCCATGGTGGCACAAAAGTCCCGCCAACCAACCTGCTCCAGTGTGCCGAGAGAGTGGGACCAGGAGGAAAACGTCCACCCGCCACAATCCAGGAGGAGATGGTCAGGGACTTACTACATGTCGACGTCCATAAATCTATGGGGCCAGATGGGATTCATCCTAGAGTACTAGGTGAACTGGCGGGGATTCTCGCCAGACCACTCTCCATCATTTATCAACAGTCCTGGCAGACTGGGGAGGTCCCAGCTGATTGGAAGTCAGCAGACATAACACCTATCTATAAGAAGGGATGGAAGGATGATCCAGGAAATTACAGGCCCGTCAGTTTAACTTCAGTTCCAGGAAAGCTGATGGAACAGATCATCCTGAGTTCCATTATGCAACACATGCAGGGCAATCAGGGGATCAGACCCAGTCAGCATGGGTTTATGAAGGGCAGGTACTGTTGAACAAGCCTGATCTCCTTCTATGGCAGCGTGACCCGCTGGTTGGCTGTGGATGTTGTCTACCTTGACTTTAGTAAGGCATTCAACACTGTTGCCCACAGCATTCTCCTAGAGAAACTGACTGCTCTTGGCTTGGACGGACATACGCTTCGCTGGGTGAAACACTGGTTGGATGGTCGAGTCCAAAGAGCCGTGGTCAATGGAGTAAAATCCAGTTGGCAACTGGTCACGAGTGGTGTCCCCCAGGGCTCAGTGCTGGGGCCGTTCCTGTTTAACATCTTCATCAATGATTTGGACCAGGGGATGGAGTGCACCCTCAGCGAGTTTGCAGATGACACCAAGCTGGGTGGAAGTGTCAATCTGCTTGAGGGCAGAGAGGCTCTCCAGAGGAATCTGGATAGGCTGGATTGTGGATACCCTACATTTTAGTTAGCTGTGCTGGCAGCACTGCGTTGCAGAGTTAAGACTTTCGTCCTTGAGCTCTTTTCTAAACAAGTACTTAACTCTTTGCTTGGTAATTATGAAAAGAGACCCTGACCAACTGAGTATAGTTCATATTGGGAGTTTGTCTGTGAGAATGGACAGATAAGACGCTTCTTGTACACAAGATGTGCATGGGAGTGAACGGGAGAGTATGATCAAAACAGACCTGGGAAAGTCTGTTCTCCCTGTGTGATAAGAGAGTGGTTGAAGGAGTACATGAGCTAATAACAACCCTGGCTGCATAGTCTGGTCTCTTGTTTGTAACCCAAAAATAGTGCTTCGTGCTAGTAAGTATAAATATGCGTGCCTGCTTGCAATAAAGGGAATTCCGTTTTCCACCATCTCGGACTTTGTGCGTGCTTTTCCACAAATGGCGCCCGAACGGGGACTTAATCATCTCCAGGAGAAGTACCCCCCCCAGTGAGCCGAACGGGGTGATGAATTAACTGACGCATCCATCCTCGCCTTTCAACAGGGAAACAGGTACGAGGACTGCGCCCGGGGGACAAAAATGGGGCAAAACGCGACACGATCGCAGCAACTTCATCATGATGTACTGATGTGTATTGCAAAGGAGCGAGGGTATAAGATTAGCCTGCAGAAAGTGACTCTGTTACTTTTATGAATCGGTCGTAATTGCCCCTGGTATCTAACTAAAGTACAACTTGCTGGTCATGACAGTTCGCCTGATAATACAGCGACATGGAAAGCGTTGTGTGCGGCATTGCGCTCACTGAAACCACGCGCTGCTGATGCTAGCTCTGAGAGCAGCGTGGCGAGCACCACGGGCTCTGTTGCTACAGACCTCGCTAATGATTTAATTGACTTAGCACTTATGCTGCAGAAAGAGACTGCAATTCAAACGAGTTGTGTAAACCTTTTGTCCTCTCAAACTGAAACTGCGGTACAGACTAGCCAGATTAATCTCACCAGTTTGCAAGAAGGATTGATGAGTGGCTATGAGGGAATTGCGCTTGGAGCTGGGGATCCGGAGGAGGACGACAATTCCTTTGATGTTGGTCCTGGCGACCCCGAGGCAGAAACCAACCTCTATCCTCCGCTCACGACGATTAGAGTCATGGTGGCATCTGCACCTGCTGTTCAGGACATTTTTTCGGGACTTTCGGAAAAAGGAAAGGGGCTGTCAAAATTTGGCTCGCAGCTGTGTCAAAATAAGGGTCAGATGAACTCTCTTGTTCCACTCAATTATCGACCCCCACCCTATGCACCCCCTCCCTTATCTTCTCCACAGGTTTGTCCAGCACCATCTTCTATTACTAGGGTTCAGATTTCCCTGATGGATATTTTAGCAGATCGTGATGAGTGATAGGGGAAATAGCATCTAGTGAGAGGCACCCTCTCAGGGTCGTTAGGACGCAATGAATCAGAGGCCTCAGAATAAGGAGGATGAGCTTGTTCAGTACCCGTTGTAAAAGAACATAAAACAAAGACAAATTGACAAGGACACTAGTGATAAGGGCAACTAACAAGGACCATCTGGTGACGAACCCCCTTGTGTAATTTGGTAACAAAACTTCTTGCGAAAAACTGCTGAGAACAACTAGTTTTGGAACGAAGGTAAAAAGTTCATCATAAGGAAGACATATGGCCTTCATCCCTGAAGACCCCTGCCCAAAACCACCAGGAGGCACCGCGCAAGCGTCAAGAGGAGGAGCTGCTGACCACCGGAACTGAGTGCCTTTTTCGGGATAGCTCATGAATATGTATAGGCGTCTAATGAATATGTAACTTTTACTGCATATAACCAAGGTAGCTGCATGGTTCAGATGTGCAGGTTTTTTTTTTTTAAAAAAAAAAATCCCCCGTGCACCCAGCGCTGATAAAAACATACCTACTTTATAACCTTCTGGGTTATAGAGACTTCATTCCGCGTGTCATGAGCATGGTTTCCTTAACACTGACTTTTTTCCTCAGGTAGTTAAAGCTATGTCAGTGGTTATGCATACGCAGCCGGACGGGACTCAGGCATCAGATCATCAACAGATTTCATATAGCGCTGAAAGAGTTGCGGCGTACAGTTGCTGAATCGGGTATTCAATCATCCTATACTGAAAGTTTAATAGAGACAATGAAAGAGGCTTTTCTTATGGTTCCTCATGATTGGAATAAGATATTTAAGTTGATTTTAACACCCAGCCAGTACACAGGTTGGTACGTGGAATAAATGGAATTATGTATATCCCATGCTACAGCAGTTCAAAATAATAATAATGCTCCAATTAACCCGGATCAACTGTTGGAGGAGGGTCAGTTTGCGAATCCAGAGCTTCAAGTTCATTTTACTAGAGATCTGTTAACTGTTGCTATGGCACATAATGGCGAGAAATTTAGAGATGTTCGACTGCATTTGCTATGTGCTGTTGCCACATTAGGAGTGCCATCACAGATAAAAACGGATAATGGTCCAGCTTATGTTTATAACAATTTAAAAGAATTTTTACAGGAATGGGGAATATCCCATGTGATGGGTATACGTTATTCACCAACGGGACAGAGCATTGTGGAAAGAGCACATCTCACGCTGAAAAGAATGTTACAGAAGCAGAAAAACACTGTTGTCGAAATGTCTCCACACAAGAAGTTGTCTAAAGCAATGTATGTATTAAATTTTCTGAATATATCCAGCTTTGATATGTTAACTCCTCATTTGAAATTTCAGAAGGAAAAAGAGAAAGACTTGCCAAAGCCTGACGTACTGTATAAGGACATTCATACTAATGAATGGAAAGGTCTGGTACCTCTCTTGACGTCGGGAAGAGGTTACGGTTGTGTTTCTTTATCCACAGGACCTTATTGGCTGCCAGTGAAACAAATTAAGCCATTTAATGACCATGATTTGTTTCCTGTCCTGCATGATGTGGCTGTGCAGCATCCTATTACTACAACAGCGTAGCATCAACACGACCATGCACTGGGCCCGCCTGTTGAATCCCCCTTTGTTTCGCCCAGTGACATGGTGGGACCCTGAGGTACCGATTACCAACGATGACATGGATTGGACTGGCAGAAGATGCTTATGGCTGATGGCAGAGCAATTATGGGAAAACGTAACTGTTTTCAAGGTTACCTATTGTACTGATATGTATCCTCTCTGTGTGACTAACAATGAAGCTTATATTGGTTGTGTAAGACTGTCTAATCAAAGCCACATAATAGGTGTTGAGGTTCATAGTACTAACCAGCAGAGTGATCTTTCTTTAGCTAAAAGCAAGGCAGGGAAACTAGCTGCCTTTTGCTTTGTTAGAAGTATGTGATTAAGGACCAAAATAGATAGGGAGACTCCCTTGCATTCTTCCTTCAGCCCTGATCAAGCTGTGAGAGGAATTCAGCGGAGCGAACAACACCAGATGTTCCCGCATTCAAGGTTATGTAAGGTTGTTTATTTAATAGTATAAATGCTGGACCCTCTTGCAGCGACTTCGGAAACCTCACCTACGAGTGGACACACTGCGTAGGACTTCCCAATTGTCGGGGGGGGTTCTCCAGAAACCTCGCTGCAACAGGGGCTCCCCAGCGACTACGGGCCTGGATGATTTAGGGAGACTGATGAGGAGGACTGCAGGTACACTCAAGCGACTTGCACCTAAGGTGTCGACACACACACCCATCTCACTGGATTACTGCTTGGCCTTGTGTGCTCGACAAGCAACACACCCACACTGAGACAACAGAGACCTGGGATTGACGAAGGGGCATCTCTCGCATTCCTGCCCTGCAAAGCAGTGAATGTGAGTCCTGGGAACTCAGGCAGAGCAGCAAGTAACACATAACAAGGCAGTGGGATAAATACTACATGCTTTCTAGCAAGGATATGATTTGGTTAAACCTCAAAACATGGTTTTCTGTGTTAAAATTGTGTTTAATAGTATTTGTTGTTGTGGGAAGTGTTTTGTTCTGTTCTTTTTCATTATAGTTAACGATCCCACCTGAAGTGCTGCCTGAGGGGGCTGAAGAACTGAAAAATACATCTTATGACTTTGATGGTGATCCAAAAAAAAAACAAAAAAGAAGGAAATGTGGGTACCCTACATTTTAGTTAGCTGTGCTGACAGTACTGCGTTGCAGTTAAGAATTTCGTCCCTGAGCTCTTTTCTAAACAAGTACATAAATCTTGCTTGCTAATTATGAAAAGAGACCCTGACCAGCCAAGTACAGCTCATGTTGAGAGCTTGTCCGTGAGAATGAACAGATAAGACACTTCTTGTACGCAAGATGTGCATGGGAGTGAACGGGAGAGTATGATCAAAACAGACCTGGGAAAGTCTGTTCTCCCTGTGTGATAAGAGAGTGATTGAAGGAGTACACGAGCTAATAACAACCTGTGCTGGTTTGGCCTGGCCGGATTTTGGCAGCGGGAGGGGAGCTGCAGGGTGGCTTCGGCAAGAAGCTGCTAGAAGCTCCCTGAGTTTGATAGAGCCAATGCCAGACAGCTCCAAAGAGGGACCCGCCACTGGCCAAGGCTGAACCTATCAGTAAAGTGATAGGAGAGGAACGCCTCTGTGAAACGGGGAAAAAGAACTGCGCCACAACAACTGGCACAGAGATGGAGGAGTGAGAATCTGTGAAGACACCAAGGTCAGTGAAGAAATGGGGAGGGGGGAGGATGAGCTCCAGGCGCTGGAGCAGAGAGTCCCCCGGGTCCGTGGTGAAGACCATGGTGAAGCAGGTTGTTTCCCTGCAGCCCGTGGGCGGGGTGTAGATGTCGACCATGAGGATCACCGTATAGATGTCCACCGTGTAGAGGACTCCACGCCGTGTGGGTGGATGCCTGAAAGGGGACTGTAGCCCATGGGAAGCCTGCATCGGAGCGGGTCGCTGCCAGAACCTGTAGCCCATGGAAGAGAGAAATGCCCGCACTGGAGCAGGTTGGCTGGTGGGACTTTTGGGATGCTGCGGGGGGACTCACGCTGGAGCAGTTTCCCCCGAAGGACTGCGCCTCAGACTCACGAGGGGTGGGCTGCCCCTCGTGAGGTGTCTCCCGTTGGGCAGTTTGTGATGAATTGCCCTTCGTGGGACGACTCACGTCGGAGAAGAGAGCGTGAAGCTTGTCTCCCATGAGAGGGACCCCACAATGGCCCTGAGGAAGAGTGAAGAGTCCTCCCCCGGAGTGAAGAAGCAGTGGAACCAACGTCAGATGAACTGACCGCAACCCCCATTCCCTGTCCCCCTGTGCCGCTCGGAGGGAGGAGGTGGAGAAACCGGGATTGATGTTAAGCCCGGGAAGAAGGGAGGGATGGGGGGAAGGTGTTCTGTTTGTTAAGATCTGTTTGCTCTTTCTCACTTCTCACTACCTCTTTCTGATTGGTTCTTTTAATAAATGTACCTAATTTCCCCAAAATCGAGTCTGTTTTGCCCGGGACGGTAAATGAGAGTGATCTCCCTGTCCTTATCTCAAAGCCTGAGCCCTTTGAAATATTTTCTCCCCCTGTCTAGCAGTGAAGGGGGAGTGAGAGAGCGGCTGTGTGGGCACCTGGCGGCCGGCCAGGGGCAAACCACAACACAACCCTGGCTGCATAGTCTGGGGTCGTTTGTCACCTAACAATAGTGCTTCATGCCAGGAAGTATAAATATGTGTGCCAGCTTGCAATAAAGGGAATTCCGTTTTCCACCATCTCGGACTTCGTGCATGCTTCTCCACACAGGTGGGCATCTACACCCTATCACCCCCATGGGCTGCAGGGGGACAGCCTGCTTCACCATGGGCTTCGCCATGGCCCGGGGGACTCTCTGCTCCAGCGCCTTGAGCACATCCTCCTCCCCCCTCCTTCTTCACTGACCTTGGTGTCTTCACATATTCTCACTCCTCTGTCTCTCTGTCAGTTGTTGTTTTCCTTATATATGTTTTCACAGAGACATTCCTATCATACCGGTACTGATAGGCTCAGCCTTGGCCACTGGTGGGTCTGTCTTTGGAGATGGCTGGCATTGGCTCTATCAGACCTGAGGATGTTTCTAGCAGCTTCTTGTAGAAGCCACCCCAATCCCCTCCGCCCCCTCCCCCCCGAAATCTGGCCAGGCAAACCCAATACACAGTTCTATCAGTCCCTGATCATTTTTATTACTCCTCACTGAAATCTGTCCAATCTGCCAGTAAACTCCCTGGTAATGATATCCATGTGCTGAAGGCACCAGTGCAAATAGAGGCTCCATACCCACTGACAAGGAGCCATTTCGTCTGCAATTTGGAGATATCATTGCCTCCTCATGTGCAGCTCAAGTCTTCTCATCTGTTTTCGCTACTGTCAGATATCATTGTCTCGTGCTTTGTTCACGCTTCCCCTTCCAAGGGTTTTTGCTGTCTGGGTCTCCCCCATCCCATCAAGCATGTGTCTTTCAGATTGTTTTCAAGGTGGCCGAGTTCACAGATGCCGCACCCCCAAATTCACAATACATCCCAAGTTGAATCCTGCAATAATTTTTTTTCCTGCTTGGTATTTCTGCTTCCCATTATTCCTCCTCAACTCCTCTAAATTTAGCAGAGTCTCCTGTTTTCACTCACAGACTTTCTGCTTCCAAGAAATGGAGCCGTGATCTGAAGTGCAATGACACCAGGTGTCCAGTCCAACACCTCCTGAAAGTGTCAAAATGGAAACACTGTGGAATGAGGCCATGCTGTCACCATTCACAGCAGCAGCACCTAGAATTGGGCATTATGCTCTCATGTAAACCCTTCGAGATGCATAAATGCTGGAGAAAGTTCAGAAACAGGCCCCCCAAAATCATCCATGTGCAGGAAAACAGACATTAGGACACAAGGCATAAATCATAATTATAGAATGTTAGGGGTTGGAAGGGACCTCTAGAGATCATCTAGTCCAACCTCTGATCCCATCTCATCAAAACGAAGGCTGAACCAGGACTTTTATCTCTGTGTTTGAGGTACTTACTGACTGGCACAACAGGGCGATTTTGCCATCCCGCTTACAAAGACAAAACTAAATCCAGCAGCTGGAAATTAAAGTTAAGCAAACTCAACTTCAAAATAAGGCAACTTTGTAGCAGCAAGGATAATTAAACACTGGAAGGCTTTGGCAAGGTGCTTTAAAATGTCAATGCAACTTCCTCACAGTCAGTTGCAGCTAAAGAACCAACTTTTTTTGTCAGTGAATCCATCTGATCCTTTCCTTCCTTTGGTATAGCAGAGGAGAGGTGTTTCCACATTGTCCGTAATGCTCATGACATCAATACTGTGTTGGACAGTGGCTTTAATCAAATCCATACTTTGAGGGTTTAAGGTAGTTGCCAGTAAGCAATCAGGCAAGATAAGTTTTTCCAATTTTTCACTTTCTTCCTGCCTGCAGGCAGGAGACCAGAAAGAATGGACTTCCACTCTAAGACTGGTTACTGAATGCTATGACTGAATAAAGTGGTTTTTTTCACATATTCAGAATGCCTCCTGAATTAAGGAAACCAGGAATTTATGGCTTTTGTTGCAGCTTGTGGATTGGTTTGTCTGCTGAGACCATCTGGGCATCTCTCACCTCATGTCTGTCCCAGCCTCACCTATCAGTGACATCTGAGTTTCTCCACTTTAGTTCCCCAATGCCTGAAATGACCTCTTCAAGTCTCAAAATATATGAAGTCTGAGAGCTTCAGCTTCTTTTAGATGGGAATGCCTGGCTGATATGCTTCTGCTCTTACAGCTTGCAGTTCACAGACAGATTGTTAGTGGATGTGTCCAGCACCTTCTGCAGCAGGCACTAATATAGAATCATAGAATCATAGAATAGTTTCAGCTGGAAGAGACATTGAAGATCATCTAGTCCAGCCTTTGTCCCAGCCTTATCAACCGGCTAAACGATGCTCCCCCAATGCAACATCTAGTCATTTCTTAAACACTTCCAGGGACAATGACTCAGCCACCTCCCTGGGCAGCCTCTTCCAATGGCTGACAACCCTTTCAGTAAAGAAATTCTTCCTAATATCTAACCTGAACCTCCCCTGGCGCAATTTAAATCCATTTCCCCTTGTCCTATCACTCTCCGAAGATGGGTCCCTTCGGAGAGCCGGCCAAGTTAACGACCATCCCACCAATATGGCTACAAGTCGTCCTCACTTTATTGCTCTGGACAGCTCAATCTATACAGTTAAGCAGTGTCCACACGCCTGCCCCTTAACAGAGTGGGTCAGTTACAGGTTTACACGCGCCAGCGTTTTATTGGATAGTGCCATTCAACTATGCAGGCGGCTCTCGCCCCGCTCTCCCCCCCGGCAAGGCTACAAAACAGCTACGTCTCCTCCTCTCCATGCCCCAAGGCAGCTCCAAGGACAGAGCCTTTATTTAGGCCTAAGCTGGGTTGTCCAAACTTTTAAAGGGATACTGCGCCTCTGCTCCACAAGAAATTCCTCTACAACTCTCCACTAGGGAGAATAGACCAACTCCCCCCTTTCTAAAACCTCCCTTCAGGTAGTTGTAGAGAGCAATGAGGTATCATAAATCATAGAATGGTGTGGGTTGGAAGAGACCTTACACATCATCTAGTTCCGACCCCCTTGCCATGTGCAGGGACACCTCCCACTAGATGACATTGCTCAAAGCCTCATCCAACCTAACCTTGAACATTTCCAGGGAGGGGGCTTCCACAACCTCTCTGGGCAACCTGTGACAACCTGTGTCTCATCACCCTCATGGTGAAGAACTTCTTCCTTATATCTAATCCAAATCTACACTCTTTAAGTTTAAAGCCTTGTCCTATCACTACATGCTTTTGTAAGAAGTCCCTCCCTGAGTTTCGTGTAGCCCCTTTTAAATACTGGAAGGTGTCCTGCTTTGAGCTAAATGAAACCAGTTCTGTTTAGCGATTTTTACTTTCCAGTTTAGTCTCTTCTAAGAGGCTGCACTTTCTGAAGTCAGCAGCATGTTTTTGCAGACAGTGTGTGCTACTGACAGTGATAACACCTGATGTTTACAGTTACTGCCTGGGACTCATATGCAGAAAGGCTCTTTCTTATACTTATTCCTCTAGTGACCAAGGCCACTGCTGGCTCTTGTGTGCCACGCTGGGGGTGCTGGGTAGTAATAGGGGGCACAAGGAAGTAAAAAGGTTGCACCTCTGGTGAGTTATAGACAGGACAGGTGACCAACGAGAGTATTCCATTCCATATACGTCATATTTAGTATAAATTGAGTGATCACAAGGGTTTTGGCCCTTTTCCTTCTTCCTTCTTTTCCCTTTTCTGCAATGGCCAGTGTCCAGGGAGGACTCCATCCGATCTCCTGCTTTTGATCTGGATCCTGACATCACCTATGAAAATGTTAGTAAATCATATTGATTTGCATGCCTTTTCTCAAGGGTGTGTGAAAAGATCAGCGACACTGCTGAAAAATTGTGATAGCAATGTGCAACTTTGGAATACTGCACAACATATTTTTACTTCTATTTTTGCCCCTGGTGTAGCAGTTGCAGACGCACTAACAACCTTAAATAAAATGGCTTGCTGGATAGCAAAGAATGCTAATTTAACCTCTGAAGTTTTGTCACAATAGGCTAATGATGTAAGCTCAATAAGACATGCTACCTTGCAGAACCGTGCAGCAATTGATTTCTTGCTTTTGGCACATGGGCATGGATGCGAAGAATTTGATGGGATGTGTTGCATGAATCTGGAAGATCATTCGGAATCCATCCACAAGAAAATACAAGATCTTCAAGTCATGACTCGTCAGATTCAAGAAGACACAGGGTTTTTTGGGATTGAAAAGTTGTTTGGGCAATGGGGTTTGTCAAGGTGGTTAATGTCTTTGGTTAAAACAGGATTTTAATAGTGCTTGTAGTTGTAATCGTGCTGTTAATTCTACCCTGCCTGATCACTCTGATGTGAAGGGCCCCGCATCAGACTTCTAAGGCAGCGTTTGTAGCTCAAAAACAAAAAGGGGGAATTGTGGGGGACGGCAGCTGGACTGCTGAGAACCTGGCATTGGTTGAAGACATTGACCTTGACAAATTCCCATTGTACCCTTGAGATGGGAAGTCGTGTGCACTGAGTTTTGACACATTTGCGGAACTTTCTCCCTCAAGATCTGTAGGGATGAGCCTAGAAGGAAGCTGTTAAGTGTTAACCAATTAGAACTTGAACAACAAGTGTTTAACCTATAAGCAAAGGCCACGCTACCTTCTTCTACTGCCTTCGACTATGTATAAAAGGCACACCCTTTGTATAATAAAGGAGCCATTTTTGAGCCACTTTGATCACCACTTTGATCACCACTCAGATGTAGATCACCACCCAAGCTGTAGATTGGGGTCATGAATTTCCAAATGCATCTGTGACCCAAATTTTTTTTTTTTTTCAGCAATTATACCATTGAGATTAGCTACATCTATGCGGAGTGCCAACATTTGAGCACCTGTGTCAACTATGAAAGTAACTGGGGTTTTAAAAGGACCAAGAGGGAAACTAATAAGCGTTTTCTGTGAGCCTCCTAAAATGTATCCATTGGCCATCCCCCGGCTCACTTAAAAGGGATGGTGCTTCTAGTTTCCCGAACGAAGATCAATCAACTCTTCCCCTGGGGCAGTAGGTATCAGAGACATTGTTGCCTCAGCTATCTCACCCTTCCCCCCAGAGTGTGGCTCTGCCTCAGGAAAACTCTGCTGACCCTTCCATTGTTGAACAAGTTTTCCTTAACTACGGTGGGCAGGCCATCCATCAAATCCCTCTCAATCCCTTCAGCCCATAACAAGTTCCTCTTCCCTACACTCTGAGAGGAGGGGCGGCTTTCCTTTTGTTCCACCCTATGCACTGCAGGCACTGCTTTAGGTTTAACTGATCCTCCTACAAGCCCCATCCTTCGGCCGTAATTAATTAACTCTGTATCACCTCCCCCCAGTACATAGCTTCAGCTTGTTGATTCCGTCTCCCCCCCCCTCGGGGCCAGTGCATCTCGCAAGCGTCCTGCAGTTGAATTGCATATAGTTTTAAAGAATCAGGCAGGCCCCTACTCTAGTTCAGCTCTCAGACTACTATCCCTTAATGATTTTCCAGGTGAGCAGTGTTGAAATTGCAACAAGAAGTCTGAAGGCAATAAAGAGAGGCTTCAGGGCCTTGGGATGACTGGTCACAGGATCGGGAGCACAAGTCCTGTAGTCCTCTATCCCTCCAGTTGTGGGGAATGATGAAGGGGTAAACAGAAGGAGTCAGCAGATCAATATCTGGATCCAGGCCTAGTGCTACCAGGAGGACTTTGGGCTTATTCATTATGGCTTGATTTACAAGATACTAGGCCTGCTGGTAACAGACAGAAAAAGCTTATCTGGCAGGGGGAGAAGGATTCTAAGACAAGAGTTAGCAGGGCTCATTGAGAGAGCTTTAAACTAGATTCTAAGGGGATGGGGGGGGGGTTGGGATGTCAATGGTCTTGCTAGAGATGCACCTGAGTGTAATAGCTCAGCACTTGTGGAGTAGAATGCCAGTATTTTTGAGAACCAGAAGGCCTACCACCCCTCGAGGGTGAAAACTACATGCTCAGCTCCCTCCCTGAAATGCTTATACACCAGTGCACGCAGCATGGGGAAAAAGTAGGAAGAACTGAAGATCTGTGTGCGGTCGCAGGGCCATGATACTGCAATTCCTGAGACATGGTGGGATAGCTCATGACTGGAACGCTGTTGTGGATGGCTATGTTCTTTTTAGGAAAGACAAGCCAGCAAGGTGAAGGTGAGGTGGTGAGTTCTTTATGTGAGAGAGCAACTGGAATGTATTGAGCTCACCCTGGGGGCAGATGAAGAGCGAGTTGAAAGCTCATGGGTAAGGATTAAGGGGCAGGCTAATCTGGGAGACACTGTTGTGGGTGTTTATTATAGGCCACCTGATCAGGATGAGAAAGTTGATAAGGCCTTCTGGGGATGTGAAGGTTGGGAGCAACCTTGGCTGTAGTGACCATGAGATGGTGGAGTTCATTATCCTGCATGTAAGAAGAAAAAACTAGTGTTACAATCCTGGACTTCGGAATAGCTAAGGTTAGACTCTTCAAAGATCTACGTGGTGGAATACTGATGGCGTGAAAGGGCCGAAATCAGGACTCAATAGTTGCGGCGGGCTGAAAGGCACGGACTCAGCTCTTGAGAGAAGCTAAGACAAAGTTTATTAGCAAGAAGCAGTATTTATGGGTTACAAACAAGAGACCAGACTATGCAGCCAGGATTGTTATTCGCTCAGTACTCCTTCAATCACTCTCTTATCACACAGGGAGAACAGACTTTCCCAGGCCTGTTTTCATCATACTCTCCCATTTACTCCCATGCACATCTTGTGTACATGCACATCTTCTGTACTTGGTTATTAGGAGCAGTCAGCATGGTTTTGCCAAGGGGAAGTCATGTTTGACCAACCTGACAGCCTTTTATGAAGATATAGCCAGGTGGATGGATGGTGACCGTGCAGCGGATGTGGTCTATCTGGACATCAGCAAGGCCTTTGACACCGTCTCCCACAGCATCCTCATAGGTAAACTGAGGAAGTGTGGTCTAGATGACCAAGTAGTGAGGTGGGTTGCTAACTGGTTGAAGGGAAGAAGCCAGAGAGTTGTGATCAATGGGGCAGAGTCTGGCTGGATGCCTGTGTCTAGTGGGGTCCCTCAGGGGTCAGTGCTGGCGCCGGTGCTTTTCAATATATTCATCAATGACCTGGATGAGGGATTAGAGAGCACTGTCAGCAAGTTTGCTGATGACACGAAACTGGGAGGAGTGGCTGACACACCAGAAGGCTGTGCAGCCATTCAGAGAGACTTAGACAGGCTGGAGGGCTGGGCGGGGAGAAATCTTATGCGGTTCAACAAGGGCAAGTGTAGAGTCTTGCACTTGGAAAAGAATAACCCCATGTGCCAATATAGGTTGGGGACTGACCTGCTGGAGAGCAGCGCAGGGGAAAGGGACCTGGGGGTTCTAGTGGACAGCAGGATGACCATGAGCCACCAGTGTGCCCTCGTGGCCAAGAAGGCCAATGGCGTCCTGGGGTGTACTAAAAGGGGTGTAGCAAGTAGGTCGAGAGAGGTCCTCCTGCCCCTCTACTCTGCCCTGGTGAGGCCACATCTGGAATATTGTGTCCAG
>CM036657.1:6362571-6508253 GCA_020746105.1 Trogon surrucura
ATGTTGCGGGCCTTGCTGGCGCCATAACATTGCAGCCTGTGCTTGGGAAAATACTTTAGATTCTTTGATCCTCGAGGTCAGCCTGCCCTTGATGTGCCTCCCTGAAGCAAAACAAGGTTACAAATCTTTCTTGTTTGTCACTGAGAACAAAGACACTGGACATCTGGAGGTGCAACGTCCTGACAGTTTAAGTGTAGGCATATTAGATGTAACCGCACCAATCAGTAACTGTTGTAGTAGATAGAATGTAGTAATAACCAATGAGATAACAGAAAGTGTAATGTACTGAGAGTTGAAAGAGTATAAATGTTTGGTAGAAAAGAATAAAGTTGGATCTGTTTGTTCGCGCTCATATTGAGTCGTTGCCTGCAGTTCCTGTTTCTCCAGCATGAGGCTCCCCGCACACTCGGGATCTTCTCTGGGCACCAAATCATTAATAATATCACCTTTAATAACCCGCATCCTAACCATTTCTCGCACACGATCTGTCATAGCCTTAAACACCATCTCCTTTTCAGTGGAATCCATTATGGTATCTAATAACACCTGTAAGTCATTCCAATCTGGATTTTGTGCTTTTATCACCATTTTTATTACCCGAGCCACCTTCTCCGGATTTTCTCTATATGCCCCTGCCGATTGCTTCCAAATCATCAGATCACTCGGAGAAAATGGGACCTTTACTAAAATTCTTTCTCCACTTCCCCCCACAGCCTCCCGTAACGGGACCATCAAATGAGGTTGTAGCAATCTCTTTTTCCGTTCTAACCTCCCTTTACGAGTCCGCTCTGCAAGCGGCGTTCTCGGCTTATCAGCCAACAATTCTTCAGACTCCGTTTCCTCTTCTGTTAAAACAGGAATAGTGACCTTATGGTCATTCGGTGGTGGTATTTCGGGGGGGCGACGGCGCGCTTGGGGAAACTAACAAAGACACATCCTCCTCCGGTTCCGAGAACCAGACTTTCCGCTCCTTACAACCAGCACATTCCTTATCTGTTAATCTCAATACCATCATTCCACATTCTTTCTGCCATTCAGGTTTCCCTTTTAAGTAATAAAATAAGTCAAGGTACGGCACCTCTTCCCATTTTTCATTTTCCCGTAAGAACTGCATTAAGGGGGTTATAATTTCTGAATTCACTGTACCGTTTCGTGGCCACTGCATTCCTTCTGTTTCATATTCAGGCCATACGTAATTACAATAATCAATTAAATTTCTCTTTCTTAATTCCTTTCCAAAATTACCATCTTTCCAACGTTTCAATAAACAACCAAGAGGAGAATCCTCAGGGATATCGATTTCATTGCACGATAGAACTCTAAACATTTTAAACGGCATTATACTACTCACACACACACACACTCGTACAACTACAATACTATAACCCTTTTACCTTAATACCAACCAACTTGCCTATTCTCGACGCCGCGAGTGGCAAGTGCTGGCTCAGCGCGGCTTTCGCTGCGTCTTACGGCCAGCGCCTGGGCTTCCCAATACCAGAACCTTTGCCCAACCCTGCGAGATGAGTCCTCGTCTTACGGGCAGGCACCCAACCTTAAAAGAATAAAGCACCTTCGGGCTTACCTTACGGTTGTCCGTCCAGCGCGGAGTCGGGCATGGGTTGATGTCTCCCCAGAAATCACCTGGTGCCGGCTTGGAGTGGATCAGCCCGTGAACCGCTCCTGCCGCCTCCGGAGTCCTGCCGCGGTCGCCAGAAAACTGTTGCCCATAAACAGAGACACAAACCAACAGAGTGTCAGTTTATGCGGTGCTTTATTCAGGGCCCGGGAAACCTGAGGACTAGCGTCCCAAGTCAGGATTCCGAAGACCCTCATTCTCTGTTCAGTTTTTATACCTTTTACAATTTGGCTTACATGCAGAATTCTACATCTTTGTTTTCTTAATGTAATTACATCTAGTCTCATATTTCATACATATAACAATTGGTAATCATCCCCCAAACTTATAAATTTTCATGCTTGTCTAACCTAAGGATAATGGTTAACTAATTCCCATCACCAGAACCCCTTTTTATGCAATACACCTTTCTTATTCCTAAGCAACTGTTCGTTATTTCTGCTAGTTCTGTTTGTCCTATATGCACTACCGATTCCTTTGATCATTGTTCCTTCTTCTTCAGCACACTCCTTCTTGTTTCCCAAGACTTGTTATTCTCATAAGGCCTACCTGGCCAGTCAAAGCCTTAACCTAACTACTTCTACAATTTTAATTCTACTTTATTTGCAACAAAAACATTCTCTGATTCTCTGACATTCTATGATCTTCTCTATCCCTTTTTCTATGCTGTCTTGGAGGCAAGGAATCTCTCCCTGAAGAAACTCAAAGTCCATCACTTCTTCCAGCACCAAAGTGTGAGCTCTTCCAAAACTGCAGTCATGATCCTGCCTATAGCAGGGCACTGGAGATTTTTATCCTGTGGGTGACAGATCTTTACAGCTATTGCCTCTGAGGCTGATCAATATTATTAAAATTCCAACCCGTGTTTTTCTCCCTTGCCTTTCCTCTTGTTTCTACAGCAATTTATCTTTCTGTTTTATGCCTCTGCACCAACTTTCTTCCAATGCTGGATGGCTCTGCTTTCCTTCTACCTCAGCCCTCCCCTTTACCACACCCTGATACTGTACTGGGTTTGCCTGGTCGAATTTCAGTGGTGGTGGGGCTCTAGAGGTGGCTTCTACAAGAAGCTGATAGAAGTTTCCCCTAAGTCTGATAGAGCCAATGCCAGCCAGCTGCAAAGAGGGACCCACCGCTGGCCAAGGCTGACCCTATCAGTAAAATGATAGGAGAGGAATGCCTCAAGGATAATAGATTTAAAAAACGGGGAAAAAGAACTGTGCCGCATAACAGCTGGCACAGAGATGGAGGAGTGAGAATCTGTGAAGACACCAAGGTCAGTGAAGAAGGAGGGGGGAAGGATGAGCTCCAGGCACCAGAGCAGAGAGTCCCCCAGGCCATAGTGAAGCCTATGGTGAAGTAGGCTGTCCTCTTGCAGCCCATGGGCAGGGTGTAGATGTCCACCATGGGGCGGAGGACCCCACGGCGCAGCGGGTAGATGCCTGAAGGGGGCTGTGGCCCCTGGGAAACCCACGCTGGAGCAGGTCACTGCCAGAACCTGTAGCCCATGGAAGAGAGGAATGCCCACGCTGGAGCAGGTTGGCTGGTGGGACTTTTGTGACGCTGCGGGGGACTCACGCTGGAGCAGTTTCCACTGAAGGACTGCACCTCAGACTCACGAGGGGTGGGCTGCCCCTCGTGAGGTGTCTTACGTTGGGCAGTTTGTGACAAATTTTCTCTCATGAGAGGATTCACGTTGGTGTGTGAAGCTTGTCTCCCATGAGAGGGACCCCACAGTGACCCTGGGGAAGAGTGAAGAGTCCTCTGGAGTGAAGAAGCAGTGGTGGAACCAACATCAGATGATTTGACTGTAACTCCCATTTGCTGTCCCCCTGCGCCACTCAGGGGGGAGGAGGTGGAGAAACCAGGATTGATGTTGAGCCCGGGAAGAAGAGAGGGATGTGGGGAACGCGTCCTGTTTGTTAAAATCTGTTTGCTTTTTCTTATTTCTCACTACTCTTCTCTGATTTGTTCTTTTAGTAAATCTAACTAATTTCCCCAAAACTGAATGTGTTTTGCCCAGGATGGTAGATGCAGTTATCTCCCTGTCCTTATCTCATACCTTGAGCCCTTTGATATATTTCTTCCCCTGTCTAGCAGAGAAGGAGGGGTGATAGAGTGGCTGTGTGGGCACCTGGCTGCTGGTCAGGGTCAAACCATGATAGATACCAACCGTCACAGGTCTCCCCCTCCCTGGTTCCTGCCCAGACTGTCTGGCAGAGGTGGAGGAAGGAGGCAAGGCTCTCCAAAATGGGTTCCATACCCGTGACGACTGCTGCTAAAGCTGTCGTAGGGAGTCCAAGATGAGGAGCCCAAATGTCTTAGAGTGAGAAGGGGACTTTACATCCATGCTGGGATTAAATGAAGCCTGATTATTTACACTAAAAATCAATGCATTTACCTGTATTCTTGGGGTGCTATTTTTAGGAAGAAACAATAAAAAGAAGAAACGAAAAAAAAGAATGTTTTTGTCAGATAGTTCAGTTCTAACATCTGAAGGTTAAAATCATAGAACTGTCAGGGTTGGAAGGGACCTTAAAGATCATCTAGTTCAAACCCCCCCGCCATGGGCAGGAACATTCCCCACTAGGATCAGGCTGCTCAGAGCCCCATCCAACCTGGCCTTAAAAACTTCCAGGGATGGGGCACATGGAGACAATGGAGACAATGGAGACAAATAGTCTATATGAATCTTTATATATATGACTATGCACACATACATATCATACATATGTATACATGCATATCAACAGAGACAATTGCACATATACACACAAAGAAGTTAATGTGATCTAACAGGCAGATGGGATTTCAGCATTTTGAATGCTAATGTTTTCTGGTTTGGGTTTTTTTTTTAAGATAGTTGATGACCCTCCCTTATTTCTCCCATTTATAAATTAAAGGTGACAATAAAAATGAGCTCTTAAATTGTAATGCCCTTCTTTCAAACAATCATATTACTTACTTGCTGTTCAGAGTTGTTACTAGGATTGTTCTCATGTAACTATGTTACATTAAGAGCTGGTTGAAAAATGACAATTATTTTCCAGGGGAAAATTGTCATTATTTTGGCTTTCTTTCCTGTGAATATTTTAGTTAAAAACAAAACAAATCTGGGATGGGAGAGGTGGCCGGAAGTATAGATTAATTTTTTTTGTCTTTTTTAAATCAATCTGAAAATCATTCCATTTTTAACAGGAATTTAGTGTTTTGAAGGTCAACATTTTTATTCAAGATAGTTTGGGGTTTTGTGCTTTTGGCATTTCTTTTTAATCTACTAGAATGAAAATTTGCTGTGGAAACATCCAGCATGGTCAAAATATCACTTTTTTTTGGGCACAGCCCTCTTCCCCCAGCCAGTTTGATGAAAAAATGTCAAGTAGCAATAGCTGTGTCACCTCTGATTTATCTATTTCTCTAGAGTCATTAGTCTCAAGCAGTGGATGAAAAAGCACCACAACAGAGTGGCCGCTCCTGGAGAAGCCAGCCCAGATAAGCAGAAAATGTCACTGGATCCCCCGTGCACTTTTGCCTTTTTCCCACCCTGTCCCCAAGCAGTGGCAGAAGAGGTGATCACAGCATGATGGGGATCACAGGGTGCTGGAGACACTCCAGAAGAGATGTGGAGGTGTGTGGCAGGAGGAAGAGCTGAACTGGGGAGGGACAGAGTGGAGTTGAAGGGTGGGCCGGTGCAGGAAGGAGCTTTGGTCTACCCAGCACCAGGGTTGCAGCATGTAGCAATGGGTAAGGGCTGAGTGGTCACAGCCCTGATCACCTCCCACCAGCAACATCCAGAATTTACTTGCTCATGCAAACTTAGTCATGGCTCTCTATTCCTCTCAGCTGTGTTTTACCAATCAAGAGTATAGGGGAATTTCTTGTGGAGCACAGGCGCGTGTTGCGGTTTAAGCCGAGTGAAGGTGGGGAGAGACAAAGAACCACGTGGTCGCTCTCTCACTCGCTCACCCCTGCTGGGAGTGAGGGGAAGAGCCTGGAGAGAGCAATAGGCGGAGGCTCCAGGGGTTGAGATAAAAACAGTTTGTTTTAATGGTGAACATAAATGATAGCGATAACAGTGAAGTAACAGTAAAGTTTAACCAGATATAACGCGAGTAACATGCAACGCGGATCTCACCACCCAGAAACCAGCGACACGCCGCCCGGACCGAGCACCAGGAAGAGAGCGATCGCCCCCACCCCGACCAGCTCCATATATATATACCCCGAGCATGAACTCACGATGGTATCGAATATCCCTTTGACTAGTGACTAGTCTGGCTGAGCTATTCCCGACTAGCTCCTTTACTGAGAATTAACCCTATCCTAGCTGAACCCAGTAGAGCGCAGTATCCCTTTAAAGGTTTTGGACAACCCAACTTAGGCTGTACTGGGTTCAACTAGGATAGGGTTAAATTTTTAAATAGGGGGAGGGGCTAGTCGGAAGTTGCTGAACCAAACTCGTTGCTAGTCGAAGGGATATTCGATACCATCGTGATGTCATGCTCGGGGTATATATAGATAGGGAGCTGGTGGGGGCCGGGGGCTCTCGCTTTCCGGCTCTGCTGGTTTTCCGGGTGGTGAGATCCGCGTTACATGTTACTCGCGTTATAGCTGGTTAAATGTTACTGTTACTTCACTGTTATCGTTACCATTTATGTTCACCATTAAAACAAACTGTTTTTATCTCAACCCTACGAGCCTCCGCCTCCTGCTCTCTCCGGGCTCTTCCCCTCACTCCCGGCAGGGGTGAGCGAGTGAGAGAGAGGCCACTTGGTTCTTTGTCTCTCCCCGCCTTCACTGGGCTTAAACCACAGCATAGGCCTAAACAAAGGCTCTGTACTTGGAGCTGCCTTGGGGCACGAGGAGGAGGAGGTTTTATCTGTTTAGTAAAGAGCCTTGCCGGGGGAAGAAGAGGGGGCAAGAGCCGCCTGCATAGCTGAATGGCACTATCCAATAAAACGCTGGCGCATGTAAACCTGAAACTGACCAACTCTGTGAAGGGGCAGCCGTGTGGACGCTGCTTAACTGTATATATTGAGCTTTCCGGGGCAATAAAAGGAGAACAAATTGTAACCATATTGGTGTGATGGTCGTTACTTGGCTGGCTCTCTGAAGGGACACTTCTAGATCTGGCGCCCGAACAGGCTGAAATGGGGAATTGCTTAAATGCGGATTGCTTGAATATGGAAAGACTCCGAAGCATCGGACGTGAACCGATTTGGGAGCTGGAGAGTCGGAGGCAGGAGAATTCCAGGTGTGACCAAAAGGGCACCGGAGACCAGAGTTTGAGCAGCCGATCAAGCCCCTGCCAAGGTAAGACTGCGATGGAAACTGACGCGGCAACTCGCCTCTTTGTTGATATACTCTCTAAGAGAGGAGAAAAAGTAAAGGAGCGAGATGTATTGGCCCTGATCCAATGGGCTTGGAAGCGGGAGAAAATGAACGACCCGTCGTTAATCTTTAGCTCAATGGAATGGCGTGAAGTAGGATATCTATTGTGGGACTGTACTTTAGGGGGAGGAAAAGAAGGAAAAGAAGAAAAAGGACTAGGAACTGTTTGGAAAACCATAATACGCACTCTAGAAATCATGCAAGCAGAAAATAAAGTTGTCGTGGCAGCGATCGAAGCGTTGGGGGGAGAGCAGGAAAGGAAAAAGGCAAAGGAAGAAACCCTCTACCCGTCCCGACTGGCGACATTTTTTCGGCTAGGACAGACACGCCCCATGAAGGGTACAGCCGCCCCGGTGTGCTCCTCTTTGAAAGACTTGTTGCAAAAAAGCGAAAAGGAGAATATTCCCCTGCCGACACGGGTTGTACCTGAGCCAAAACCAGAAGCGGCGCTGCCGCTGGACTCCAGAGGCGTGGCCCAGCAGAAAGAGGAGGCACAGGGCGGAGCCGACTGTCGCCCGAAAATTAACCCTTTGATACCCTCTTCCCACGAGGATTCTGAATCAGAACTGAGTCCTGACAAATCTGTCAGAGGTAATGATCAAGTTACGCAGGGAATGGAGAGGCCTCGGACCAAGAAAGAGGAAGATCTGAATGAACCTCTAAAAGAGATCCTGAACAAACTCGCTGAATTATCAATTAGCAAGAAATGGAAGAAACCCTTAAACCAGTCTCATCATCACTTTGGAGACAACCAGAAACCATATCAAAGGTCCCGCAAGAGATTCAACCATTATCCCATATGGTACCACCGGTTGAACCTTCAGCTCCCCCACTACCATCAGCTCCCTCATTTAAGCCTGACTTTCAAGCTCGAACCATAAAGGATCCTTTGCAACAGCGATGGAGTGTTGACGTCAGAGATACTATAATAGAGGGAGATTGGGAAGCAGCCAGTTCGATTGCGTGTCCTGTTATTATTAATAACGGACAAGGGGCCTGGGAACCGCATGACTGGAAGATCTTACAGCAAGCGAAACAGACTGTCACCACACATGGCATCCGATCAGAAGCTGCACGAAGTATTATACAATTCATTTTTACAGCAGACGTATTGTGCCCAAATGACTGCACTAATATTGCTTCGTTATTATTAAACCCATCACAATATTTACTGTGGGAGAGAGAATGGAAAAGATTGGCTCTGGAAGAGGCCAACAAACACCGTGAAATTAAAGATCCTTTATATGGGTTGCAAGCAGATATGTTGACTGGTAGTGGAAATTATGCCACCACTGCAACCCAACTGACGTATCTGACAATCATGCATCAAGTTTCTCAGACTCTGGCTCATCAAGCACTGTTATCAGTCCCAGAAAAGAAAAAATCACCCCCGTATGCAACGGTACGACAAGGGACGACCGAACCATTTAATCAATTTGTTGATTGATTGTCTGCTGCCATAAAGGATGCTCCCGAGTTAACTGAGCCGCTGCAAGAACACTTCTTCTGTACACTTGCTTTTGAAAATTCCAATTCAAGTACTAAAGCCATTTTGGCCACCTTACCGCAGGGCGTGGGAGTGGATGAAATGTTATTACGAGCATCACGAGCAGAACAAAGCAGCCAAGCTGCAGCCTTTGCCATTGAAAGGCAAGGACACGTGATCGCAGCCACTTTATCCGGAAGAAAAAACAGCTGGTCTGGTAACCCAAAGAAAGAAGCAACCAATGGGCCAGCAGCGAGACCGTGCTTTCGCTGCGGAGAATCCGGACACTGGAGAAGAAGATGCCAAAAGACTGTTTTTTAATAGTGACGCCCATGCTACCGTGGCATGCAGGAAGTCGGAAAACTACAAGCGCAGCGCGCAGGGGCCGCGCGCCAAGACACAAATCAGTGCCCATACTCAACCAAAGCCACAAACGGTTTCCTACAATGAAACAAACCCGCTACCTGGGTTACATCTCGGCGTGGATGTGGCAACCGCAGTAGAAGTTACACTGCAAGACAAACAAGTAGCGTTGATCCCGACAACTGCATTTGGCCCATTATTTTCAACTGACTCTTTTGTTGGAGGGCTACTGCTGGCACGGTCATCTACCAGCAAACAAGGAGTTGTAGTATTACCGGGAGTTATTGATGCCGACTATACAGGTCAAATAAAGATTATGGCTTATGCATTACAACCACCTGTCACCATTCCAAAAGGAAGCAAGATTGCCCAGATCGTTGCCCTTGAAGCAGCCCATCCACATCAGCCACATCCAAAAGAGGGACAAAAGCAAAGAGGAGATGAAGGCTTTGGGTCATCGGGATTTGACGTCTTCTTGACACTAGACATGAATTCCCGGCCACAAAGAAGAGTCACCCTACAACGGGGGGAAAGTCAAGTTCAGTTAAGACCAATGCTCGACACCGGAGCAGATGTCACTATCATTAATCAAACATACTGGCCACCCATGTGGCCCCTGCAGATTCCCATGACACAAATTGTGGGAGTGGGAGGAATGAAAGCTCCTCAATCCAGTAGAGACCCTGTGACTATAGTTTTTGAAGATGAACAACAAATAGTCTTTCGGCCATATGTCATGCAGTTACCTTCAACTCTTCAAGGCCTGATAGGCAGAGACTTGCTGTCTCAACTCGGAATGGTATTAACCACTGATCAGCATTTATCATGACGGCCACTGCCAAGCAGCCGCCCATACAAAAGATTACCTGGGTGACCGATACACCTGTATGGGTGGAGCAGTGGCCAATGACTAAAGACAGGCTGCGAATAGCAGAACAACTTGTGGAAGAACAACTTGAGGCTAGCCACATCAAATCATCTGTAAGTCCATCGAACACCCCAATATTCGTAATATCGAAAAAATCAGGAAAGTGGCGACTGGTCATTTTGCTGTCGAGCCCAGCTTCAGAGCAGGTAAGACTGCACTGGGGAAGGAATCTAAGCAAAAAAAAAAAGCTGGCAAAAAGCATTTGGGGGCTTTTTTTAAGCCGGCTACAGCAACCAAACCTGAGGCCGCACCAGCAGCTCCAGAGCGGACACCCGAGATAGCGTGGGCGGAGCCACCCTCAGCGGCGCGGCGATTTTAAACACGGTGATCAGCTGTTAACTCTGCCCTCAGGGTATAAGAAGCCTTGGGGAGGGCAGGGACTAGTCCCTGTTCACCGAACAAAAGGCCTAGAAGGATAAGTCTTTGTTAAAAGGCAAGTACTTAAAAGACTTGTAAACTATTCCGTGTATAGCTTTCCGGAGAGTCTTTGTATTGTAGAGCCAACTATGGTTGCCACCAGGTCAATGGTTGTTAGAAAAACTGTGGGCACCCAGACAGAGACTCCACGTAAGCATGTAGGTGTTCAGGCCTCGGGCTGCAGAGAATGCCAGAGCCTGGCACTGGCCATGGAGGGGAGTGGAGGTGACACCTGTGTCCGATGTGACCAGGTGAGCGATCTGCTCAGCCTGGTGGCTGAGCTGAAGGAGGAAGTAGAAAGGCTGAGGAGCATTAGGGAGTCGGAGAGAGAGATAGATCAGTGGAGCCACGTCCTGAATGGCGAGCAGCAAGCTCCACAAAGAGCAGAATATCCCCCCCCACCTCTGGCCATCAGGCAAAAGGGGGGGACCTAAAGGATAGGGAGGAGTGGAAGCAGGTGCCTGCCAGGAGAGGAAGGAAAATCCTTGCTCGGCTTCCCTCACCTGCCCGGTTGCCCCTGCAAAACAGGTATGGGGCTCTAGACAATGAGAGCCAGGCCAAGGAAGAGTCAGTGGAGGGTTCACCCATAGGGCTGTCTAGGGTGAGTCACTCGGATACACACGTTAGGACTTCTTCATTTAAGAAAAAAAGGAGGGTAATTGTAATTGGAGACTCCCTCCTGAGGGGAACAGAGGGCCCTGTCTGCCGCCCTGATCCGACCCACAGGGAAGTCTGCTGCCTCCCTGGGGCCCGAGTTAAGGATGTTATCAAGAAGCTTCCTGGTCTGGTCAAACCCATGGACTATTACCCGCTTTTGGTTATGCAGATCGGTAATGATGAGATAGTAGAGAGACGGCCAGAAGCAATCAAAAGGGACTTTAGGGCACTGGGGCGGATGCTAGAAGATTGCGCACAGATTGTGTTTGCCTCTATTCCTTCAATTATGAGGAAAAATAGTGGTAGGTTTGACAAAGTGCAGCAGATTAATACTTGGCTAAAGGGGTGGTGCCAGCGGTCTAGCTTTGGATTTTTTAACCATGGGGAGATCTACAGGGCACCTGGTCTACTGAAACAAGCTGGGGTTCAAATGACACAAAGGGAAAAGAAGGATCCTTGGTCACGAGCTGGCGGGACTCATAGAGCGTTCTTTAAACTAGATATGAAGGGGGATGGGGTTATAGCTGGGATTGCAGCGGGGCAGTGTTCTAGAAATTATGAGGACCGGGTGGCCTCCCATCCCCCTAGGGTGAGATCAGTGTGCTCAGTTTGCTCCCTGAAAGATCCTTCTGAAGGCTCTGCTATGGCACGTGGAAAATGTGGAGGTGGTTGGTGGCGACCAACATGGCTTCACCAAGGGAAAATCCTGCCTGACAAGCCTGGTGGCCTTTTATGATGGAGTAACAGAATCACATGACAAGGGAAGAGCAACTGACATCTGTAGAGGAATTTCTTGTGGAGCAGAGGCATGGTATCGCTTTAAAGGTGTGGACAACCCAGCTTAGGCCTAAACAAAGGCTCTGTCCTTGAAGCTGTCTTGGGACATGGGGAGGAGGAGGTTTTATCTGTTTTGTGAGAGCTTTGCTAGATGCTAGGCTGGAGGTGCTGGCCCCGGGGGGAGAAGGGGGGGTGAGAGCCGCTTGCATAGTGGAATGGGACTACCCAATAAAACGCTGGCGCGTGTAAACCTGTAACTGACCAACTCTGTTAAGGGGCAGGTGCATGGACACTGCTGAACTGTATATATTGAGCTGTCTGGAGCAATAAAGGTAGAACGACTTGTAGCCATATCGGTGGGATTTGTCATTGTCTTGACCGGCTCTCCGATGGGACCCTCTTCAGACATCATCTACCTGGACTTATGCAAGGCCTTCGACACTGTCCTGCACGACATCTTGGTCTCCAAGTTGGGAAGATGTCAATTTGATGGATGGACCACTCAGTGAATAAGGAACTGGCTGGAAGGTCACGCTGAAACTGTTGCAATCAACGGCTTAATGTCCAAATGGAGACCAATGTGTGATATTTTAGCCTGAAGGTTTCAGACTTGCTGAATGCAGGTGTTCGCTTATTTGTTGTGCAGACCCTGAGAACAGAGAAAAACAAGGCCTACACAGTGAGAATCAGCCAAAGGAGGGAGTCTTGTGGTGCCAGGACGGCCCTCTTTTGGCTAAGGAGCAAGGCCGCACAGAGACTAACAATGTGAATATCATCCTGCAAACAGATAAGCTGCTTCAGAACAAAATCCTGAGGGCCACAGGGCCCAGAGTGGAAATTTTTACCTTAATATCCCTATGTGACTATAGTCACCCACTCTTCACTCAAATCATGCTGAATACCACCCCGGGGAGGGGGAAAGATAGTATATAAGGAGCATAGAGGGTATGTGTCATTGGGAGGAGAAGACCCCAGAGGAGGAAGAGGCAGTGCTCCTTCTCCTTCACCCAAGACAGGGATAGCTTCTTGGTAAGAATTGCACTTCCACCTTTTGGTGTGTAATACCCGGGACAGTATTTTGCTAGCATTATTATCTGTCCTGAGTTTAGCTAAAAACCCGGTCCTGTTTAGTGATTTTTACTTTCCAGTTTAGTATCTTCTAAAAGGCTGCATGTTCTGAAGTCAGCAGCATGTTTTTGCAGACAGTGTCTGCTACTGGCAGTGATAACACCTGATGTTTACAGTTATTCCCTGGGACTGGGATGCAGAAAGGCTCTTGCTTATATTTATTCCTATAGTGACCAAGGCCACTGCTGGCTCTTGTGTGCCACGCTGGGGGTGCCAGATAGTAAGAGGGGGGCACAAGGAAGTAAAAAGTGGCACCTCCAGGGGGTAATAGACAGGACAGATGACCAACGAGAGTATTCCATCCCATATACGTCATATTTAGTATAAATTGAGTGATCACGAGAGTTTCGGCCCTTTTCTGCCTTTTCACCCTTTTTGTTTGCCCTTTTCTTCGTTTCGCCTTTTCGGCAATGACCGGTGTCCAGAGAGACCTCCATCTGACCTCCTGCTTTTGATCTGGATCCTGAGTTCCTGAATCCAGCTCCCTGTATCCAGCTCCCCGCTGCCACTGAGCCTGGGGTTTCCCCAGTGCCTCCTGCTCTGCAGCACCAGTGGTGATTTCTATCGGGGGAGGGAGTCGGGTTTGATATCGGGCTACTATCTATAGTTGTATATAATTCTTTACTTTTTTTACCATTATTTCTATTATTTACGTTAAAACTGTTCTAGTTTTTTTCTTCTCTCACCCGTAAGTCTCTCTGCCTCATTCCCTTTTCTCTTCCCATTTTTGGGGGGGGGAAGAGGGGGTTAGAGAGCGTCTGTCCACGTTAGTGGCCGGCCCAGCCCTAACCCACGAGAGATTTATTGTCGCCCAACGTGGGGGAAGAAAACAAACACCAGTCAGGCTCAGACTATTTTACCAGCTATTTAGATACAACTGGGCTCTGATATATTGCCCGCATAGTTTAAATTCCCTCCGGCGCAGTTGAGAGTGTATCAGATCTTTTCTTTGAGAGGTCTGAAGGGTTAGAAAAGAAAACCGGACAGCTCACATCATGCTATCGGTCGGTGAAATGTTATGTCATGTCCTTTTAAATGTGGGTTCCTCACTGGGTGTCAAAATTTTGTCCAAACACTTGAGAGTTTTGACACCCAGTGAGGAACCCACATTTAAAAGGACATGACATAACATTTCACCGACCGATAGCATGATGTGAGCTGTCCGGTTTTGAAGACATAACCAGGTGGATGGATGGTGGTCATGCAGTGGATATGGTCTACCTGGACATCAGCAAGGCCTTTGACACCATCTCCCACAGCATCCTCATAGGTAAACTGAGGAAGTGTGGTCTGGATGACCAAGTAGTGAGGTGGGTCACTAACTGGTTGAAGGGAAGAAGCCAAAGAGTTGTGGTCAATGGGGCTGAGTCTGGCTGGATGCCTGTGTCTAGTGGGGTCCCTCAGGGGTCAGTGCTTGGGCCGGTGCTTTTTCAATATATTTATCCATGATCTGGATGAGGGATTAGAGAATGTTGTCAGCAAGTTTGCTGATGATACGAATTTGGGAGGAGTGGTTGACACACCAGAAGGCTGTGCAGCCATTCAGAGAGACCTAGACAGGCTGGAGGGCTGGGCAGGGAGAAATATTATGAATTTTAACAAGGGCAAGTGTAGAGTTTTGCACTTGGGAAAAAATAACCCCATGTGCCAGTATAGGTTGGGGACTGCCCTGCTGGAGAGCAGCGCAGGGGAAAGGGACCTGGGGGTTCTAGTGGACAGCAGAATAACCATGAGCCAGCAGTGTGCTCTCGTGGCCAAGAAGGCCAATGGCATCCTGGGGTGTATTAGAAGGGGAGTAGCAAGTAGGTCAAGAGAGGTCCTCCTGCTCCTCTACTCTGCCCTGGTGAGGCCGCATCTGGAATATTGTGTCCAGTTCTGGGCCCCTCAGCTCAAGAAGGACAGGGAACTGCTTGAGAGAGTCCAGCGCAGAGCCACAAAGATGGTGAAGGGAGTGGAGCATCTCCCTTATGAGGAAAAGCTGAAGGAGCTGGGTCCGCATTGGGTGTCAAAATTTTGTCCAAACTCTCGAGTGTGATTTGGTATATCTTTCTGTGGTTTGCCTGTTTTGCTTACATGATGAGACTTCTAACTGCACTGTTTTTTTTAGTGTCGGTGTATTTTGCAGTAATTTGAGTGATTGGTATACCTGAATACCTTAAGAGCACAATGATGAATTTTGTTTCTAACTACACTTTCAATTTCACCTTAGGAAATTATACTCATTTGTTTGCTAATCTGAGTCTACCAGGTTTTGAGGATTGTGATTGTGATTGTGAATGCAGTTATTTTGATCGAAAGATTGAATTGTTATTGATTCTGATGTTAATGACCATGAATCTCTTGGCATTGTGGCGTTTCTGTATGAATTTGTGCAAGTCATTTTGTATCACTGTGTCCTTTAGCACTCAGTGTGTATCAGCAAATGTCGCCCCTGTGACTAGAAAGAAACATCGGAAAAAGTCAATTGCCCTAACACCAGATAGCACAACTCCAGGACAAAGTCCTTCTAAAGTAGCACCATCAGATGACTCAGATTCAGATTCAAAAAAGAAGGCTGGTCCCCCGAGAGATTCAGTATTAGAAAGGTTAGTTATGGCCTGGAAGGCAAGTCATCCAACATCAGATGATTCTGATCCAGGACAGGGTCCTTCCCAACTGAAGTCATCAGATGGTTCGAAGCCACAATCGGAGGCAGCTGTCAAACCTTTAACTCTGAGGGACATGCGAGATGTGAGAAAGGACTTCGGCCGTCGTGAGGGTGAATCATATTACAGGTGGTTACTCCGATGCTGGGATAAAGGAACTGATACCATTAATCTGAATGGTAAAGAAGCCAAACAGCTGGGATCCTTGTCTGGAAACGCAGGTGTTGACACAGAACTTGCGAAAGACGACAACAGTCTCAGCCTCTGGAGACGACTCTTGACAGCTATTAAGAACCGGTATACCCACAAGGACGATATTCCTATCCACACAACCAACTGGACCAGCATGGAGAAAGGCATTAAGTTCCTGAGAGAACTAGCAGTGAGAGAGGTGATTTACAGCGATCCACAAACAATTCTAAACCCTGATGAGATGCCCTGCCACAAACACGTTATTCAGATGTTTGTGAGGAGTGCCCCACCAGTGTATAAGCACACCTTGTCAACAATGGTCTGGGCATTAGATGGAGATGGTCAGGCACCAACAGTGAGTGAAGTGGCCAACAAAGCACGACAGTATGAAGACAGTACTGCCAATCCCCAACAAATTCAGATTGCTGCCATGGAAAAAATAATTGAGGAAAACAACAGATCACTGGAGAAATCAATTGAGAAAGCGATTGAGAAAGCAACGGAGAAAACCAATCAAGCAATTGAGACAACCAATCAAGCAATTGAGAAAAATAGTGAATCATTTGAGAAAACCAATCAATCATTAGAGAAGCTGATTGATACATTGTCCAAGAGAGATGACAGACCTCAATGGAGCCACGTTGATGCTGTTAGAAAATACAGACCTTCAAGACCAACTAAAAATGATGGCAACTTGTCACGGAATGACTTGTGGATTTTCCTATGTGGATATGGTGAGGACATGAGAAGCTGGGATGGAAAACCTACTTCTGCTCTACAGGAACGAGTATCCAATTTGCGAAACACCAACAGAAGACAACAATCTGCCACTAGAAGGAACAATCGGAATGTAAATGTAGTTAATACCAATTCAGTGAATCAGGTAAACCCCGTGAATCAACCTCAAAATTAGAGGGGCCCTGCCTCCAGCCAGGTGGAGGAGAGGGACAACCGAGTTTATTGGACTGTGTGGATTTGGTGGCCTGGCACATTAGAATCACGAAAATACAGAGCTCTGGTGGACACTGGTGCACAGTGCACTCTAATGCCATCGAATCATACAGGTACTGAAACTGTTACTATTTCTGGAGTGACAAGTGGTTCTCAACAACTGTCTGTATTGAAAGCTGAAATGAGCCTTACTGTGAATATGTGGAAGAAGCACCCCATAGTGACTGGTCCAAATGCCCCATGCATTCTTGGCATAGACTTCCTCAAGAAAGGGTATTATAAGGACCCAAGAGGGTATCGATGGGCTTTTGGCATAGCAGTTGTAGAGACTGAGGACAATGATCAGCTGTCTAGCTTGCCCAAACTGTCAGAGGAGTCTAGTGTCGTAGGGCTGATGAAAACTGAAGACCAACAAGTACCAATTTCTACTATAACAGTGTATCGACGACAATATCGTACCAACCGAGACTCTGTAGTTCCCATCCACAAGCTGATATGTCACCTAGAAATCCAAGGAGTGATCAGTAAAGCTCACTCACCATTTAACAGTCCTATCTGGACTGTGCGTAAGTCTGATGGAGAATGGAATCACAGAATCACAGAATGTTAGGGATTGGAAGGGACCTCGAAAGATCATCAAGTCCAATCCCCCTGCCAGAGCAGGAAAGCCTAGATAATGCTACAGAGGAATGTGTCCAGACAGGTCTTGAATGTCTCCAGAGAAGGAGACTCCACAACCTCTCTGGGCAGCCTGTGCCAGTGTTCCGTCACTCTCACTGAGAAGAAGTTTCTTCTCAAATTTAAGCAGAACCTCTTATGTTCCAGTTTCAACCCATTAACTCTTGTCCTATCATTGGTTGTCACCGAGAAGGGCCTGGCTCCATCCTCGTGACACTCACCCTTGATATATTTGTAAATATTAATGAGGTCACCCCTCAGTCTCCTCTTCTCCAAACTAAAGAGCCCCAGCTCCCTCAGTCTTTCCTCATAAGGGATATGCTCCACTCCCTTAATCATCCTAGTTGCCCTGTGCTGGACTCTCTCCAGCAGTTCCCTGTCTTTCTTGAACTGAGGGGCCCAGAACTGGACACAATATTCCAGATGGGGTCTCACCAGGGCAGAGTAGAGGGGAAGGAGAACCTCTCTCGACCTACTAACCACCCCCCTTCTAATACACCCCAGGATGCCATTGGCCTTCCTGGCCACAAGGGCACAGTGCTGGCTCATGGTCATCCTGCTGTCCACCAAGACTCCCAGGTCCCTTTCCCCTACACTGCTCTCTAATAAGTCATTCCCCAACTTATACTGGAACCTGGGGTTGTTCTTACCCAGATGCAAGACTCTACATTTACCCTTGTTATATTTCATTAAATTTTTCCCCCCCAAATCTCCAGCCTGTCCAGATCTCGCTGAATGGCAGCACAGCCTTCTGGCGTGTCAGCCACTCCTCCCAGCTTGGTGTCATCAGCAAACTTGCTGATAGTACTCTCTAGTCCCTCATCCAAGTCATTGATGAATATATTGAATAATACTGGTCCCAGTACTGACCCTTGAGGGACTCCACTGGATACAGACCTCCAACCAGACTCCGCCCCATTGACCACAACTCTTTGGCTTCTTCCCCTTAGCCAGTATACAGTCCACCTCACTACCCGAGAGTCTAGACCACACTTCCTCAGTTTAGCTATGAGGATGCTGTGGGAGACTGTGTCAAATGCTTTACTGAAGTCAAGGTAGACCACATCCACCGCTCTGCCATCATCCATCCACCTCATTATTTCCTCATAAAAGGCTATGAGCTTGGTCAAGCATGGCTTCCCCTTGGTGAAGCCATGTTGACTGTCTCTAATGACCCTCTTATCCCTGATATGCCTTGAGATGGCACCAAGGATAAGGTGTTCCATCACCTTTCCAGGGATGAGGGTGAGGCTGACCGGTCTATAGTTACCCGGGTCCTCCTTCTTGCCCTTTTTGAAGACTGGAGTGACATTTGCTTTCCTCAGGCACCTCTCCCGTCTCCCAAGACTTGGTTAAGATGATGGAGAGTGGTCTAGCAATGACATCAGCCAGCTCCCTCAGCACCCGTGGATGCATCCCATCTGGACCCATGGATTTATGGACGTCCAGATTGCTTAATTGGTCCCTAACCCAGTCCTCATCGACTAAAGCAAACTCCTCCACTGCCCTGACTTCCTCTGGGGCCTCAGGGGAACGGGGCTCCTCAGGACAGCCTCCGGCAGAGTAGACAGAGGCAAAGAAGGCATTCAGTAACTCTGCCTTCTCTGTATCTTCTGTCACCAAGGCACCCACCTCATTCATCAGTGGGCCTACATTGCCTCTGGTGTTAGTTTTATCTGCCACGTATTTGAAAAAGCTCTTCCTGTTGTCCTTGACCCCTCTCGCCAGGTTCAATTCTAGGGAGGCCTTTGCTTTCCTAGTTGCCTCCCTACATCCTCGGACAACAGCCTTATATTCTTCCCAAGTGGCCAGCCCCGCCTTCCAAGATCTGTAAGTTCTCCTCTTGCACTTGAGCTTACCCAGCAGATCCCTGTTTAGCCACGCAGGTCTCCTGACTCCCTTCCTTGACTTCCTACGTGTCGGGATGCTCTGATCTTGAGCACGGTAGAAGCAGTCCCTGAATGCTAACCAACTATCTTGGGCCCCTTTACCTTCAAACAGCCTTGCCCATGGGATTTTCTCTAGTAATTGTTTGAAAAATCCCAAGTTTGCCTTGGCAAAGTCGAGGGTTGCAATTCTGCTTGCTATTTTGTTTCTGCTACATGAGATCCTGAACTCCACCATTTCATGGTCACTGCAGCCAAGGCAGCCCTCAACCTTTACTGCTTCAACCAGATCCTCCTTGTTAGTGAGGATGAGGTCCAGCAGTGCTCCTCTCCTAGTCGGCTCCTCCACCATTTGCATCAGAAAATTATCATCGATGCACTGGAGGAACCTCCTGGACTGTGGCTGGCTGGCTGAGTTGTCCTTCCAGCAAATATCAGGGAAGTTAAAATCCCCCATGACAACCAGGGCCTGTGATTGTGAGATCGCTCTCAGCTGCCTGTAGAAGGCCTCATCAACTTCCTCACCCTGATCTGGTGGCCTGTAATAGACACCCACAACAGTATCTCTCCTGCCAGCCTGCCCCTTAATTCTAACCCATACACTCTCAACTTGCTCCTCATCCATGCCTGGATGGTATTCAATACATTGTAGTTGCTCTTTCACGTAAAGAGCGACTCCACCACCTCGCCTGGCTGGCCTGTCTTTCCTGAAAAGGACATAGCCATCCATGACCACATTCCAGTCATGCGAGCTGTCCCACCATGTCTCTGTAATTGCCACCAGATCATAATCTCCTGCCCGAACCCAGGTTTCTAGCTCCTCCTGCTTATTCCCCATTCTGCGTGCATTGGTGTATAAGCATTTCAGGGAGCAAGCTGAGCACACTGATCTCACCCTAGGGGGATTGGAGGCCACCCGATCCTCATAATTTCTAGAACACTGCCCCACTGCAGTCCCAGCTATAACCCCAACCCCCTTCATATATAGTTTAAAGAACGCTCTATGAGTCCCGCCAGCTCGTGACCAAGGGTCCTTTTTTCCCTTTGTGTCATTTGAACCCCAGCTTGTTTCATTAGATTGACTGTAGACTATCGTGGCCTAAATGAGGTTACACCACCGATGAGTGCTGCCGTGCCGGACATGTTAGATCTTCAGTATGAGCTGGAGTCCAAGGCAGCTCAGTGGTATGCCACAATTGACATTGCTAATGCGTTTTTCTCTATTCCTATAGCAGCAGAATGCAGGCCGCAGTTTGCTTTCACCTGGAGGGGTATCCAGTACACCTGGAACCGACTGCCCCAGGGGTGGAAACACAGCCCTACCATCTGCCATGGACTGATCCAGACTGCCCTGGAGAGGGGAGGAGCTCCAGAACATCTGCAATACATTGATGACATCATTGTATGGGATAACACAGCCGAAGAAGTTTTCACGAAAGTTAAGAAAATAATTGAGATTCTTTTGGATGCTGTTTTTGCCATAAAGAGAAGCAAGGTCAAGGGACCTGCACGAGAGATCCAGTATTTGGGAGTGAAATGGCAAGATGGGCGTCGCCAGATCCCAATAGATGTGATTGACACAATATCAGCTATGTTGCCACCAACTAACAAAAAAGAAACACAATCCTTCTTAGGTACTGTGGGTTTCTGGAGAATGCATATTCCTGGTTATAGTCAGATTGTGAAACCTCTTTTTGATGTGACTCGAGAGAAAAACAAATTTAAATGGGGCCCTGAAAAACAACAGGCCTTTGAACAAATCAAACAAGAGATTGTACAGGCAGTAGCTCTCAGGCCAATCCGAACAGGGCAAGATATTAAAAATTTGCTATACACTGCAGCTGGGGACAATGGTCCTGCCTGGAGCCTTTGGCAGAGGGCACCAGGAGAAACTCGAGGTCAACCCTTAGGATTTTGGAGCCGAAAATACAGAGGCTCTGAGGCCAACTATACTGCAACTGAAAAAGAAATATTGGCTGCATATGAAGGAGTTAAAGCTGCTTCAGAAGTGATTGGTACTGATGCACAACTTCTAGTACTACGAATATCAGTCCTAAACTGGATGTTCAAGAGTAAAGTTCCTTCCACACATCATGCCACCGATGCTACATGGAGTAAATGGACTACCCTAATTACACAGAGAGCTCGAATGGGTCATCACAATCGTCCAGGACTTTTAGAGGTAATCGCAGACTGGCCACAAGGTAAAGACCTTGCAATGCCACCTAAGGAGGTGGTGACATGGGCTGAAGAAGCTCCACCATATAATCAGTTACCAGAAAATGACAAGCAGTATGCCCTATTTACTGATGGATCTTGTTGCCTTGTAGGTAATCATCATAAGTGGAAAGCTGCTGTGTGGAGTCCCACACGACCCGTTGCAGAAGCAACTGAGGGAGAAGGTGGATCAAGTCATTTTGCAGAGGTAAAAGCCATCCAGCTGGCCTTAGACATTGCTGAACGGGAAAAATGACCAGTGCTTTATCTTTATACTCACTCACAGATGATGGCAAATGCTTTTTGGGGTTGGTTAAAACAGTGGAAGCACAATAACTGGCAGCGCAGAGGTAAGCCTATTTGGGCTGCTGAACTATGGCAAGACATTGCTGCTCGGCTAGAGAACTTAGTTGTAAACGTACATCATGTAGATGCCCATGTGCCCAAAAGTTGTGCTACTGAGGAACATCGACACAACCAACATGTGGATCAGGCTGCTCAAGTGTTCCAAATAGACTTGGACTGGGAACACAAAGGTGAACTGTTTCTAGCTCGGTGGGCCCATGACACTTCAGGACATCAGGGAAGAGATGGAACATACAGATGGGCTCGTGACCGAGGGGTGGATTTAACTATGGACGCTATTGCGCAGGTTATCCATGATTGTGAAATATGCGCCAAAATTAAGCAAGCTAAGCGATTAAAACCTTTGCGGTATGGGGAACGATGGTTAAAATATAGGTATGGGGAGGCATGGCAGATTGATTACATCACACTTCCTCTAACTCGCCAGGGTAAACGCTATGTGCTCACTATGGTGGAAGCAACCACTGGATGGTTGGAAACATATCCCGTGCCTCACGCCACTGCCCGAAACACTATCTTGGGCCTAGAAAAGCAGATCTTGTGGCGACATGGCACTCCAGAAAGAATTGAATCAGATAATGGGACTCATTTCAAAAACAATCTTATAGACAATTGGGCTAAAGAACATGGTATTGAATGGGTATATCATAACCCTTATCATGCACAAACCTCTGGGAAAATTGAAAGATACAATGGACTGTCAAAAACTACTCTGAAAGCTATGTGAGGTGGAACTTTTAAAAATTGGGACAAGCATTTAGCACATGCCACCTGGTTAGTTAACACCAGAGGATCCATCAATCGTGCTGGTCCTGCTCATTCACAGCCTTTACATACAGTAGAGGGAGATAACGTCCCTGTGGTGTATGAAAGGAATTTGTTGGGGAAGACTATCTGGGTATTTCCTGCTTCGGGCAAAGGCAAACCCATTCGTGGGGTTGCTTTCGCTCAAGGACCTGGAACTACTTGGTGGGTGATGATGAAAGATGGTGAAGTTCAATGTGTACCTCAAGGAAATTTAACTCTGGGTGAGAATACTCGATTTAATCCTGTATGATGTTGTTACATAATACTAACAGTGTTCAATAAGTGTTTTTCAGAATAATAACCAGTGATGACCAGACCTGACCTCATCAAGTGACATCCAATATCTGAACTAGCCTCATCGAGTGACATCCAGTAACATCGTCGAAGTGAACCTACAACCTATGGACATGAACTGTAATGAATCTCACATGAACTTTCCTGCCCTGAGAGACTGCTATGATGGATAGAACCCACGATTATGAACTTTATGAACTTACTGAACTTTTCCTATAAGTAGATCATTAGCTCGTGATCAGTATGACGTAAATGGTATGGAATAAAGGGTGGAATGTCCTGGGTTTAGCTAAAAACGCAGTCCTGTTTAGTGATTTTTACTTTCCATATTAGTGTCTTCTAAAAGGCTGCACGTTCTGAAGTCAGCAGCATGTTTTTGCAGACAGTGTGTGCTACTGGCAGTGATAACACCTGATGTTTACAGTTACTGCCTGGGACTGGTGTGCAGAAAGGCACATAAGCAAGAGCTTATACTTATTCCTATAGTGACCAAGGCCACTGCTGGCTCTTGTGTGCCACGCTGGGGGTGCCAGATAGTAAGAGGGGGGCATAAGGAAGTAAAAGGTTGCACCTCCAGGGGTTAATAGACAGGACAGGTGACCAACGAGAGTATTCCATCCCATATACGTCATATTTAGTATAAATTGAGTGATCACGAGAGTTTCGGCCCTTTTCGGCCTTTTCGCCCTTTTTGTTTGCCCTTTTCTTCGTTTCGCCTTTTCGGCAATGGCCGGTGTCCAGAGAGGACTCCATCTGACCTCCTGATTTTGATCTGGATCCTGAGTTCCTGAATCCAGCTCCCTGTATCCAGCTCCCCGCTGCCGCTGAGCCTGGGGTTTCCCCAGTGCCTCCTGCTCTGCAGCACCAGCGGTGATTTCTATCGGGGGAGGGAGTCGGGTTTGATATCGGGCTACTATCTATAGTTGTATATAATTCTTTACTTTTATCTTTTTACCATTATTTCTATTATTTTCATTAAAGCTGTTCTAGTTTTTTTCTCATCCGTAAGTCTCTCTGCCTCATTCCCCTTTCTCTTCCCGTTTAGGTAGGGGAAGAGGGGGTTAGAGACCGTCTGTCCGCGTTAGTGGCCGGCCCAGCCCTAACCCGCAACAACTGTCCAGGAGTACAAAATACCCATGCTATGAATGCTCTGGTAGCTGCTGTAGTTCCCCCACGGGAGCGGGCACATGTAACAACTTGGAATGAGTTTGTACAGGAGTTAGTAAATTACGGGCGCCGTATGGGTTGAGTCAGACCAACTAAAGGAAAACCACCCGAACACCTGAAAAGGGTTTGCCGAGTCCACACGGTTAAATCTAAGCCAGAAGTCAAACCAAAGTTTGATAAAGAGCGTAATGATCTTTGGTGTGGAGCCTTGACTCTGGGAATACCACAGCGAAAGCTACACAGCACTTCCATTGCTGACCTCCGATTTCTGGTGCAAATACTAAGTAAGAAAAACAACCCGCAAGGGAAGAGTCAATCGGCAGTCAATAAATCTGTCTCTGATAAGCCCGTGCCTTTGGCTCCACCAGAGGATTTAAATGACCTAGCAGATAACTCGACAAAAAACATGCAACTCTGGGGAAGGCAGTGAGCCACCCTGCTTGGAGGATATTAGCTGTACAATGGCTCCTTAACAAACGTTACGAACCTATCATTGCTGTCCCAACAGGGCCAAAGAAAGTTTGTACAAATTTCTTTATTGATACAGGTGCTCAAATATCAGTAATCTCTAAAGAGACTGCAGAATTCTTAAACATAAAAACTAGTCACTCTAAGATAAAATTTACAGGAATTGATGGAGTTGTAAAGGAATGCCCTACTGCTAAAATTGTCTTGTGGCTCCCAGGGGAGAAGAAATTAACTCACGCTGAGGTTTTGATCGGTGCTGCAAACACTAATATTCTGGGATTTCATTTAATGTATGGTAGAGTGTGGAAGTTACCCGATGGGACGGTCTGGAGTTTTGCCAGACGAGATAACGGAGACAGTGAACAGTTTGAGGCGGATGAGCCTAAAACAATAAACTTACTAGAGATGTCTATATCTCTGCCTCCATCAAAGATAACAAACATAAAGCAGTATCCCCTGCCAGCAGCTGCACAATCGGGTATTGACGGGGTGGTAAAAGATTTAGAAACTCGAGGCATTATTACCCGTGCACGCTCCCCATACAATTTTCCTGTCTGGCCAGTAAAAAAGCCAAACGGACAGTGGAGGCTTACTATTGATTACAGGCAATTAAATGCTAATACTGTACCTTTAACTGCAGCTGTACCAAACATTGCAGAATTGGTTACTCAAATACAGGGAGCTTCTCACCCGTGAATGGCAACCTTAGACGTTAAGGATATGTTTTCCATGATTCTTCTACAGGAATATGACAAAGCTCAATTTGCTTTCACTTGGAAAGGGATACAATATACCTTTAACAGACAGTCCCAGAGAATCTTTATGCTTGGGAAGCGAAAGACAGTTCTGGAAAGGTCCATCGAATCAGTACTAGATGGATAATACCTACGTAATTTAACATTTGTCGATCATACGACTGAGCATTTTTTCTCTTTGATTTTACAGGAACCCTGATGTCAGGAAACTGTACGTGGGACGACAGACTATCCTACACTGAACTGGAGTGCCCCCAGGGACTGTTAATATTTGTGATTGGACTTGTTGTATTCTTGGTACTGATAATAACCTGGAAACCAAAATTTTAAAATGGGAACAATTACATTGTTTATCATGATCCCATCCACAGGAGCTATACGTGGGGAAATTGAGACTCCAGATCTCATATTACAATTGATACACAATGTGAGTCAAATTACAGCATGCTTACCTACACCACAGTCTGCTAGTCACCCAATAAGCTGGGGAATCTTGACTATGAATTTGAATCAAACTTGGAAGGCCATGTGGGAAACTCAAAATCGTACCAATCTAATCTGGTATACTGAGGAGGGAAAAAATGTCCTTCAATGGACCCCTAAGAAAGATGGAACTATAGATAATTGCAACACCACTAAACCGCCACTAAAGCTTGAAAACAATGTTGAAATCACCTATCGCCCTTTTGGGGATACATGCACTAATACACCGTGGGGAATACATATGCCTAGAGTATGGGGAGAACCACAACATGGTCATTGGGATTACATGCAAACTACTGGCTGGTGTATTGATTGGAGTGGAATCATTGGATTACCTGATGATCCCATATGGGTTGATGTCCAATACACAAATTTTGATGCTTCTCGTTTAGAGACTCCAAAACGCTACAATTGGAATTGTACTAAAGTACAGTAGCCGAGAAGCTGAAATCCAAAGACTGGGCCTGATAGCTCAAGCTCTTCGATTAGGTTATATTTGTCATAACTACACCACTTCACTCAATGATACCTGGTCTCATGAAACCAATAACAATGTTAAGTCTGATATAATCTGTTCAAAACTTAGTATACCTTCCCTAGGACACACTGTGTGGTTTAGTAGCGATGGCACATGGACTTAACCATGGAGGGCCGCCGACGTCAACACGCGTTGACAGAGTTACTGAGACAGACACTGTCCCAGACCAGTCACCTGGGATTAAACTGCAGCCCAGTTCCATCTCTTAACTGCAGATTTTCTTCAACCACAAATGGTCTCTTTGTCTGATCAAGGGGAATCAGGACAGCTACTGGCTCTCCTCTAGTGACCAGAAAGACTTTCTAGAGATGCAGGATGCCCTTGGGGTGGGAAACTTGGCTCATCCCTTATTAAGTATCCTTCCAGCTCTTTTTCTAAAAAGACACACACACAAATGGTTCCTGGTTTATATCAGCATTTGTATATAACATGGCTCTAGTCAGAGGCCCAAGTGAAAAAGGCAGTCACAGAGCTGAATCTTTTTGAGGGTCTACAACACAAAGAGAGGCTACAACCATAGCTGACACCCCCTTCCCCATGCAGTTACCTGTGCTAGTGCTTTGTATGCAGTGGTTCCCACAACTCTTCAATAGGGACGATTAGCATCCTTTGGCCTCTTCAGCTGCACCTTCAGCCTCTTTGTGCCAATCTGGAAACCATTCATAGCTTGAATAGCTGCTTGGGCATTGGCAGGACTGTCAAAACTCACAAAACCTGTCAAAACATGAGGCAAGGCAGGGGGCTTAATCAGCTGAAGGGGGCCAAGGCACATATATGCAACGACTACTAAGAACGAACATGGGGAAGGGGGTGAGGGCAGTGGGAGGGAGGGAGCAGGTAGGAGGGTGGACAGGTGGGCAGGAGAGTGAGGAAAGGATGGTTGCCAATGGGGGACAAAGGGTAGGAGGGGTTGTTACAGATCAGTGTCCCAGGATGCAGTGCCTGGTGTGAGTGACGGTTTGGACACGATTATGTGAAGCATGGGGATCCAAATGTTGGCTCCACAGTACCAGCACACATAAGGTTTGGGTCACCTTTGAGCTGGGTGTCAGCAGATTTGATGCATGGTCTCAAGGCATTTTGTCTTGCTCTTTTTCATTCCATCATGACTGAGGTAAATCTCTAGATCCTTTTTTGCTTACCAGCATAACCTTTCCTTTGCCTTCCAATATTCACAATGAAGGGAGCCTGATATACCTATGGTTACTTCCTTATTATGGCAATATAAGTAAAATGTGAATTTAATAAGTTCTCCATTATGATATTCATTGGCATGAATAGCTTGATTGTTGGTCACTTAAGCAATATGAGGAGCTTTATTAACTGGCAGTTTCTGCAGACTTTATGTTGACTCTGCAGTTGAGAAAGATGAACACTAGTGCTTTCCTAACATGGTTTCCAAAAGTAGTTTCATACCTTGCCAGCAAATCATCAAATCATTCATGGAGCACATCCAGAAATAGAAACACCTATAGTGACTGAATATTCTATCTGCAGGCCACCTAAAATTACATTTTTTGTCTCAGTGGAAGACTTGCTCTCTGAGGACTGGAAGAGCCAAGATAGGCCAGAACCATGCAAGATGCAATGTCTCTAATTTATTCAGCTTTAAGGAGGGTTTTCGGTGTGGGTTTATTTTTATTTTTATTTTTATTTTTATTTTTATTTTTATTTTTATTTTTAATTATTTTTATTTTTATTTATGTTAAACCAGAAAAAGACTTCATTTGCCTAGACTCTATTATGACTTTAGCTGGAGTGACCATGGGTCCAAGATATCAATGAGACAGGGGGCCATCATATTGCATAAGAATTGCCTCTGCTACCTTTGCCAGGAATGTCTCTGTGTGCCAACAACATTTCTGAGCAAAAGCCTTAGGTAAGTCTAGCCTGGACGAGCAAGCCAAAACCATCTGTTTTTCCACCCCTGAAAAGCTCTGGCAGCACAAATCAACCTTGGGAATCCATTGCCTCTCAATAGACAGGCTGAAATGAACAGACAGGCTGAGAGCCCCCACCATCCCCCATTCCCGGTATGTGGCGGGAACTTGACTGTGTAAAAGGCGAGAACCCCGGGCGGTTATGTGCTCTTTGCCCACCACAAGAAGATGGCTGCATGTGCTGTCGCTGGATCCAGGGCTGGTGATCTTTCCTTTTTCTATCACTTTCTCTCTTTTCTAGTCTTAACAGAAGGTTATCTATGGCAAGGCCAGTTTCTTTTGCTTGCTAATAGCTCATTGCTGTGAGGCGTGTTGATTTAAGTGGACGATTGAAACACATCGTTGTTAGCTCTTTGGTGATTGATAAATAAAAATAGTATTCGGATCTTTGGTGTGACTCACCTTAATCCTGGCTTGGGAATCAGTGAACCTGAGTCATCATCCTGAAAGCTCCGGACCTGACAATCTCCCAACACAAAATTGGAGTTATGGTGAGTAATGAGCTGGAGTACTATTAAATGGCAATGGATCTGCTTTTGCAATCGCTTATTAGCCAGTAAACAGTTGCTAATGTTCTCCGATTACATTTGACTACTTGAATAATCTATCATTCGACAAAGTCCTGTGATTTATCTCAGCAAAGGAACAAACTAAACACTCCCTAATTTCACCTGAGTAGATTTGGTCTTTAAATACTGCTGGAAACTCCATTGGAAATGCTTTACTTGAGCTTCACCTTGAAATTTGCTTTCTAGCTACCTCACATCTTTGAATACAAGATAAAGTGAAAGCTAGTTCTTAAAATCACCTCTGGACTGCTAATATTCCTGTCCAAGACTCATTAGCTACATCTATAAAAGCAAACTAAAACTGTGCCACTGAAATTCTGAGAAATTGTAATCCAATCATCTGTACCTCTGAATTTTTAGAAAGGTCCTTGACATAGTTTTGGCTTGTGCCTAACTCCAAAAAATTCCTGGACAAAGTCTGAGTATTAGCATAGGACAGAGACTGTTTTCAGTAGTTAGCTTGTATGTGGCCACAGTATTCTGAAAAATAAGATAATTTATTAGTTTAGGTGTGGGCCATTCTGTGCCAGCTGCCCCAGTGTTAGGGGAAAGTGCCAGGTATATTTACTTTACTAATACATACACAGCTACCAAATATCAAAGCTGAGTTGACTGCAGCTGGATAATTGCTTATATCATGTCTTTAGAGAACCTAACTTCCCTGGGATTTCTACTCTTGTAACTGATCCTCTTGCAATGTACCTCCTAGTGACTGAATATGCACATCTAGAGTGTATCTACATGTGCATCCATTTGTGAGTAAGCCACCCTGAGAATCTAAAATAATTAGTGGAGACCTAGCCAGACTGGGGCAGTACATCTGTCAAAGTGTAACACAGGTGTCCTAAGGCGAGCTCAGGGAGGACAGAAACCTTCCATGGAGCAGAAGAACAAAAGCTCACTTGATCTTGATTTTCAATATAAATATAGACTGTGAAAGCGGGGCCTCATGATCCTTCCGGCTTTTTGGGTTTTAAATAGGAGGTATCAGAAAAGTTACCACAGGGATAACTGGCATTCATAGCGACATCACTTTCTGATCCTTCGATGTCAGCTCTTCCTATCATTGTGAAGCAGAATTCACCAAACTTTGGATTGTTCACCCACTAATAGGGAATATGAGCTGAGATTAAACCGTCATGAGACAGGTTAGTTTTACCCTACTGATGATGTGTTGCTGCAAGAGTCAATGGAGTGTAGGTGTTTTGGTTTGGCCTGGCCGGATTTTGGCAGCAGGGGGGGGGGAGCTGCAGAGTGGCTTCTGCAAGAAGCTGCTAGAAGCTCCCCAAGTTTGATAGAGCCAATGCCAGCCGGCTCCAAAGAGGGACCCGCCGCTGGCCAAGGCTGAGCCTATCAGTAAAGTGATAGGAGAGGAACGCCTCTGTGAAAAACATATTTAAGAACAGGGAAAAGAATTGCGCCACAACAGCTGGGACAGAGATGGAGGACTGAGAATCTGTGCAGACACCAAGGTCAGTGAAGAAGGAGGAGGGGGGAGGATGAGCTCCAGGCACCGGAGCAGAGACACTCCCCCGGGTCTGTGGTGAAGACCATGGTGAAGCGGGTTGTCCCCCTGCAGCCCATGGGCGGGGTGCAGATGTCCACCGTGAGGATCACCGCATAGATGTCCACAGTGCAGAGGACTCCACACCGTGTGGGTGGATGCCTGAAGGGGGCTGTAGCCCGTGGGAAGGCCGCATCAGAGCAAGTTGCTACCGGAACCTGTAGCCCGTGGAAGAGAGGAATGCCCACGCTGGAGCAGGTTGGCCGGTGGGACCTTTGGGATGCTGCGGGGGACTCAGGTTGGAGCAGTTTCCCCTGAAGGACTGCGCCTCAGACTCACGAGGGGTGGGCTGCCCCTCGTGAGGTGTCTCACGTTGGGCAGTTTGTGATGAATTGCCCTTCGTGGGATGACTCACGTGGAGAAGAGAGCGTGAAGCTTGTCTCCCGTGAGAGGGACCCCACAATGGCCCTGGGGAAGAGTGAAGAGTCCTCCCCCGGAATGAAGAAGCGGTGGAACCAACGTCAGATGAACTGACCGTAACCCGCATTCCCTGTCCCCCTGCGCTGCTCGGGGGGAGGAGGTGGAGAAACCGGGATTGATGTTAAGCCCGGGAAGAAGGGAGGGATGGGGGGAAGGTGTTCTGTTTGTTAAGATCTGTTTGCTCTTTCTCACTTCTCACTACTCCTCTCTGATTAGTTCTTTTAATAAATGTACCTAATTTCCCCAAAACTGAGTCTGTTTTGCCCGGGACGGTAAATGAGAGTGATCTCCCTGTCCTTATCTCAAACCTTAAGCCCTTGGAAATATTTTCTCCCCCTGTCTAGCAGTGAAGGGGGAGTGAGAGAGCAGCTGTGTGGGTACCTGGCAGCCGGCCAGGGTCAAACCACTACAGTAGGACATGATTTTTCTCTTTTTTTTCAGGAAACTTCCAGCTGTGCTCAAATAAATCAAGTCCCACTGGCTATGTAGCAGGAACCAGTGCTGACCACAATGAAGGCAGGCACTCAGCTTGAATCAAGGTACCTCTCTTGTGGGATTTACCTGGTTCCATAGTTGGGATTGACCTCTCAAGTTAAGATGTTGTTAACTGGCTAGTGCATGGATAAGTCATTCCCCAAAATTATGTTAATTGTTGAATCAAACTCCTAATGCATGTAAACCCCACCAGAAATGCTGCCAAGTATGATGGAAGTCTATTATTTGTCTACTTTTGCCAAGATGTCCTGGGTTTAGCTGAAAACCCAGTCCTGTTTAGTGAATTTTACTTTCCAGTTTAGTGTCTTCTCAAAGGCTGCACGTTCTGAAGTCAGCAGCATGTTTGTGCAGACAGTGTGTGCTACTGGCAGTGATAACACCTGATGTTTACAGTCACTGCCTGGGGCTGGGATGCAGAAAGGCTCTTGCTTATACTTATTCCTATAGTGACCAAGGCCACTGCTGGCTCTTGTGTGCCACGCTGGGGGTGCTGGGTAGTAAGAGGGGGGCACAAGGAAGTAAAAGGTGGCACCTCCGGGGGGTAACAGACAGGACAGATGACCAACGAGAGTATTCCATCCCATATACGTCATATTTAGTATAAATTGAGTGATCACGAGAGTTTCGTCCCTTTTTTTCGGCCCTTTTGCCCCTTTTGCCCTTTTTCGGCCTTTTCGCCCTTCTTTTCCTGCAACAGCCGGTGTCCAGAGAGGACTCCATCTGACCTCCTGATTTTGATCCGGATCCTGAGTTCCCGAATCCAGCTCCCTGTTTCCAGCTCCCGCCGCCGTTGAGCCTGGGGTTTCCCCAGTGCCTCCTGCTCTGCAGCACCAGTGGTGATTTCTATCGGGGGAGGGAGTCGGGTTCGATACCGGGCTACTATCTATAGTTGTATATAATTCTTTACTTTTATCTTTTCACCATTATTCCTATTATTTTCATTTCATATTAAAGCTGTTCTAGTTTTTTTCTCATCTGTAAGTCTCTCTGCCTCATTCCCTTTTCTCTTCCCGTTTGGGGGGGGAAGAGGGGGTTAGAGAGCGTCTGTCCGCGTTAGTGGCCTGCCCAGCCCTAACCCGCGACAGATTTATTGGCGCCCAACGTGGGGCAAGAAAACAAACACCAATCAGGCTCAGACTATTTTACCAGCTATTTAGACACAACTGGGCTCTGATATATTGCCCGCATAGTTTAAATTCCATCCGGTGCAGCTGAGAGCATATCAGATCTTTTCTTTGAGAGTTCTGAAGGTTTAGAGGAGAAAAACCGGACAGCTCACATCATGTTATCGGTCGGTGAAATGTTATGTCATGTTCTTTTAAATGTGGGTTCCTCCCTGGGTGTCAAAATTTTGTCCAAACTCTCGAGGGTGATTTGGTATATCTGTCTGTGGTTTGCCTGCTCTGATTTAAAAATGAGAATTTTCACGGTGTTGGGTTTTTTTGTGTCGGTGTATTCTGCAGTATTTTGGGTGATCGGCATACCTGAATACCTTAAGAGCACAATGATGAATTTTGTTTTTAACTACACTTTCAATTTCACCTTAGGAAATTATACTAATTTGTTTGCTAATCTGAGTATACCAGGTTTTGAGGATTGTGATTGTGAATGCAGTTATTTTAATCGAAAGATTGAATTGCTATTGATTCTGATGTTAATGCCCATGAATCTCTTGGCATTGTGGCGTTTCTGTAGGAATTTGTGCAAGTCATTGAGTATCACTGTGTCCTTTAACACTCAGTGTGTATCAGCAAATGTTGCCCCTGTGACTAGAAAGAAACATCGGAGAAAGTCAATTGCCCTACCAACAGATAACATAACTCCAGGACAAAGCCCTCCTAAAGTAGCACCATCAGATGACTCAGATTCAGACTCAGGAAAGAAAGCTGGTATCCCTGTGACTGGGAAGAAAAATCTAACAAAGACAAATCACCCAACATCAGATGGGTCTGATGCAGGAAAGGGTCCTTCCCAATCGAAGTCATCAGATAGTTCAGGGTCAGAATCAGACGTAGCTGTCAAACCTTTAACTCTGAGGGACATGCGAGATGTGAGAAAGGACTTTGGCCGTCTTGAGGGTGAATCATATTACAGGTGGTTACTCCGGTGCTGGGATAAAGGAGCCGAGACCATTAATCTGAACGGTAAAGAAGCCAAACAGCTGGGATCCCTGTCTGGAAACGCAGGCGTTGATACGGAACTTGCGAAAGACGACAACAGTCTCAGCCTCTGGAGACGACTCTTGACAGCTATTAAGAACCGATATACCCACAAGGACGATATTCCTATCCACACAACCAACTGGACCAGCATGGAGAAAGGCATTAAGTTCCTGAGAGAACTAGCAGTGAGAGAGGTGATTTACAGCGATCCACAAACAATTTTAAACCCTGATGAAATGCCCTGCCACAAACACGTTATTCAGATGTTTGTGAGGAGTGCACCACCAATATATAAGCACACCTTATCAACAATGGTCTGGGCATTAGATGGAGATGGTCAGGTACCAACAGTGAGTGAAGTGGCCAACAAAGCACGACAATATGAAGACAGTACTGCCAATCCCCAACAAATTCAGATTGCTGCCATGGAAAAAATAATCGAGGAAAACAACAGATCACTGGAGAAATTAATTGAGAAAGCAATGGAGAAAACCAATGAAACAATTGAGATAGCAATGGAGAAAACCAATCAAGCAATTGAGAAAAACAGTGAATCATTTGAGAAAAACAATCAATCATTAGAGAAGCTGATTGAAACATTGTCCAAGACAGATGACAGACCTCAATGGAGCCGCGTTGATGCTGTTAGAAAATACAGACCTTCAAGATCAAGTAAAAATGATGGCAACTTGTCACGGAATGACTTGTGGATTTTCCTACGTGGATATGGTGAGGACATGAGAAACTGGGATGGAAAACCTACTTCTGCTCTACGAGAACGAGTATCCAATTTGCGAAACACCAACAGAAGACAACAATCTACCACGAGAAAGAACAATCGGAATGTAAATGTAGTTAATACTGTGAATCAGGTAAACCCCGTGAATCAGCCTCAAAATTAGAGGGGCCCTGCCTCCAGCCAGGTGGAGGAGAGGGACAACCGAGTTTATTGGACCGTGTGGATTCGGTGGCCTGGCACATTAGAACCACGAAAATATAGAGCTCTGGTGGACACTGGTGCACAGTGCACTCTAATGCCATCGAATCATACAGGTACTGAAACTGTTACTATTTCTGGAGTGACAGGTGGTTCTCAACAACTGTCTGTATTGGAGGCTGAAATGAGCCTTACTGGGAATATGTGGAAAAAGCACCCTATAGTGACTGGTCCAAATGCCCCATGCATCCTTGGCATAGACTTCCTCAAGAAAGGGTATTATAAGGATCCAAGAGGGTATCGATGGGCTTTTGGCATAGCAGCTGTAGAGACTGAGGACATTGAACAGCTGTCTAGCTTGCCCAAACTTTCAGAGGAGTCTAGTGTTGTAGGGCTGATGAAAACTGAAGACCAACAGGTACCAATTGCTACTAAAACAGTGCATCGACGACAATATCGTACCAACCGAGACTCTGTAGTTCCCATCCATAAGCTGATACGTCAACTAGAAAGTCAAGGAGTGATCAGCAAAGCTCGCTCACCATTTAACAGTCCTATCTGGCCTGTCCGTAAGTCTGATGGAGAATGGAGATTGACTGTAGACTATCGTGGCCTAAATGAGGTTACACCACCGATGAGTGCTGCCGTGCCGGACATGTTAGATCTTCAGTATGAGCTGGAGTCGAAGGCAGCTAAGTGGTATGCCACAATTGACATTGCTAATGCATTTTTCTCTATTCCTATAGCAGCAGAATGCAGGCCGCAGTTTGCTTTCACCTGGAGGGGTATCCAGTACACCTGGAACCGACTGCCCCAGGGGTGGAAACACAGCCCTACCATCTGCCATGGACTGATCCATACTGCCCTGGAGAGAGGTGGAGCTCCGGAACATCTGCAATACATTGATGACATCATTGTATGGGGTAACACAGCAGAAGAAGTTTTCACGAAAGGTAAGAAAATAATTGAAATTCTTTTGGATGCTGGTTTTGCCATAAAGAGAAGCAAGGTCAAGGGACCTGCACGAGAGATCCAGTTTTTGGGAGTGAAGTGGCAAGATGGGCGTCGCCAGATCCCAATAGATGTGATTGACACAATATCAGCTATGTTGCCACCAACTAACAAAAAAGAAACACAATCCTTCTTAGGTACTGTGGGTTTCTGGAGAATGCATATTCCTGGTTATAGTCAGATTGTGAAACCTCTTTTTGATGTGACTCGAAAGAAAAACAAATTTCAATGGGGCCCTGAACAGCAACAGGCCTTTGAACAAATCAAACAAGAGATTGTACAAGCAGTAGCTCTTGGGCCAATCCGAACAGGGCAAGATATTAAAAATTTGCTATACACCGCAGCTGGGGACAATGGTCCTGCATGGAGCCTCTGGCAGAGGGCACCAGGTGAAACTCGAGGTCGACCCTTAGGATTTTGGAGCCGAAAATATAGAAGCTCTGAGGCCAACTATACTGCAACTGAAAAAGAAATATTGGCCGCATATGAAGGAGTTAAAGCTGCTTCGGAAGTGATTGGTACTGAGGCACAGCTTCTCCTAGTACCACGAATACCAGTCCTAAACTGGATGTTCAAGAGTAAAGTTCCTTCCACACATCATGCCACTGATGCTACATGGAGTAAATGGACTGCCCTAATTACACAGAGAGCTCGAATGGGTCATCTCAGTCATCCAGGACTTTTAGAGGTAATCGCAGACTGACCACAAGGTAAAGACCTTGCAGTGCCCCCTAAGGAGGTGGTGACACGTGCTGAGGAAGCTCCACCATATAATCAGTTACCAGATAATGAGAAGCAGTATGCCCTATTCACTGATGGATCTTGCCGCCTTGTAGGAAATCGTCGTAAGTGGAAAGCTGCTGTGTGGAGTCCCACACGACGTGTTGCAGAGGCAACTGAGGGAGAAGGTGGATCAAGTCAGTTTGCAGAGGTAAAAGCCATCCAGCTGGCCTTAGACATTGCTGAACGGGAAAAATGGCCAGTGCTCTATCTTTATACTGACTCATGGATGGTGGCAAATGCTTTTTGGGGTTGGTTAAAACAGTGGAAGCACAATAACTGGGAGCGCAGAGGTAAGCCTATTTGGGCTGCTGAACTATGGCAAGACATTGCTGCTCGGCTAGAGAACTTAGTTGTAAAGGTGCGTCACGTAGATGCTCATGTGCCCAGAAGTCGTGCCACTGAAGAACATCGACACAACCAGCAAGTGGATCAGGCTGCTCAAGTGTTCCAGATAGACTTGGACTGGGAACATAAAGGTGAACTGTTTCTAGCTCGGTGGGCCCACGACACTTCAGGACATCAAGGAAGAGATGGAACATACAGATGGGCTCGTGACCGAGGGGTGGATTTAACTATGGACGCTATTGCGCAAGTTATCCATGATTGTGAAATATGCGCCGAAATTAAGCAAGCTAAGCGATTAAAACCTTTGTGGTATGGGGAACGATGGTTAAAATATAAATATGGGGAGGCCTGGCAGATTGATTACATCACACTTCCTCTAACTCGCCAGGGTAAGCGCTATGTGCTCACTATGGTGGAAGCAACTACCGGATGGTTAGAAACGTATCCTGTGCCTCACGCCACTGCCAGAAACACTATCTTGGGCCTAGAAAAGCAGATCCTGTGGCGACATGGCACTCCAGAAAGAATTGAATCAGATAATGGGACTCATTTCAAAAACAATCTTATAGACAATTGGGCTAAAGAACATGGTATTGAATGGGTATATCATATCCCTTATCATGCACAAGCCTCTGGGAAAATTGAACGATACAATGGACTGTTAAAAACTACTCTGAAAGCAATGGGAGGTGGAACTTTTAAAAACTGGGACAAGAATTTAGCACAGGCCACCTGGTTAGTTAACACCAGAGGATCCATCAATCGTGCTGGTCCTGCTCATTCAGAGCCTTTACATACAGTAGAGGGAGATAAAGTCCCTGTGGTGCATGAAAGGAATTTGTTGGGGAAGACTGTCTGGGTATTTCCTGCTTCGGGCAAAGGCAAACCCATTCGTGGGGTTGCTTTCGCTCAAGGACCTGGAACTACTTGGTGGGTGATGATGAAAGATGGTGAAGTTCAATGTGTACCTCAAGGAAATTTAACTCTGGGTGAGAATACTCATTTTAATCCTGTATGATGTTGTTACATAATACTAACAGTGTTTAATAAGTGTTTTTCAGAATAATAACCAGTGATGACCAGACCTGACCTCATCGAGTGACATCCAGCAACTGAGCTAGCCTCATCGAGTGACATTCAGTAACTTCTTCAAAGTGAACCTACAACCTATGGACACAAACTGTAACGAATCTCACATGAACTTTCCTGCCCTGAGAGACTGCCATGATGGATGGAACCCACGATTATGAACTTTATGAATTTACTGAACTTTCCCTATAAGTAGATCATTAGCTCGTGATCAGTATGACGTAAATGGTATGGAATAAGGGGTGGAATGTCCTGGGTTTAGCTGAAAACCCAGTCCTGTTTAGTGAATTTTACTTTCCAGTTTAGTGTCTTCTAAAAGGCTGCACGTTCTGAAGTCAGCAGCATGTTTGTGCAGACAGTGTGTGCTACTGGCAGTGATAACACCTGATGTTTACAGTCACTGCCTGGGGCTGGGATGCAGAAAGGCTCTTGCTTATACTTATTCCTATAGTGACCAAGGCCACTGCTGGCTCTTGTGTGCCACGCTGGGGGTACTGGGTAGTAAGAGGGGAGCACAAGGAAGTAAAAGGTGGCACCTCCAGGGGGTAACAGACAGGACAGATGACCAACGAGAGTATTCCATCCCATATACGTCATATTTAGTATAAATTGAGTGATCACGAGAGTTTCGTCCCTTTTTTTCGGCCCTTTTGCCCCTTTTGCCCTTTCTCGGCCTTTTCGCCCTTCTTTTCCTGCAACAGCCGGTGTCCAGAGAGGACTCCATCTGACCTCCTGATTTTGATCCGGATCCTGAGTTCCCGAATCCAGCTCCCTGTTTCCAGCTCCCGCCGCCGCTGAGCCTGGGGTTTCCCCAGTGCCTCCTGCTCTGCAGCACCAGTGGTGATTTCTATCGGGGGAGGGAGTCGGGTTCGATACCGGGCTACTATCTATAGTTGTATATAATTCTTTACTTTTATCTTTTCACCATTATTCCTATTATTTTCATTTCATATTAAAGCTGTTCTAGTTTTTTTTCTTCTCTCATCTGTAAGTCTCTCTGCCTCATTCCCTTTTCTCTTCCCGTTTGGGGGGGGAAGAGGGGGTTAGAGAGCGTCTGTCCGCGTTAGTGGCCGGCCCAGCCCTAACCCGCGACACAAGATTAGACCTTTAGTTGGGCGATAAGCCCTGGTGCTGGGATGCTGATACAGTGGTACCTCTGCAAGAACCTTGCCTTTAGATAAGATCACAAAGCTCTGCTAGTTTTTATCATCACTTTGCTTTTGAGATGAAATTCTAAGGCTGTTTCCTCATTCTGTGGAAATCTGTAAATAATACAGCATTTTAACAAATGGGACTAATAAGAGAGATCAGAGGTGCATTTGCTCACTTTATTTTATTTAGACCAGATAATGAAGCTGGGAGTTGTACTCTGATGCTGTTGGTATTAGTTGCCTACAGATTTGGACCAGATTTGGATTGTCCATTTTTTATTTTTTTTCTCTTTAGTTGTCCTGATATCCACTGCTACAATATAAAAATTTCCACTGGCTACCTGCTGAGGGAACTGTGCATTTTCCTTGTAAGCACATCCTAGGGACAGAGCAGCTAATTCTTTTTAGCTTCATTTCACTGTTTTGATTTCAGGGGGCTTGATATGCTCAGAAGTTGTTGGTGCATTTGACTCCCCCTCTTCTTGTTCTTTATGTGGAGCTGTATTTCATATTGTTGATGATATTTGGATGGACTCCAAAAAGAAGAAAAGCTATGGCTTGTCCTGAGAATTGAGATGTCACAGTGATAAGAAATAGGCAGACAGACAGGCAGACAAGCTGTGCTAACAATATCATATTCCTTTCTCTTTTCAGGTCAAATACCTACTGGTAGATTATACGACTTTTTTTTTTTTTTTTGCATTCCTATATGCACTAATGATAATAGTACTAGAGTTGCCCGAGAAGCTATTGGTGTTCTGAACACCACCTCTGCATTGTTATCTACACTCTTGAAGGACAAAAGACAAAGGGAGAGGTTGAAAAGCTTGAAGCTGTTTTTGTGCATCAGTTAATTAATAATCAGATAAATATATTTTCTGGTCTGAAGATGGCTGATAGGAGGACAGAATTTTGTAATAAACCTATTTTATGGGGGGATGTTGTTTTTGTGTTTTTTCTTTTCTTTTTCCTAGGGATTATGTAAAAAGGCTACCGGAACCTGTAGCCCGTGGAAGAGAGGAATGCCCATGCTGGAGCAGGTTGGCCGGTGGGACTTTTGGGATGCTGCGGGCGGCTCACACTGGAGCAGTTTCCCCCGAAGGACTGCGCCTCAGACTCATGAGGGGTGGATTGACCCTCGTGAGGTGTCTCACATTGGGCAGTTTGTGATGAATTGCCGTTCGTGGGACGACTCACAATGGAGAGGTGTGTGTGAAGCTTGTCTCCCGTGAGAGGGACCCCACAGTGGCCCTTTAGGGAAATGTGAAGAGTCCTCCTCCAGAGTGAAGCAGCGGTGGAACCAACATTGGATGAACTGACCATAACCCCCATTCCCTGTCCCCCTGTGCCGCTCAGTGGGAGGAGGTGGAGAAACCGGGATTGATGTTAAACCCAGAGAGAAGGGAGGGGTGGGGAAAGGTGCTATTTTCTCTTTTAAGATGTTGGTTTTTTTTATTTCTCACTGCTCTTCTCTGATTTGTTCTTTTAATAAATTTAACTAATTTCCCCAAAATCGAGTCTGTTTTGCCCAAGATGATAAATGAAAGTGATCTCCCTGTCCTTATCTCAACCCATGGGCCCTTTGATATATTTTCTCCCCGTCTAGCGGAGAAGGGGGAGTAATAGAGCGTCTTTGTGGGCAGCTGGCCACCAGCCATGGTCAAACCACAACAGGCTATTCTTCTGTTTTAATTAGCTGAGATAAAGAAGGGAATTAGCAATTTATCTCAGAGTGCATTTGAAGACTCTTTTGCAACTGTAAATTTTTCATTCACAGTGAGTACTGTCTCTGCATGGCCATGAATTAATTTGTGCACTAAGTACAGTCCTGAACGAGTACATCGTTAGGTTCCCATGGATCCCTAATTGGTCTTTCTGAGTTTTCTGTTTCTCTTTGCATGCTGCAAGGAGAATTAGTGGTTATTGTGCAAAATAGCTTTTTGATGATCTGCTAGCAGGATGGAATAACATGTCTCTCTTCAGCAGAAGCTTTCCTCTGGATGGAGCCCAATACTTGGTAACTACACTGAGCATCCCCTAAATCAGAAGTCAAGACCATGGTGTATGACAGGTCCAGATGCAAGCTTTTGATCCACACTTCTGAGCTGGGAGCAGATGATGCTACAGCAGATCCTCTCATGTAACTAGGCTGATCTCAGGCAATGGAAAGGAAAAAGAGGAACCTCAAAGAAATAAGTATTTAACTTGTCTTTAAACTAAGAAGAGTTATTTGATCTATGCTCCAGATACTTGCTGCACAAAACTACCATCTCAGAGATGCACTTTGCTAGTGATAGCAACAGAAACAGGTAGACATTGGTGATTATTAGCATTTTTAGGCCAGAGATGCATTTTTCTGGTTGTCAGTGTATTTGTCTGATTGCCATGAGGGATCTTGGCACTAGCTAAGGAGAGGATTTCATTCTTCTGAACTTTCCCCTCTTATCATTCAACCTATGTTCATCACACTAGAGGTAAATGAGAATAATTGAAGAGCAATGACTTCCTTACTTTTATTGCTAACCAGTGAAGGGTGAGATCTAGGAACATCAGGGAGGCATTTTGTGCTAGGAAGGTGTCCTGGGTTCGGCTGGGATGGGGTTAATTTTCACAAGAAACTGGGAGGGGGCAAAGCCAGGATAGTCAAAAGGAACCTGCCACTACTTCTATGCATTGAGGCAGGATGAACTGAAATGTGCAGAGAAGTTGTCTCTATTACTGTGCATTGTCATCTGTATGCTGTCCAGATGCCTCAAAGAAGCAGTATCTTCTCTGCAGAAGGTTGAGGGCTGTAAATGCTGACACTGAATACAGTGGTTAAAACCAAGAAGGAGTTCTCTTCCAATGAATCTTCTCTTTCACATTCTGTTTGATTTGGTTGTTTGTTTTTTTTTTCCATACAGAAATTATTGTCATGACTCACATTGAAAGCACAATGTTAAGGCAAAAGATTAGACTAGAATTTGGGCAGTTTAAATTACTGCATCATCAGGGTTTTGACTCATATATGTATCTGGAACCAGGGCACCTGATCAGGATCAACTTTTTCTAAAAAGAGAGAAGTAAAAATCTGATATAGGAAACCACAACAGATTTTTCAACCTAAGAATGGACCTAACACTAAAAACCTCTCTTTTTCCTGTAAACAGAGCTTGTCTAATGGATGAGCAACTATTTGTCTCATGCTATGGACTCTGGTTCTACTCATTCTGCTAAGTAGGAGTTGAAATCATCCAATAAATGGATGGAAGAAGTGAAGGATTCAGGCTTCAGCCATTCTTTGAAGACCCCATGAATCAAATATTGGATCTGTATACATACATGTCTGCATGTCTGCTGTGTACAAGAACAACTGTGGTTCTTCTAAAAGAAAGATGATGTTCCAACACAGATGATGATGATGATCTTCAGAAGGAACAAGCTAGCTGGTGAGGAATGACGTATAGATAAGAACTGAAGCAATTTCCTAATTGCTTTCAGAAATGGAAGGAACTCTTCTTGACTTACTTTGTGAACCTTCCTTGTTTGTATATCATGAAATGTTTGATATCACTCCTACCGTGGACTTCCACAGGGCAGACTTTGGCCTCCTCAGGACACTGTTTAAGAGAATCCCTTGGGAGACAGTCCTGAAGATCAAAGGAGTCCAGGAAGGCGGGATGCTCTTCAAGAAGGAAGTCTTAGAGGCAAGGGAGTAGGCTGTGCTCATGTGCCCTAAGACAAACTGTCAGAGGAGAAAACTGGCTTGGCTGAATAGGGAGCTTTGACTGGTACTCAGGAAAAATAGGAGAGTTGACCACCTTTGGAAGAAGGGGCAGGTAACTCAGGAAGAGTACAGGGATCTAGTTAGGTCATGCAGAGAAAACATCAGAAAGGCAAAGGCCCAGGTAGAACTCAGTCTGGCCACTGTCATAAGAGATAGTAAAAAATGTTTTTACAAATACATTAACAACAAAAAGAGAGCCAAGGAGAATCTCCATCCCTTATTGGATGCTGGGGGGGGAATATTATCACCAAGGACGAGGAAAAGACTGAGGTACTTAATGCCTTTTTTGCCTCAGACTTTAATAGTCAGACGGGTTATCCTCAGGATATTCAGCCCCTGGAGCTGGAAAAGAGGGACAGGGCGCAGAATGTACCCCCCATAATCCAGGAGGAAGCAGTTATCGACCTGCTACAGCACCTGGACCCTCATAAGTCTATGGGGTCTGACAGGATCCACCCAAGAGTGCTGAGGGAGCTGGCAGAGGAGCTTGCCAAGCTACTCTCCATCATCTACCAGCAGTCCTGGTTAACAGGGGAGGTTCCATATGACTGAAGGCTTGCCAATATGATGCCAGAAGGAGGATCCAGGGAACTACAGGCCTGTCAGCCTGACCTCGGTATTGGGGAAGATTATGGAGTGGTTCATCTTGAGTGCGCCCACATGGCACATGCAGGACAACCAGGGGATCAGGCCCAGCCAGCATGGGTTCATGAAAGGCAGGTTGTAGAGGAATTTCTTGTGGAGCAGAGGCGCGGTATTACTTTAAAAACGTGGACAACCCAGCTTAGGCCTAAACAAAGGCTCTGTCCTTGAAGCTGCCTTGGAACACGGGGAGGAGGAGGTTTCATCTGTTTTGTGAGAGCTTTGCGAGATGCTTGGCTGGAGGTGCTGGGCCCGGGGGGAGAAGGGGGGGCGAGAGCCGCTTGCATAGTGGAATGGCACTGCCCAATAAAACGCTGGCACGTATAAACCTGTAACTGACCAACTCTGTTAAGGGGCAGGCGCGGGGACACTGCTGAACTGTATATATTGAGCTGTCCGGAGCAATAAAGGGAGGACGATCTGTAGCCATATTGGTGTGATGATTGTTAACTTGGCCGGCTCTCCGAAGGGACCCTCTTCATCTGGCGCCTGAACAAGGGACCCTCTATGGACGCTTAAATGCGGATTGCTTAAATGCGGGAAGACTCCGAAGCATCGGACGTGAGCCGATTTGGGAGCCGGAGAGCTGGAGGCAGGAGAGTTCCGAGTGTGACCAAAAGGGCACCGGAGACCAGAGCTTGAGCAGCTGATCAAGCCCCTGCCAAGGTAAGACCGCGATGGAAACGGACGCGGCAACTCGCCTCCTTAGTATACTCTCTAAGAGAGGAGGAAAAGTAAAGGAGCGAGACGTATTAGCCCCATGGGCTCGGAAACGGGAGAAAATGAACGACCCGCCATTAATCTTTAGTTCCATGGAATGGCGTGAAGTAGGAGACTTTTTGTGGGACTGTACTCTAGAGGGAGGAAAAGAAGGAAAAGAAGCGAAAGAACTAGGAACAGTTTGGAAAACCGTAATACGCACTCTAGAAATCATGCAAGCAGAAAAGAAAGTTGCTGTGGCAGCGATCGAAGCGTTGGGGGGAGGGCAGGAAAGGAAAAAGGCAAAGGAAGAAACTCCCTGCTCGGCCCGACTGGGTGGAAGAAAAAAAAAAAAAAAAAAAAAGAAAAAGGAGAAACCGCACTGCGTTGCAGAATTAAGACTTTCATCCTTGAGCTGAGCTCTTTTCTAAACAAGTGCATAACTCTTGCTTGCTAATTATGAAAAGAGACCCTGACCAGCCAGGTACAGCTCATGTTGAGAGCTTGTCCGTGAGAATGAAGATAAGACGCTTCTTGTACACCAGATGTGCATGGGAGTGAACGGGAGAGTATGATCAAAACAGACCGGGGAAAGTCTGCTCTCGCTGTGTGATAACAGAGTGATTGAAGTAATAGTTGAGCTAATAAGGGAAAAAAAAAAAAAGAAAAAGAAAAAAAAAAAGGAAAAAAAAAAAAAAAAGAGGGGGGGGGAAGAAGGAAGATCAGGATGAACCCCTGAAAGAGATCCTGAACAAACTCGCTGAATTATCAACTAGACAGCAAGAAATAGAAGAAACCCTTAAACCAGTTCAGCTCCCCCATTACCATCAGCTCCCTCACTCAAGCCTGACTTTCAAGCTTGAACCATAAAGGATCCTTTGCAACAGCGATGGGGCGGTGTCATCAGAGACGCTATAACAGAGGGAGATTGGGAAGCAGCCAGTTCGATTGTGTGTCCTGTTATTATTAATAATGGACAAGGGACCCGGGAACCGCATGATCCTGCATGATGTGGCTGTGCAGCATCCTGTCACCTCAACAGCGTAGCAGCAACACGACCGTGCTCTGGGCCTGCCCGTTGAATCCCTTTGTTTGCCCAGTGACGTGATGGGACCCTGAGGTACCGATTACCAACGATGATATGGACTGGACTGGCAGAAGATGCTCACGGCTGATGGCAGAGCGATTATGGGAAAATGTGACTGTTCTCAATGTTACCTGTTGTATTAATATGTATCCTCTTTGTGTGACTAACAATGAAGCTTATATTGGTTGTGTAATCAAAGCCACATAGTAGGTGTTAAGGTTTATGTACTAACCAGCAGAGTGATCTTTCTTTAGCTAGAAGCAAGGCAGGGAAACCAGCTGCCTTTTACTTTGTTAGAAGTGTGTGATTAAGGATCAAAGTATGATTTAGGGCGATGGGTGTGAGAACTTTGACAGGATGAATTAAGAGTTTAGTTAAGGCATTTTTGTTTATTGCAGTTTTAATTGTTATAGGCTTAGTTATGTTTAGTTGTTTGATAAGTATAATCAAGAAAATTATAAGCAAGCTAGCGGATGAAGCCTGGGTTGTCCAAAAAGAAAAAGGGGGATATGTAGAGGAATTTCTTGTGGAGCAGAGGCGCGGTATTACTTTAAAAACGTGAACAACCCAGCTTAGGCCTAAACAAAGGCTCTGTCCTTGAAGCTGCCTTGGAACACGGGGAGGAGGAGGTTTTATCTGTTTTGTGAGAGCTTTGCGAGATGCTTGGCTGGAGGTGCTGGGCCCGGGGGGAGAAGGGGGGGCGAGAGCCGCTTGCATAGTGGAATTGCACTGCCCAATGAAACGCTGGCGCGTGTAAACCTGTAACTGACCAACTCTGTTAAGGGGCAGGCGCGGGGACACTACTGAACTGTATATATTGAGCTGTCCGGGGCAATAAAGGGAGGACGATCTGTAGCCATATTGGTGTGATGATTGTTAACTTGGCCGGCTCTCCGAAGGGACCCTCTTCAGCAGGTCCTGCTTGACCAACCTGATCTCCTTCTATGACCAGGAGACCCACCTAGTGGATGAGGGGAAGGCTGTGGGTGTTGTCTGCTTGGACTTTAATAAAGCCTTTGACACTGTCTCCTACAGCATTCTGCTAGAGAAGCTGGCGACTCGTGGCTTAGATAGGTGTACTCTTTACTGGGTTAAAAACTGCCTGGACGGATGAGCCCAGAGAGTGGTGGTGAGCAGAGTTCAATCCAGTTGGCAACCGGTCACGAGCAGTGTTCCCCAGGGCTCAGTTTTGGGGCCAGTCTTGTTTAATATCTTTAACAGTGACCTGGATGAGGGGATTGAGTGCACCCCTCAGTAAATTCGCAGTTGACACCAAGTTGGGTGGATGTGTTGATCTGTTGGAGTAGGGAGGCTCTGCAGAGGGATCTGGACAGGCTGGATCGATGGGCCATGGCCAATTGTATGAGGTCCAACAAGGCCAAGTGCCGGGTTTTGCACTTCGGTCACAACAACCCCAAGCAGTGCTACAGGCTTGGGGAGGAGTGGCTGGAAAGCTGCCTGGCAGAAAAGGACCTGGGGATGCTGGTGGACAGCTGGCTGAACATGAGCCAGCAGTGTGCCCAGGTGGCCAAGAAGGCCAAGGGCATCCTAGTCTGTATCAGAAATAGTGTGTTCAGCAGGAGTAGGGAAGTGATCATGCCCCTGTACTTGGCACTGGTGAGGCCACAGCTTGAGCACTGTGTTCAGTTTTAGGCACCACAGTATAAGAAAGACATTGAGGTGCTGGAGTGAGTCCAGAGAAGGGCAATGAAGCTGGCGAAAGGTCTGGAGAACATGTCTTATGAGGTCTGGCTGAGGGAGCCGGGGTCATTTAGTCTGGAGAGGAGGAGGCTGAGGGGAGACCGCATTGCTCTCTGCAACTACCTCAAAGGAGGTTGTACTGAGGTGGGTGTTGGTCTCTTCTCCCAAGTTACTAATGGTAGGACAAGAGGAAATGGCCTCAAGTTGCACCAGAGGAGGTCTAGATGGGATATTAGCAAAAATTTCTTTACTGAAAGAGTGGTGAATCATCAGAACAGGATACCCAGGGAACTGGTGGAGTCACCATCCATGGAGGTGCTCATAAAACTTGTAGATAATGCACTGCGGGACGTGGTTTAGTGGTCATGTTAGTGCTGGTTTGCTGGTTGGACTTGATGATCTTAGAGATCTTTTCCAACTTTAACGATTTTATGTGTGGACACCCTACATTTTAGTTAGCTGTGCTGGCAGCACTGCTTTGCAGAGTTAAGACTTTCGTCCTTGAGCCCTTTTCTAAACAAGTGCATAACTCTTGCTCGCTAATTATGAAAAGAGACCCTGACCAGCCAAGTACAGCTCATGTTGAGAGCTTGCCCGTGAGAATGGTCAGATAAGGTGCTTCTTGTACACAAGATGTGCATGGGAGTGAACGGGAGAGTATGATCAAAACAGACCTGGCAAAGTCTGTTTTCCCTGTGTGATAACAGAGTGATTGAAGGAGTACATGAGCTAATAACAACCCTGGCTGCATAGTCTGATCTCTTGTTTGTAACCCAAAAATAGTGCTTCGTACTAGTAGGTATAAATATGTGTGCCTGCTTGCAATAAAGGGAATTCCGTTTTCCACCATCTCGGAGTTTGTGCGTGCTTCTCAACAAATGGCAGCCCGAATCGGGATATAATCATATCCAAGAGAAGTACCCCCCAGTGAGCCGAACGGGGTGATGAATTAACTGACGCGTCCATCCTCGCCCTTCAACAGGAAACAGGTATGAGGATTGCGGCCGGGGGACAAAAATGGGGCAAAACGCGACACGATCGCAGCAACTTCATCATGATGTACTGATGTGTATTGCAAAGGAGCACGGGTATAAGATGAGCCTGCAGAAAGTGACTCTGTTACTTTTATGGATCGGTCGTAATTGCCCCTGGTATCCTGAAACTGGATCTTATGAAATTAAGGACTGGAAACGTGTAGGTGAAGAGCTAACTAAAGCACAACATGCTGGTCATGACAGTTCGCCTGTTAATATAGTGACATGGAAAGCATTGTTTGCGGCGTTGCACTCACTGAAACCACGCGCTGCTGATGCTAGCTCCGAGAGTAGCGTGGCGAGCACCGCAGGTGATTCAGCAGATACTGGTGAAAATGCTGTTGCTACTCAGCTCGCTAATGATTTAATTGACTTAGCACCTGCGCTACAGAAAGAGACTGCAAGTCAAACAAGTTGTGTAAACCTTTTGTCCTCTCAAACTGAAACTGCGGTACAGACTAGCCAGATTAACCTCACCAGTTTGCAAGGAGGATTGATGAGTGGCTATGAGGGAATTGTGCTGAGAGCTGAGGATCCGGAGGAGGACGACAGTTCCTTTAATGTTGGTCCTGGCGACCCCGAGACAGAACCCAACCTTTATCCTCCGCTCACTCCAATTAGATCCATGGTGGCATCTGCACCTACTGTTCAGGATGTTTTTTTGGGACTTTCGGAGAAAGGAAAGGGGCTGTCAAAATCTGGCTCGCAGCTGTGTCAAAATAAGGGTCAGATGAACTCTCTTGTTCCACTCAATTATCGACCCCCACCCTATGCACCCCCTCTCTTATCTTATCCACAGGTTTGTCCAGCACCGTCTTCTGTTACTAGGGTTCAGATTTCCTTGACAGATATTTTAACCGATAGTGATGAGCATGGTTTCCTTAACACTGACTTTTCTCCACAGGTAGTTAAAGCTATGCCAGTAGTTATGCATACGTGGCCGGACGCGACTCAGGCACCAGAACATCAACAGATTTCTTATAGCATGCTGAAAGAGTTGCGGTGTACGGTTGCTGAATCGGGTATTCAATCATCCTATACTGAAAATTGAATAGAGACAATGAAAGAGGCTTTTCTTATGGTTCCTCATGATTGGAAGGTGATATTTAAGTTAATTTTAACATCCAGTCAATACACCATTTGGTATGTAGAATACAGGGAATTATGTATATCCCATGCTACTGCAGCTCAAAATAATAATGCTCCAGTTAACCCGGATCAACTGTTGGGGGAGGATCAATTTGCGAATCCACAGCTTCAAGCTCATTTTACTACAGAACTTTTACAGCTCGCTGCACAGTTAGCAACAAAAGCTTTTAAAAAGATTCCTGACATGAAAAAATCAAGCAAACCTTTTAGTACTATCAGACAAGCTAACGATGAACCCTACATTCAATTTATTGATAGACTGCAATGAGCTATTGAAAGACAGGTAGATGTACCAGTGGCAGCAGAGGCATTATTAATGCAGCTTGCTGTGGAGAATGCTAACGCGGACTGTAAAAGAATTCTGGAGATGCTGAGATCCACTAACAAAACGGCTACTGTTCTGTAAATATTGTTGCCGGTTCACATTATGTGTATGGCCTTTTGTGCAGAATTGAGTTTGCCTTTTTAAAACATATTTCTAATTGTGTTCTTTTTATGTTGTTTCAGAAATTATGCTTACTTTGTAGTAATCGGATACACCAATACTTTGTGACACAGATTCGTTCTCATTCTAATCTACCTGGCGCGTTAGTCTAAGGTAATGCTCGAGCTGATTCTCTGGCTGCTATGACTGCTGTTCCTGATGTATTAGGACAGGCTAGACTTTCGCATGCTTTTTACCATCAAAATAGTAAGGTTTTATCCAAAGAGTTTAACATAACATCTCGACAAGCTCAAGATGTTATTTTGTCATGTCCAAATTGTCAAGCGATCATGCCACTGAACTCTAATGTAACAGCAGTCCCTCGTGGTCTTGCTCCCAATGACGTATGGCAAATGGATGTTACACATATAGCTGAATTTGGTAAACTGAAATATGTGCATGTTACTGTAGATAACTTCTCATCTTTTATTGTTGCCACAGCACACAGTGGTGAAAAGTTTAGAGATGTTCGACTGCATTTGCTACGTGCTATTGCCACATTAGGAGTGCCATCACAGATAAAAACGGATAATGGTCCAGCTTATGTTTCTAACAATTTTAAAGTATTTTTACAGGAATGGGGAATATCTCATGTGATGGGGATACCTTATTCACCAACGGGACAGAGCATTGTGGAAAGAGCACATCTCACGCTGAAAAGAATGTTACAGAAACAGAAAAGCACTGTCGTTGGAATGTCTCCACACGAGAAGTTGTCTAAAGCAACATATGTGTTAAATTTTCTGAATATATCCAGTTTTGATACGTTAACTCCTCATCTGAGATCTCAGAAAGAAAAACAGAAAGACTTGCCAAAGCCTAACATACTGTATAAGGACATTCATACTAATGAATGGAAAGGTCCGGTACCTCTCTTGACTTGGGGAAGAGGTTACGGCTGTGTTTCTTTATCCACAGGACCTTATTGGCTGCCAGTGAAACAAATTAAGCCATTTAATGACCATGATTTGGTTCCTGTCCTGCATGATGTGGCTATGCAGCATCCTGTTACTTCAACAGCGTAGCAGCAACACGACCGTGCACTGGGCCCACCTGTTGAATCCCCCTTTGTTTCGCCCAGTGATGTGATGGGACCCTGAAGTACCGATTACCAACAATGACATGGATTGGACTGGCAGAAGATGCTTACGGCTGACGGCAGAGCAATTATGGGAAGATGTAACTGTTTTCAATGTTACCCGTTGTATTGATATGTATTCTCTTTGTGTGACTAACAATGAAGCTTATATTGGTTGTGTAAGACTGTCTAATCAAAGCCACATAATAGGTGTTAAGGTTCCTGGTACTAACCAGCAGAGTGATCTTTCTTTAGCTAAAAGCAAGACGGGGAAACTAGCTGCCTTTTGCTTTGTTAGAAGTATGTGATTAAGGATCAATATAGATAGGGAGACTCCCTTGCATTCTTCCTTCAGCCCTGGCCAAGCTGTGAGAAGAATTCAACGGAGCAAACAACACCAGATGTTCCCGCATTCAAGGTTATGTAAGGTTGTTTATTTAATAGTATAAATGCTGGACCCTCTTGCAGCGACTTCGGAAACCTCACCTACGAGTGGACGCACTGCGTAGGACTTCCCAGTTGTCGGGAGGGTTCTCCAGAAACCTCGCTGCAACAGGGGCTCCCCAGCAACTGCGGGTCTGGATGATTTAGGGTGATTGGTGATGGGGACTGTAGGTACGCTCAAACAACTTGCACCTGAGGTGTCAGAAAGCACAGACATCTCACTGGATTACTGCTTGGCCTTGTGTGCTCAACAAGCAGCATACCCACACTGAGATAACAGAGGCCTGGGATTGATACAGGGGCATCTTTTGCATTCCTGCCCGGCAGAGCAGTGAATGTGAGTCCTGGGAACTCAGGCAGGGCAGCAAGTAAAACATGACAACACAGTGGGATAAATACTACACACTTTTTAGCAAGGATATGATTTGGTTAAACCTCCAAACATGTTTTTCTGTGTTAGAAATGTGTTTAATAGAATTTGTTGTTGTGGGAAGTGTTTTGTTTTGTTCTTTTTCGTTACAGTCAACGATCTCACCTGAAGTGCTGCCCCAGGGGTCCGAAGAACTGAAAATTACATCTTATGACTTTGATGATGATCCAAAAAACAAAAAAGGGGGAAATGTGGATACCCTACATTTTAGTTAGCTGTGCTGGCAGCACTGCGTTGCAGAGTTAAGACTTTTGTCCTTGAGCTCTTTCCTAAACAAGTGCATAACTCTTGCTCGCTAATTATGAAAAGAGACCCTGACCAGCCAAGTACAGCTCATGTTGAGAGCTTGCCCGTGAGAATGGTCAGATAAGGTGCTTCTTGTACACAAGATGTGCATGGGAGTGAACGGGAGAGTATGATCAAAACAGACCTGGCAAAGTCTGTTTTCCCTGTGTGATAACGGAGTGATTGAAGGAGTACATGAGCTAATAACAACCCTGGCTGTATAGTCTGATCTCTTGTTTGTAACCCAAAAATAGTGCTTCGTGCTAGTAGGTATAAATATGTGTGCCTGCTTGCAATAAAGTGAATTCCGTTTTCCACCATCTCAGAGTTCGTGCGTGCTTCTCAACATTTATGATTCTACTATGTGTCAGTATAAGGTTTATGGGAAAGTGCATGATTGGAAAAAGCAGATGAACTTTTCAGGAAGCAAATTATTGTGTCGTTGTAAAACAAGGAGCAAAAAATGAGCTTAGTGTAGGTTTCACAGAAGTTATGAATGTGATCTAAGTAGGTTCTCAGTTAAGGATGCATTGAGAGTGTTGATGAATCAAGATGAAGGCTATTTTTGCATTTGTTTTGTTGGAGTTGTACAATATAAACAAGATGAAAGTTAGAAATGAAGCTCCCATCAGCTATGTCACAGTCCATTTATTAACTTATTTTCTTTGCTTCCATGTTCTCTCTTGTATCGCACTCAATTTGTGAATTCTTGATAAAGAAGCCATGTATGAACATTGCAGCTACTGAAATCACCACTGATCCTTCTTGGTCTAAAAGAGATAAACATCATAAAGGGTGACCATCTTATTGATAATATTTCATAGTGGGGAAGTAAATTCCTTCCTGGACTAATCAAGAAGAAAAAAAACCAAACAAACACAACCCGAGAAAATCAATTAGGAAGGTGCACTGTGAATTGTGCTAGCTACTAGTGACTATTTCTCATCAGCTCTTTCATGTCCCGGGCACTCTCTGAAATATATCTCTTCTTGGTGTAGCAATGTACAGCATCTTATCACATTGCTCCTGCTGTTCATTACTTAGATGGACAGCTAACCATCCCTTTATGTCACTGCACACCTGATATCTCATTATGGGTAGGTTGGGGCAACCCAACAGATATAGAAAGACTTGAAACTTCTCTTGTAGAAGTTTCTGTTCAGAAGACTATGCTTTTCAAACCAACACTTTACTTTCTATGGAGGCCACTGTATGAAAACCAGCTAATGAAACTAAAAGCAAAATAAACAAGGAAAAACTCTTCATATACAGCGAGTCATTGGGAAAGAAAAAGAAAAGATAAAATCTCTTAATATCTAGACAAGGAGCTTGTGAACTGGCACTGAACTATGTTGAGTAGATGCTGATAAATTCCTGTGGGTCTGCCAGTAGAGCATTTGCCTTCCAAAGAGTATCCTGAATCCTGAAGAACTCTGTGAAAGAGCCTTCTGCAGTCCCTCAGAAGAATTACATTCAGTCTATGGGACTTGAATCATATAATAGATTGTCTAAAACCTGATCTAATCCTGGCTTCTGGGGCCCCTGCCCAATAACCTGTTGTCGCGAGTTAGGGCTGGGCAGGCCACTAACGCAGACAGATGCTCTCTAACCCCCTCTTCACCCCCCTAAATGGGAAGAGAAAAGGGAATGAGGCAGAGAGACTTACGGATTAGAGAAGAAAAACTAGAACAGCTTTAATGTAAATAATGGAAATAATGGTGAAAAGATAAAAGTAAAGAACTATATACAACTATAGATAGTAGCCCGATATCAAACCCAACTCCCTCCCCCGATAGCAATCACCACTGGTGCTGCAGAGCAGGAGGCACTGGGGAAACCCCAGGCTCAGCGGTGGCGGGAGCTGGATACAGGGAGCTGGATTCGGGAACTCAGGATCCGTATCAAAATCAGGAGATCAGATGGAGTCCTCTCTGGACACCGGCCATTGCAGAAAAGGCGAAACGAAGGGCGAAAAAGGACGAAAAACCCCGAAACTCTCGTGATCACTCAATTTATACTAGATATGATGTATATGGGATGGAATACTCTTGTTGGTCACCTGTCCTGTCTATTACCCCCCGGAGGTGCCACCTTTTACTTCCTTGTGCCCCCTCTTACTATCTGGCACCCCCAGCGTGGCACACAAGAGCCAGCAGTGGCCTTGGTCACTATAGGAATAAGTATAAGCAAGAGCCTTTCTGCATCCCAGTCCCAGGCAATAACTGTAAACATCAGGTGTTATCACTGCTAGTTGCACACACTGTCTGCAAAAACATGCTGCTAACTTCAGAACGTGCAGCCATTTAGAAGACACTAAACTGGAAAGTAAAAATCACTAAACAGGACTGGGTTTTTAGCTAAACCCAGGACACCTGTCTGAACTCTTGATCCACCCTTGCGTGCGAGATGGGAAAATAAGCTTGTGCTTTAATTAATGAAGCAAGAGGAATAGAAATATCTCCAGAAAACACATTTATGATTTTTTTATTAGAAAAACTGAAGACCTGAGAAAGGCAGGTTGAATATTGATAATTTGGACAGAGTTCTTAATTTGTAGAGATGAGGTAAAAATATGAGCCACCCCTAAAAAAAGTGTCTCTTGCATTGACTCCTAAATTCAAGTAGCAAAATACTTATAAGAATTTTTAAAAACCCAATAAGATAATAATCCTTCTGGAGCCTGTTCAGCCATGTCAGGAATGCACAATGACCAGAGTAAATGTTTCAAGATTTCTGGAAATCCTTCTAGAGAAGGATTTTAAAGGGTCATTAAAAAGCCTATCTTTTGAACAATTATATAATTTCACCTTTAAGTGGTCAGAACACAATCAGATTTGTAGATCATGATGCCAGAAAGGGAGAAAACCTGTTGCCTGTGAAGTAGCCAAAGATAACAGCTGCTCTTAGATGCACCTCTTTTGTAACAATAAACATGGCTGACTATAAAGATATAGGTTGCCAAGGAGGATTGCAGGTATGATCAAGCAACTTCATCATCATAGAATGGCCTGGGCTGGAAGGGACCTTAGAGATCATTTTAATCCAACCTCCCTGTTGCGGGCAGGGACGCCACCTCTCTACTAGGTCAGGCAACACAGGAAAACCGAACGGGAATCGAACCCACGGACCTTTGGTGTTTCAAGCACCACCCTCAACCCACTGAGCTAAACCGGCCCTCACCCACTGAGCTAAACTTGCACCGTGAGGTGTCAGAAAATACATACATCACACTAGATTACTGCTTGGCCGTATGTGCTCGACAAGCAGCACACTCGCGCCTAAATAACAGAGGCCTGAGACAGATGCAGGGCAATCTCTCACATTCCTGCCCTGCTGTGGGAAGGAACAAAGTGAAGCTAATGTGTGAGTCCTGAGAACTCAGGCAGAGCAGCAAGTAAAACATAACGAAGCAGGGGGATACATACCCCATGCTTGCCAGAAAGGCCAGATCTCCTTATGCCTGCGCTGCTGCTTGTCGAGCTGCTCGTGTGATCACTGCCTGTGTGCCTCATCTGGGGGCTGCTGCAAAGATTCTTCAGATTCCCAGGTAGCGAGAATAAATCTACTCTTTACATTTCAGCCATGATTTGTGGTTGTTCCTGCGTCCTGCCTGTTTCATCCCACACACTGGTTAAATATCAAGAGCAAGCACTGAAACTCAGCTAGTGAAAGGGGCATAGTCCCACTGTATCTAGGTTTTCCATGGGTTACATCACTGAGGATCTCATTAGAGATGTGCCCTGACCTACAAGGAAGACCAACAGCATCCTGAGTTCTATTAACAGGAGCACAGCCAGTCAGTTAGGGAAGCAATTGCTCTTCTCTACTCAGCACTCATTAGATCACATCTGGACATCTAGTTTTGGGCACCTCTTTCCCCAAACATAAGAAAGAAAGAAAGTGGTATCATCACAGTGATCTATCATGTCAGTGATAGACACATGGACAGATAGACAAATAGAAGGCAGATTCTGATAACATATTCTTCTCTAATAAATTGTTAAGATACAAAAGAAAGCAGAAGTCCCTGTGTACAATGTATAGATTTTCTTTAATGTGAGTTATTGGGAAAAGCCAGAGCTGTCCCCTTAACTGGAAAGCTGCAAACAGATGTTCCTTATGCATACATGCTTGCTTGGTCTGAAAATTTTGGTAAATCAGTATATAACTGACAGATTTATCTCCCCAATAAACATTCAGCATTATAATAAAGGAAAAATGCTTTCAATGCACCTTTGAGAGTGCCTCAATAATTAATCTAAACATCGAAATAATTATGGTTTGAAAATGAATAGTGGCTCACAGCCCTAATACTTCTCCCGCTCCTCCTCTTTCCCCTAAAGCCACCCCCCCCAACCCCCCCCACCCCCCCTGCAATGAATGGAGGTGCTGTACGGTGAGTTTGATGAACAGCTCCTTCTCTTTCTTGCTCACAGGACTCTTTCCTTATCAGTTGGGGAAGAGTCCCATCCTTACTTTGTGGGAAGTCTCAGAGCCTGGATGCTTTGAAGTATAACAAAGAGTAGCTAGCAAATAATAAACTTTCTGCCTCCTTTCCCTTTCCTCTGGGAGCCCTAAGAATCCCTCTAATGTGCTCCTCTCCTTGGCTTATTTTCCAACTAAGCTGGACACCTCATGAATCTCTTCTTGGCTGGCTGGCTGTGCCAGGTCCTTCAAAGTGGAGAGGATCACAACAAACTAGTGCAGATCCGAACTGAAACATCTCAGAGGGCAGGTATGCTTAATGTACCTGGAAAATCATAGAATGGTTTGAGTTGGAAGGGACCTTAAAGATCATCTAGTTCCAATCCCCCGCCATGGGCAGGAGCACCTCCCACTAGGTCAGATTGCTCAAAGCCTCATCCAAACTGGCCTTGAACACTGCCAGGGATAGGTCATCCACAATCTCTCTGGGCAACCTGGTCCAGTGCCTCATCGCCCTCATGATGAAGAATTTCTTCCTTACTTCTAATCCCATATTGTTTCAACTCAGGCATTCAAATTAACGGCTGCTTCTTTTACACTCTGAGCTTTGGTCTGTAGCCTGTAGGAAATTACAAAAATGACAGAAATGACACTCTGATATTGTCGAGGGACCTGAAACAAAATGTATTGCCACTAGATTATGCAGAGTAAAGGACTTAACCTAAATCCATGGGCTACGGGGAGAAAGGCTCAGGCAGAGATTTTTCTTAGGAAATTTGAAATCAGGTTAAAAGTAAAATAAGAAAAAAAATCAAATTTTACTATAGTACTGGTAACAGCAGCAAAAAAGAGCTCTCACCTCTCCAAGTGCTTTCTAATAGTTCCTCTATCTAGTGAGAATATTCCTATTTACCAAAAGAAGAATCAGAAAAGAAACCCCCCAAAACTTTGAGCTGATAATTAACTCTCCTCATCCATGGATCCTAAAGCTCTGTGTGAAGGAGCCAGCACCCTGCTACAGGAAGGGGAACGGAAGGCACACATCTATGGTGACCCATACAGGGCAGGAACACGCGACTGGAATTTCTTACCCTTACATCACCTTACTCCTGGACCTGTTAATTTCCCTGTATGAACTTAAAGAGAGTTGTGGGTCTGTTTGTTTGGGGTTTTTTTTAATCAAATGAGAAACTGCCAGATTTGGCAGGGTGCACTGGAGGCACACTGTGAGCATCTAACAGGATAAAAGTTGTAAGATTTTGGGTAGAATTTGAAGAAGTTTTTCCAACAATACAGCTGGACTGTAGGAGATTCTTCCCCCCTTATTCAAGATGCCCAATGAGAACATTTCCCCTGGGATTGAGAACCCTTAACTGAGAGAGGGTAAGTGACTAAGACATGTGGCATGCTTTAAGATTGTTATTGTTACTAACTTATGCACTTCTTTAATCTGTACTAGTGATGCAGAATCAATAGGATTATTGGGGCATTATAAGAACAAGATAATCACAAGAACAGAGAACGTTAAGGTGAGGGAGCTAAAAACAATTAACTGCAATTATATATGTTAACCAAGCAAGACATTGCGAACCAGTTGACCAATATCCGCAGGCTGTGAGCCCAAAGATACCCATATATGGCAACCCAGGAGTTTGCCAAAAGGACAACCATGGGAATACCACCAGGGATCTCAGAGGACCACCAGAGACCCTCCGAAAAGACTCATGAGCATATGCAAACAGGGTTATAATAATGATTTCCAGAAATTAATTTGGATATGTATGATTATTTCAGGAAATGTAGTGAATATGTATGCTTCTGTTTAATATAAGCATCATCTCAGGTGCTATAGGGCATGCATGATAGGAGGATGATCCCCCATGCATCTGGCACCGCAACGAAGAATGCCTGCCTTTTAATAGTACATTGGTGTAAAGAGGTTTTATTCCCGATTTTGGTTACAGTTTTTGGTGACCCAGATGGGACTCCGCTTCTGAAATTCAGCGGATCCATGGGATCACAGGACCTCCAGTCAGCACCGAGGGACTCTTGGGGAGAACCTCTGATCCCCAGACAGAAGAATTCTAAGTAAAATCCCTGGGACCAGGTAAAAGGCATTCTTTCCTCTTTAAAGGCTGCCTGCCTGTAAGGCCCAGCAAAAGCCACGCAGGGTTGGACTGTATAGGTACCTAAAGGGAAGGTTAAGTTCTGCTAGACAAAAGTTGGCAGTGATGAGATCAATCATAGAAGTACCAAGAGAATTAAAAAGGACATTAAGTCGTTAGGTCAGGTGATCAAAGGATCGGGGGCACAGATAGTTTTCTCATCTATCCCTTCAGTAGGTGACAGGAATAGTGAAAGGAACAGAAAAGTACATGCAGTTAATGCATGGCTCAAAGACTGGTGCCACCAGCAACGTTTTGGGTATTATGATCACGGGGAAGTTTATGCGTTACTGGGCATGAGAGATATAGATGGTGTAGAGCTGTCTCAGAGAGGGAGGAGAATCCTTGCTGGAGATTTGGCGGGATTAATAGATAGGGCTTTAAACTAGGTTGGAGGGGGGAAGGGGATAAAACCCGACTCACTACACATGAGCCAAGGGGAAGTATCCCAGGGTTAGGCATAAAAGGCACAAGCAATGGTAACAGATGCTCCATTAAATCCATTAAGTGTCTGTATACCAATGCAAGAAGCATGGGGAATAAGCAGGGAGAATTAGAAGTCTATGTGCAGCTGGAGAACTATGATCTCATTGCAATTACAGAGACCTGGTGGGACAGCTCACATAACTGGAATGTGGGCCTTGATGGTTATGTTCTTTTTAGGAAAGACAGGCCGATGAGGCGAGGTGGGGGAGTTGCTCTTTACATGAGAGAGCAACTGGAGTGTATCGAGATCCATCCAGGGGCAGATGAGGAGCTAGTAGAGAGTTTATGGGTAAGAATGAAGGGGCAGGCTAGCTTAGGTGATACTGTGGTGGGTGTCTGTTACAGACCACCTGATCAGGAGGAGGAAGTTGATGAGGACTTTTACAGGCAGCTGACAGCAGCCTCTCAATCCCAGGCCCTGGTTCTCATGGGGGATTTCAACTACCCAGATGTTTACTGGAAGTCCCACACAGCCAGTCATCCTCAGTCCAGGAGGTTCCTACAGTGTATCGATGATAACTTCTTGATGCAAATGGTGGATGAGCCAACCAGGAGAGGAGCGCTACTGGACCTTGTGCTCACCAACAAGGAAGGTCTGGTTGAAGCAGTGAAGGTTGAGGGTAATCTTGGCTGCAGCGGCCATGAGATAGTGGAGTTCAGGATCTTGTGCGGTAAAAACAGAATAGCAAGCAGGATCGCAACTCTGGACTTCAGAAGGGCCAACTTTGGCCTCTTCAAGCAATTGCTGGGGGAAACCCCTTGGGACAGGTAGAGGGGCCCAAGAGAGTTGATTGGCATTCAAAGACCACTTCTTCGAGGCTCAGGATCAGTGCATCCCATCAGGTAGGAAATCAAGAAAGAGATCCAGGAGACCTGCATGGTTAACCAGGGATCTGCTGGGCAGACTCAGGTGGAAAGGGAGGGTGTATAAATTGTGGAAGGAAGGGCTGGCCACTTGGGTGGAGTACAGGACAGCTGTCAGAGAGTGTAGGGAGGCAATCAGAAAAGCTAAGGCCTCCTTGGAGTTAAAACTTGCGAGGGAGGTCAAAGACAACAGAAAGGGCTTCTTCAAATAGATTGCTGACAAAACTAACACTAGAGGCAATGTAGGCCCTCTGGTGAATGAGGTGGGTGCCCTGGAGACAGAGGACAGAAAGAAGGCAGAGTTGCTGAATGCCTTCTTTGCCTCTGTCTACACTGTTGGAGACCGTCCTCTGGAGCCTCAGTCCCCTGAGGCCCCAGAGGGAGTCAAGATAAAGGAGGAGTTTGCCCTGGTTGAGGAGGAGTGGGTTAAGGATCAATTTGAACACTTAAACATTCATAAATCCATGGACCCTGATGGGATGCACCCACGGGTGCTGAGGGAGCTGGCGGGAGTCATTGCTAGGCCACTCTCCATCATCTTTGGTAAGTTGTGGGTAACAGGTGAGGTGCCTGAAGACTGGAGGAAAGCTAATGTCACCCCACTCTATAAGAAGGGCAGGAAGGGTGACCCGGGTAACAACAGACCAGTCAGCCTCACCTCCATCCCTGGAAAGGTGATGGAACATCTTATCCTTGACGCTGTCTCTAGGCATATCAAGGATAAGAAGGTTATCAGGAGCAGTCAGCATGGCTTTGCCAAGGGGAAGTCATGTTTGACCAGCTTGAGAGCCTTTTATGAAGACATAACCAGGTGGATGGATGGTGGTCTATCTGGATATCAGCAAGGCCTTTGACACCGTCTCCCACAGCATCCTCATAGGTAAACTGAGGAAGTGTGGTCTGGATGACCGAGTAGTGAGGTGGGTTGGGAACTGGTTGAAGGGAAGAAGCCAGAGAGTTGTGGTCAATGGGGCAGAGTCTGGTTGGATGCCTGTGTCTAGTGGGGTCCCTCAAGGGTCAGTGCTGGGGCCAGTGCTGTTTAATATATTTATCAATGACCTGGACGAGGGATTAGAGAATCTTGTCAGCAAGTTTGCTGATGACATGAAACTGAGAGGAGTGGTTGACACACCAGAAGGCTGTGCAGCCATTCAGAGAGACCTGGACAGGCTGGAGGGCTGGGCGGGGAGAAATCTGATGAAGTTCAACAAGGGCAAGTGTAGAGTCTTGCACCTGGGAAAGAATAACCCCATGTGGCAGTATAGGTTGTGGACTGCCCTGCTGGAGAGCAGCGCAGGGGAAAGGGACCTGGGGGTTCTGGTGGACAGCAGGATGACCATGAGCCAGCAGTGTGCCCTCGTGGCCAAGAAGGCCAATGGCATCCTGGGGTGTATTAGAAGGGGCGTAGCAAGTAGGTCGAGAGAGGTCCTCCTGCCCCTCTACTCTGCCTTGGTGAGGCCACATCTGGAATATTGTGTCCAGTTCTGGGCCCCTCAGCTCAAGAAGGACAGGGAACTGCTCGAGAGAGTCCAGTGCAGAGCCACAAAGATGATGAAGGGAGTGGAACATCTCCCTGATGAGGAAAGGCTGAAGGAGCTGGGTCTCTTTAGCTTGGAGAAGAGGAGGCTGAGGGGTAACCTCATTCATGTTTATAAATATGTCAAGGGGGAGTGTCAGGAGGACGGTGCCAGGCTCTTTTCAGTGGCATCCACTGACAGGACAGGGGGCAATGGGTGGAAGCTGGAACATAGGAGATTCCATAAAAATATGAGAAAAATCTTTTTCACAGTGAGGGTGACAGAGCATTCGAACAGGCTGCCCAGGGGGGTTGTGGAATCTCCTTCTTTGGAGACATTCAAAACCCGCCTGGACGCGTTCCTGTGTGCTCTGCTGTAGGTGGTCCTGCTCTGGCATGGGGGTTGGACTAGATGATCTCTGAGGTCCCTTCCAACCTCTAACATTCTGTGATTCTGTGATACTGTGCTAACTGAAAATGGGTTAGATGTTCCACCCAAATGCAAAGGTACTGGACAGTAGAAAAAGTTTTTAGGTTCCTTGTGGATAGCTGGTGCAACGGCTGTACCTGATGACACACTGTGTGCCATAGAGAAGGGGCAAACCCCACGTAATAGGATAGAATTACAACAATTACTGGGCACACTAGGCTATGGGAGGAAACACGTACCAGGTTATTCAGTAATTGCCCGCCCACTTTATAATATGTTGAAGAAAAACAGAGTATGGGACTGAACTCAAGACTTACCAAACTCAAGACTTACCAAAGATTAGGCCCTCTACACCCACAGGACCCAATGAGGGTGGAGTGGGGATTTGCTGCTCATGCCTCCTACTGTAATGCGTTCCAAAAGGGACCATAGGGTCCGGCTAGGCCATTACTGTTTCCCTGCACCACATTCAAGGAAATTGAGTTACGATGCTCAGATTGGGAGAAAGGGGTCCTTTCTCTCACCAGAGCAATTAAAGAGGCAGAAAAGTTATGTACCACCCAGGAGGTTGTAGTGCAAGGTCCTTTTCCTCTGCTGAATTCAATCCTCAGTGGAACACCCCCTCCTGAGGGTGTAGCACAAAAGGCCACTATTAGAAAATGGTATGCATATATAGAGGGGATTAGTCAGATACTACGATTAAAGGAAGGCTCAACTAAAACATCTAAACTACAGCAACCTATAAGTCCAGACCCAGCCATGCTAAGTCAGCCTTGTAAACCATCCCCCATCAAGAAGGCCCCCGAATTTAAGACTGACACAAACACACAGGGGGTGTGGTTTACTGATGCATCAGCCTGGCGAGAGGGGCCAAAATGGCAGTACAAAGCAGTGGCAATGGAAATCAATACCAGGAGGACAGTTGAGGAGGTAGGAGAAGGCAGCGCACAAATTGGAGAGCTGCGAGCCCTCTTACTAGCTGCTGAAAATGGTGCTACTGTCATTTACACTGACTCCTATGCGACCTTCATGGGTGCCACTGAGTGGGTATGCCACTGGGAATCCAACCAGTGGGAAATAGGCCGCACCAAGGTATGGAGGGCAGAGGACTGGCAGCGCCTACTGGAAATAGGGAGATCACGACCCTTAAAGGTGGGATGGGTAAAAGGACGTACAAAGGGACAAAACCCTGCTTCCAAGTGGAACCAACAAGTGGACCACCTGACTCAAATCAGAGCAACTTCTTGTGATGAGGACTGGGATCGTCTAGCTGAATGGTTACAAGTAAAGCGAGACCATTCAGGTAAAGCAGACCTGTATTATGAATGTAGATCTCGAGGTTGGCCAATATCTATGAAGGTCTGTGAGGCAATTCTTACTGCTTGTCCACAATGCCAGATAAGACTTAAAGCTAACCATCCAAATCAAGCTCCCGCCCAACATATCAGATGGGGCAAGGTTCTTTGGAGTACCTGCCAAGTGGATTATGTGGGACCATTAAAACCATCCCATGGAAAGAAATTCATCCTGGTAGGAGTGGAAGTAGTTTCAGGACTGACAAGAGCTACAGCTACCAGTGCTGCCACTGGGGACCAAACAGTGCAAGTCCTGAGCGAGTAGTTCAGTGTTTTACCTACACCTGAAAGTATTCAAAGTGACAATGGGTCACATTTTACCCGAGGGGAAGGTATTAAATGGGTGTTTCATACACCATATTACCCCCAGGCCAATGGGATCGTAGAATGCACTAATGGATTGATTCAGTGGCATGCTGCTGTCTCATGATCTAACTGGGACACACGGTTGGCCCGAGCAGTTTTCATCATCAATAACCACTGGGGAAGTGTCGTGGTTTAACCCTGGCCTGCCGCCAGGTACCCACACAGCCGGTCTCTCAGTCCCCCTTCACTGCTAAACAGGGGGAGAAAATATTTCAAAGGGTTCAAGTTCCCTTGTGGCAGCTGTCTCTGCAGGTAGGGGTGCTCAATCTCCCCCTTAGGTGGGACGCTGCCTAAGGACATTTGCCCCTGAGGTTGAGACTCCTCATCTGTATAAGGTGAGCGTATCGTTCTCAAGATAGAGACTCATCATTTATAAGGTGAGCGTATTAGGATCCGGATCATTATTCTTTGGTTAGGGTGGGTATAGTGTAGTTAAGTCTTTTCCTCAATTGATACCCGAACCTTTCATTTTGGAGGTGCTTCCGTTTATTAATAAATCCAGTGAATTTATTTATCATCTTTAGAAACATGGGGGCGCTCTTCTCCACTGTCTCCACGACATCAAGACCACACAATGTTTGTGTATGGGCCTTGAGACTTGTCTCACCGTTGTCCATGCTGGTGGTGTATTACGAAACTGAAAGTCACTTGTCCCTCTCTCTAAGGTGGGATGTGACACTATGGATCTCCTAACCTTAACCCTAACCAGGACCCTGCACCTCAAGTTTCAGCCTGACCTCATAATGGCCAGGGGTGTCCCAAAATCAGAAAGGTGTGGGTGGAGCACGTTTGGTGCAGTGCTGTGCTCCCATTGAAATGCCTTGTCCAGCCCAAGTGTCTCTGAACCTCCAGACTCTACAGATCTCTGAACCCTAACCTGTACCGTGCAAAACAGGGTTCAGCCTGATGTAATCATGTCAATGCTTGTCCCAAAATGAGAAATATTTGGGTGGAGCACTGTTGGTGCAGTGCCATGCTCCCCTCGGAATGCCTTGTCCAGCTGTCATGGTTTGACCCTGGTCAGCTGCGAGGTACCCACACAGCCGATCTCTCAGTCCCTCTTCACCGCTAGACAGGGGGAGAAAATATTTGCAAGGGCTCAGGGTGTGAGATCTGGACAGGGAGATAACTCTCATTTACCATCCCGGGCAAAACAGACTCCATTTTGGGGATATTAATTACATTTATTAAGAGAACCAATCAGAGAGGAGTAGTGAGAAATGAGAAAAAAGCAAACAGATCTTAACAAACAGAATACTTTCTCCCCATCCCTCCCTTATTCCCGGGCTTAACATCAATCCTGTTTACTCCACCTCCTCCCCCCGAGAGGCACAGGGGGACAGGGAATGGGGGTTACGATCAGTTCATCCGACGTTGGTTCCACCACTTCTTCACTCCGGGGGAGGACTCTTCACTCTTCCCCAGGCCACTGTGGGGTCCCTCTCACGGGAGACAAGCTTCACGCTCTCTTCTCTGACGTGAGTCATCCCACGAAGGGCAATTCATCACAAACTGCCCAACGGGAGACACCTCACGAGGGGCAGCCCACCCCTCGTGAGTCTGAGGCGCAGTCCTTCAGGGGAAACTGCTCCAACGTGAGTCCCCTGCAGTGTCCCAAAAGTCCCACCAGCCAACATGCTCCAGCGTGGGCATTCCTCTCTTCCACGAGCTACAGGTTCCGGCAGCAACCTGCTCTGATGCAGGCTTCCCACAGGCTACAGTCCCCTTCAGGCATCCACCCACACAGCGTGGAGTCCTCTACACGGTGGACATCTAAGCGGTGATCCTCACGGTGGACATCTACACCCCGCCCATGGGCTGCAGGGGGACAACCCGCTTCACCATGGTCTTCACCATGGACCCAGGGGACTCTCTGCTCCGGCGCCTGGAGCTCATCCTCCCCCTCCCTCCTTCTTCACTGACCTTGGTGTCTGCACAGATTCTCACTCCTCCATCTCTGTGCCAGCTGTTGTGGCGCAGTTCTTTTCCCCATTCTTAAATATGTTTTTCACAGAGGCGTTCCTCTCCTATCACTTTACTGACAGGCTCAACCTTGGCCAGCGGTGGGTCCCTCTTTGGATCCGGCTGGCATTGGCTCTATCAAACTCGGGGAGCTTCTAGCAGCTTCTTGCTGAAGCCACCCTGCAGCTCCCCCCTCCGCCACCAAAATCCGGCCAGGTCAACCCAATACACCAGCCCATGTGTCTCTACAGTTCCAGGCTTTATGGATCTCTGAACCGAAACCCTAACCAGGACCCTGCACCTCAGGGTTCAGCCTGATGTCTCTATGGCCATGGCTGTCCCAAAATCAGAAAGGTTTGGATGGAGCACTACTGGTGTAGTGACGTCCTCCCCTTGGAATTCCTTGTCCAGCCCAAGTGTCTCTGCAGCTCCAGGCTCTATGGATCTCCAAACCCTAACCCTAACCAGGACCCTGCACCTCAGGGTTCAGCCTGACCTCATAATTGCCATGGCTGTCCCAAAATCAGAAATGTGTGGGTGGAACACTGTTGGTGCAGTGCCATGCTGCCCTTGGAATGCCTTGTCCAGCCCAAGTGTCTATGTAGCTCCAGTCTTTATGTATCTCTGAACACTAATCCTAACCAGGACCCTGCATCTCAGGGTTCATCCTGATGGCCATTATTGTCCCAAAATCAGAAAGATATGGGTGGAGCGATGTTGGTGCAGTGCTGTGCTCTCCTTGGAATGCCTTGTCCAGCCCAAGTGTCTCTGCAGCTCCAGTTTCTATGGATCTCTGAGCCCTAACCCTAAAAAGGACCCTGAACCTCAAGGTTCAGCCTGGCCTTATAATTGCCATGGCTGTCCCAAAATCAGAAAGGAGTGGGTGGAGCACTGTTGGTGCAGTGCCGTGCTCCCCTTGGAATGCCTTGTCCAGCCCAAGATTGAGGCGAGAGGGGTCTTTGTCGGGGATGGCGAAGCCGAGGAGAGCGAACAGGACCCGGAACTGAGTGGGAATCTCGGGAGGCGGGCGCGAGCTGACGTAGGGGGGAGGAAGCCGCTAGCTGCGAATTTCAAAGGCGGCCGGAGCCATCTCACGTCTCCTGGATGGCGGCGTGTGCATGAGGGATGGGAGGATCCGCTGGACTCTTGTGAGCTGCGACTGCTGACAACCATGGTCGCCTCCAGAAAGACAGCTTGTCGCAAGAAGATTGCGGCAACGCAGACGGAGGTACTGCCCCGAACCGTGGCGATTCAGGTCTCCGGCTTCAGGGAGTGCCAGAACCTGCTACTGCCGGGGGAGGGAAGCCAGCATTCCACCTGCGTGACGTGTGAGAAGGTGCAAGATCTGCTTGGCATAGTCGTGAAACTTAAGGAGCAGGTTGAGAGGCTGAGGTCCCTCAGGGAGTGTGAAAAGGAGATCGAGTGGTGGAGTAACTCCCTGGTGTGCCAGTCGGAAATGCCCCAGGGGGATACCCCTCAAAAGGGGATGGACCCCCTGCCCTCTTGGGCAGAGGGGGAAGATCCGAGACAGCCCCTGCCCTGTTGCTGTCGGGCAGAGTTAGGGGACCAAAAAGAGGACGAGGGTTGGAAGTGAGTTCCTGTTCCGTGTCATGGGCAACCCTCCTCCCTACCTGCCTTGCTTCCTCAGGTGCCCCTCCGTAATAGGTTTGAGGCCCTGGATCTTGTAGAAGAGGATGCAGTGCAAGGCCCGCCTACAAGGTCACATAGGAAGAGGCAGTTGACTCCACACCTCAAGACTGCTTCTGATAAGAAAGAAAGAAGGATGATTGTAGTAGGAAATTCGCTTCTGAGAGGAACAGAGGGCCCAATATGCAGAGTTGACCCTCATCATAGGGAAGTGTGTAGTCTACCTGGAGCCCAGATCAGGGATATCACCAGGGCACTCCCCAACCTGGTGCACCCAACTGACTACTAACCACTGCTGGTCTTCCAGAGGGATGGGGAGGAAACTGTTTCCTGCAGCTTGAGGGGAATGAAGAAAGATTTCAAGGCCTTGGGACGGATGGTGAAACGGTCTGGGGCTCAAGTGATCTTCTCGTCACTCCTTCCATCTTCGAGAGATGACGTGGGATGGAATAGGAAAATTCAGTCCGTAAATGAATGGCTTCAAGACTGGTGCTACAGGCAGGGTTCTGGATTCTTTGATAACAGTTGGTTTTATAAGACACCAGTCCGGTCAGTGATACGCGGGAAAGGTTTATTTCGCAGGGGCAAAAGGATACTGGGACAGGAATTAGCAGTGCTCATTTGGAGGGCTTTAAACTAGATTCGAAGGGGGGGTGGGGTTGTAGCTGGGCTTGCCTCAGTGGGGCGGCACTCTGGAATTGATGAAGATTGGGTGGCCTCCTATAACCCCAGGCTGAAATCTGTGTGTTCAGCTTGTTCCCTGAAATGTCTGTATACCAACGCGCGCAGCATGGAGAATAAGCAGGAGGAGTTAGAAGCCTGTGTTCTATCGGGAGGTTATGATCTGATGGCAATTGCAGAGACGTGGTGGGACAGCTCACATGACTGGAACATAGTCATGGATGGCTATGTCCTTTTCAGGAAAGACAGGCCAGCCAGGCGAGGTGGGGGAGTTCCTCTTTACGTGAGAGAGCAGCTACAATGTACTGAGTACTGTCCAGGGACAGATGATGAGCGAGTTGAGAGTCTATGGGTCAGAATTAAGGGGCAGGCTGGCAGGGGAGATACGGTTGTGGGTGTCTACTACAGGCCACCAGATCAGGGTGAGGAAGTTGATGAGGCCTTCTACAGGCAGCTGAGAGCGGTCTCACAGTCACAGGCCCTGACTGTCGTGGGGGATTTTAACTTCCCTGATATTTGCTGGAAGGACTACTCAGCCAGCCAGCCACAGTCCAGGAGGTTCCTCCAGTGCATTGAAGATAACTTCCTCATGCAAATGGTGGATGAGCCAACTAGGAGAGGAGCACTGCTGGATGTCATCCGCACTAACAAGGAGGGTCTGGTCGAAGCGGTAAAGGTTGAGGGCTGCCTTGGTTGCAGTGACCATCAGATGGTGGAGTTCAGGATCCTGTGTGGTAGGACCAGAATAGCAAGTAGAATTGCAATCCTGGACTTTAGCAGGGCAAACTTTGACCTTTTCAAGCAATTGCTGGGGGAAATCCCATGGGCAAGGCTGCTTGAAGGTAAAGCGGCTCAAGATAGTTGGCTGGCATGCTTCTTCAAAGCTCAGGATCAGAGCATCCTGACAAGGAGGAAGTCAAGGAAGGGAGCCAGGAGACCTGCGTGGCTAAACAGGGAACTGCTGGGTATGCTCAAGTGGAAGAGGAGAATTTAGGGGTCATGGAAGGAAGGGCTGGCCACTTGGAAAGAATATAAGGCTGCTGTTAGAGGATGTAGGAAGGCAGTTAGGAAAGCAAAGGCCTCCTTAGAATTAAACCTGGCGAGAGGGGTCAAGGACAACAGGAAGAGCTTTTTCAAATACGTGGCAGATAAAACTAACACCAGAGGCAATGTAGGCCCACTGATGAATGGGGTGGGTGCCTTGGTGACAGAAGATACAGAGAAGGTAGAGTTACTGAATGCCTTCTTTGTCTCTGTCTACTCTGCCGGAGGCTGTCCTGAGGAGCCCCGTTCCCCTGAGGCCCCAGAGGAAGTCAGGGCAGTGGAGGAGTTTGCTTTAGTCGATGAGGACTGGGTTAGGGACCAATTAAGCAATCTGGACGTCCATAAATCCATGGGTCCAGACGGGATGCATCCACGGGTGCTGAGGGAGCTGGCTGATGTCATTGCTAGACCACTCTCCATCATCTTAACCAAGTCTTGGGAAACGGGAGAGGTGCCTGAGGAAAGCAAATGTCACTCCAGTCTTCAAAAAGGGCAAGAAGGAGGACCCGGGAAACTATAGACCGGTCAGCCTCACCTCCATCCCTGGGAAAGTGATGGAACGACTTATCATTGGTGACATCTCAAGGCATATCAAGGATAAGAGGGTCATTAGAGACAGTCAACATGGCTTCACCAAGGGGAAGTCATGCTTGACCAAGCTCATAGCCTTTTATGAGGAAATAATGAGGTGGATGGATGATGGCAGAGCGGTGGATGTGGTCTACCTTGACTTCAGTAAAGCATTTGACACAGTCTCCCACAGCATCCTCATAGCTAAACTGAGGAAGTGTGGGCTGGACCATCGGGTAGTGAGGTGGACTGTGAACTGGTTGAAGGAAAGAAGCCAGACAGTCGTAGTCAAGGGGGCGGAGTCTAGTTGGAGGCCTCGTGCCCCAAGGCAAGTCCAAGGACAGAGCCTTTATTTAGGCCTAAATAAAAACTCTGTCCTTGAAGCTGCCTTGAGGCACGGAGAGGAGGAGGTGTAGCTGTTTTGTAAGAACCTTGCCGGGGTGAGAGGGGGAGCAAGAGCCACCTGCATAGCTGAATGGCACTACCCAATAAAACGCTGGCGCATGTAAACCTGTAACTGACCAACTCTGTTAAGGGGCAGGCGCGTGGACACTGCTCTCCTGTTTATGTTGAGCTGTCCGGAGCAATAAAGTGAGAACGACTTGTAGCCATATCGGTGTGATGGTCGTTACTTGGCCGGCTCTCTGAAAGGATCCTTCTTCGTCTGCCGCCCGAACAGGGACCCTCTATGGACGCTTAAATGTGGATCGCTTAAATGCAGAAAGACTCCAAAGCATCGGACCTGTGTCGATTTGTGATCCGGAGAGCTGGAGGAGGGAGAGTTCCAGGTGTGACCAAAAGGGCACCAGAGACCAGAGCTTGAGCTGCCGATCCAGCCCCTGCCCAAGGTAAGACCGCGATGGAAACTGACGCGGCAACTCGCCTCCTTGTTAGTATACTCTCTAAGAGAGGAGAAAAAGTAAAGGAGTGAGATGTATTGGCCCCATGGGCTCGGAAGAGGGAGAAAATAAAAGACCCGTCATTAATCTTTAGTTCAAAGGAATTGCGTGAAGTAGGAGACCTTTTGTAGGACTGCACTCTAGAGGGAGGAAAAGAAGGAAAAGAAGCGAAAGAACTAGGAACGGTTTGGAAAATCATAATAAGCACTTTAGAAATTATGCAAGCAGAAAAGAAAGTTGCCGTGGCGGCGATTGAAGCCTTGGGAGGAAAAAAAAAGGGGGAAACTGCGGATACCCTACATTTTACAGCTAGCCGTGCTGGCAGCACCGCGTTGCAGAATTAAGACTTTTGTCCTTGAGCTCTTTTCTAAACAAGTACATAACTCTTGCTTGCTAATTATGAAAAGAGACCGTGACCAGCCGAGTACAGCTCACGTTGAGAGCTTGTCCGTGAGAATGAACAGATAAGATGCTTCTTGTACACCAGATGTGCATAGGAGTGAACGGGAGAATATGATCAAAACAGACCTGGGAAAGTCTGTTCTCCCTGTGTGATAACAGAGTGACAGAAGGAGTACATGAGTGAATAACAAGCCTGGCTGCATAGTCTGGTCTCCTGTTTGTAACCCATAAATACTGCTACATGGCAAGTAATTTTTGAGCTATTAACTGATGTAGATAGTATTCGACACGCTGTGTTACAAAATCGTGTCACAGAGGAAAAAATAAAAGAGAAATAAAAAAGAAAGAAAAAAAAGAGGGAAAAAAAAAAAAGGAAGATCGAGATGAACCCATGAAAGAGATCCTGAACAAACTCGCTGAATTATCAACTAAACAGCAAGAAATAGATGAAACCCTTAAACCAGTCTCATCGTCACTTTGGAGACAACCAGAAACCATATCTAAGGTCCCGTGAGAGATTCAACCATTATCCCATATAGTAACACCGGTTGAACCTTTAGCTCCCCCACTACCACCAGCTCCCTCACTCAAGCCTGACTTTCAAGCTCGAACCAAAAAGGATCCTTTGCAACAGTGATGGAGTGGTGTCATCAGAGACGCTATAACAGAGGGAGATTGGGAAGCAGTCAGTTCGATTGCGTGTCCTGTTATTATTAATAACGGACAAGGGGCCTGGAAACTGCATGATTGGAAGATCTTACAACAAGCGAAGCAGACTGTCACCACACATGGCATCTGATCACCTGTGTTTCTTTATCCACAGGACCTCATTGGCTGCCAGGGAAACGAATTAAGCCATTTAATGACCATGATTTGGTTACTATTCTGCATGATGTGGCTGTTCAGCATCCTGTTACTTCAACAACATAGCAGCAACACGACTGTGCACTGGGCCTGCCTGTTGAATCCCTTTGTTTCGCCCAGTGACGTGATGGGACCCTGAAGTACCGATTACCAACGATGACATGGATTGGACTGGCAGAAGATGCTTACGGCTGATAGCAGAGAAATTATGGGAAAATGTGTGTTTTGGTTTGGCCTGGCCAGATTTCGGCGGCGGGGGGGGAGCTGCAGGGTGGCTTCTGTAAGAAGCTGCTAGAAGCTCCCCAAGATTGATAGAGCCAATGCCAGCCGGCTACAAAGAGGGACCCGCCGCTGGCCAAGGCTGAGCCTATCAGTAAGGTGATAGGAGAGGAACGCCTCTGTGAAAAACATATTTAAGAACGGGAAAAAGAACTGCGCCATAACAGCTGGCACAGAGATGGAGGAGTGAGAGTCTGTGCAGACACCAAGGTCAGTGAAGAAGGAGAGGGGGGGGAGGATGAGCTCCAGGCGCCGGAGCAGAAGGAGTCCCCCGGGTCCGTGGTGAAGACCATGGTGAAGCGGGTTGTCCCCCTGCAGCCCATGGGCGAGGTGCAGATGTCCACCGTGAGGATCACCGCATAGATGTCCACCGAGGACTCCACGCCGTGTGGGTGGATGCCTGAAAGGGGACTGTAGCCCGTGGGAAGCCCACATCAGAGCAAGTTGCTGCCGGAACCTGTAGCCCGTGGAAGAGGGAATGCCCACGCTGGAGCAGGTTGGCAGGTGGGACTTTTGGGACGTTGTGGGTGGCTCACGCTGGAGCAGTTTCCCCCGAAGGACTGCACCTCAGACTCACGAGGGGTGGGCTGCCCCTCGTGAGGTGTCTCGCGTTGGGCAGTTTGTGATGAATTGCCCTTCGTGGGACGACTCATGTGGAGAAGAGAGCGTGAAGCTTGTCTCCTGTGAGAGGGACCCCACAGTGGCCCTGGGGAAGAGTGAAGAGTCCTCCCCCGGAATGAAGAAGCGGTGGAACCAACGTCGGATGAACTGACCGCAGCCCCCATTCCCTGTCCCCCTGTGCCGCTCGGGGGGAGGAGGTGGAGAAACCGGGATTGATGTTAAGCCCGGGAAGAAGGGAGGGATGGGGGGAAGGTGTTCTGTTTAAGATTTGTTTGCTCTTTCTCACTTCTCACTACTCCTCTCTGATTAGTTCTTTTAATAAATGTACCTAATTTCCCCAAAACGGAGTCTGTTTTGCCCGGGACGGTAAATGAGGGTGATCTCCCTGTCCTTATCTCAAACCCTGAGCCCTTGGAGATATTTTCTCCCCCTGTTCAGTAGTGAAGGGGGGAGTGAGTGAGCGGCTGTGTGGGTACCTGGCGGCTGGCCAGGGTCAACCCACGACAGTCATTTTGGTGGCCCGTACGGGGAATGAAACCTGGGAAGGGAGGAATTTGAGATAAGGACAGTAGTGGAGAGAGGGAACGGGCAAAACACGGACTGAGCAATGTTGAAAAGTAAAATGATTTTGGGGAATTTATGTTTTTGTGATTGAGGTGAAGGAACGAGGGGTGGATTGTGTGTAGATTGTTTAGTCTTGTTTGGTGTTGTGATGGATTTTGTTCTGATTTTGGTGTTGGGAGTCTTTGGTTTTTCTGTTTCACTGTTAATGTTGGGTGATGAATATAAATTTTAATAATTCTTAAATATGTGATTCACAGAGGCGAGGGGTGGAATGTTTTGGTTTGGCCTGGCCAGATTTCGGCGGCGGGGGGGGAGCTGCAGGGTGGCTTCTGTAAGAAGCTGCTAGAAGCTCCCCAAGATTGATAGAGCCAATGCCAGCCGGCTACAAAGAGGGACCCGCCGCTGGCCAAGGCTGAGCCTATCAGTAAGGTGATAGGAGAGGAACGCCTCTGTGAAAAACATATTTAAGAACGGGAAAAAGAACTGCGCCATAACAGCTGGCACAGAGATGGAGGAGTGAGAGTCTGTGCAGACACCAAGGTCAGTGAAGAAGGAGAGGGGGGGGAGGATGAGCTCCAGGCGCCGGAGCAGAAGGAGTCCCCCGGGTCCGTGGTGAAGACCATGGTGAAGCGGGTTGTCCCCCTGCAGCCCATGGGCGAGGTGCAGATGTCCACCGTGAGGATCACCGCATAGATGTCCACCGAGGACTCCACGCCGTGTGGGTGGATGCCTGAAAGGGGACTGTAGCCCGTGGGAAGCCCACATCAGAGCAAGTTGCTGCCGGAACCTGTAGCCCGTGGAAGAGGGAATGCCCACGCTGGAGCAGGTTGGCAGGTGGGACTTTTGGGACGTTGTGGGTGGCTCACGCTGGAGCAGTTTCCCCCGAAGGACTGCACCTCAGACTCACGAGGGGTGGGCTGCCCCTCGTGAGGTGTCTCGCGTTGGGCAGTTTGTGATGAATTGCCCTTCGTGGGACGACTCATGTGGAGAAGAGAGCGTGAAGCTTGTCTCCTGTGAGAGGGACCCCACAGTGGCCCTGGGGAAGAGTGAAGAGTCCTCCCCCGGAATGAAGAAGCGGTGGAACCAACGTCGGATGAACTGACCGCAGCCCCCATTCCCTGTCCCCCTGTGCCGCTCGGGGGGAGGAGGTGGAGAAACCGGGATTGATGTTAAGCCCGGGAAGAAGGGAGGGATGGGGGGAAGGTGTTCTGTTTAAGATTTGTTTGCTCTTTCTCACTTCTCACTACTCCTCTCTGATTAGTTCTTTTAATAAATGTACCTAATTTCCCCAAAACGGAGTCTGTTTTGCCCGGGACGGTAAATGAGGGTGATCTCCCTGTCCTTATCTCAAACCCTGAGCCCTTGGAGATATTTTCTCCCCCTGTTCAGTAGTGAAGGGGGGAGTGAGTGAGCGGCTGTGTGGGTACCTGGCGGCTGGCCAGGGTCAACCCACGACAATGTGACTGTTTTCAGTGTTACCTATTGTATTGATATGTATCCTCTTTGTGTGACTAACAATGAAGCTTATATTGGCTGTGTAAGACTGTCTAATCAAAGCCGCATAAAACATGTTAAGGTTTATGGTACTAACCAGCAGAGTGATCTTTCTTTAGCTAAAAGCAAGGCGGAGAAACTAGCTGCCTTTTGCTTTGTTAGAAGTGTGTGATTAAGGACCAAAATTGATAGGGAGACTCCCTTGCATTCTTCCTTCAGCCCTGGCCAAGCTGTGAGAAGAATTCAACGGAGCAAACAACACCAGATGTTCCCGCATTCAATGTTATGTAAGGTTGTTTATTTAATAGTATAAATGCTGGACCCTCTTGCAGCGACTTCGGAAACCTCACCTACGAGTGGACGCACTGCGTAGGACTTCCCAATTGTCGGGAGAGTTCTCCAGAAACCTCGCTGCAACAGGGGCTCCCCAGCGACTGCGGGTCTGGATGATTTAGGGTGATTGGTGATGGGAACTGTAGGTACGCTCAAACATCTTGCACCTGACGTGTCAGAAAACACAGACATCTCACTGGATTACTGCTTGGCCTTGTGTGCTCGACAAGCAGCACACCCACAATGAGATAACAGAGACCTGGGATTGATGCAGGGGCATCTTTTGCATTCCTGCCTGGTAAAGCAGTGAATGTGAGCCCTGGGAACTCAGGCAGAGGAGCAAGTAAAACGTAACAAAGCAGTGGGATGAATATTACACATTTTTTAGCAAGGATATGATTTGGTTAAACCTCAACACATGGTTTTCTGTGTTAGAAATGTGTTTAATGGTGTTTGTTGTTTTGGGAAGTGTTTTGTTCTGTTCTTTTTCATTATAGTTAACGATCTTACCTGATGGGATGTGTTGTAAGGATCTTGAAGATCACTCAGAATCCATCCATAAGAAAATTCAAAAATTGCAAGAGCATTCAAAACAGATCACTCAAGATTGAATTGGAGTGATTTGACAAGATAGATTAAGAGTTTCACAGAATCATAGAATCACAGAATCACAGAATGTTAGGGATTGGAAGGGACCTCGAAAGATCATCAAGTCCAATCCCCCTGCCATAGCAGGAACGCCTAGATAATGCTACATAGGAACATGTCCAGGCAGGTCTTGAATGACTCCAGAGAAGGAGACTCCACAACCTCCCTGGGCAGCCTGTTCCAGTGTTCCGTCACCCTCACTGAGAAGAAGTTTCTTCTTGAGTTTAAGCGGAACCTCTTATGTTCCAGTTTCAGCCCATTACCCCTTGTCCTATCAGTGGTTGTCACCGAGAAGAGCCTGGCTCCATCCTCGTGACACTCACCCTTTATATATTTGTAAACATTTGAAGAGGGTCCCTTCGGAGAGCCGGCCAAGATTACAATCATCACACCAATATCGCTACAGATCGTCCTCCCTTTATTGCTCCGGACAGCTCAATATATACAGTTCAGCAGTGTCCCCACGCCTGCCCCTTAACAGAGTTGGTCAGTTACAGGTTTACACGTGCCAGCGTTTTATTGGGTAGTGCCATTCCACTATGCAAGCGGCTCTCGCCCCCCCTTCTCCCCCCGGGGCCAGTACCTCCCACCAAGCATCTCGAAAAGCTCTCACAAAACAGATAAAACCTCCTCCTCCCTGTGTTCCAAGGCAGCTTCAAGGACAGAGCCTCTGTTTAGGCCTAAGCTGGGTTGTCCACACTTTTAAAGTTATACCACGCCTCTGCTCCACAAGAAATTCCTCTACATATCCCCCTTTTTCTTTTTGGACAACCCAGGCTTCGTCCGGTAGCTTGCTTATAATTTTCTTGATTATACTTATCAAACAGCTAAACATAACTAAGCCTATAACAATTAAAACTGCAATAACCAAAAATGTCTTAACTAAACTCTTAATCCATCCTGTCAAAACACTCCAATTCAGTAATCCCTCTAAACCGAACAAACCCACATTTTGAGTGATCTGTTTTGAATGCTCTTGCAATTTTTGAATTTTCTTATGGATGGATTCTGAGTGATCTTCAAGATCCATAAAACACATCCCATCAAAGTCCGCACACTCATCAAAATTATAAGATGTATTTTTCAGTTCTTCGGACCTCTCGGGCAGCACTTCAGGTGAGATTGTTAACTATAATGAAAAAGAACAGAACAAACACTTCCCACAACAACAAATACTATTAAACACATTTCTAACACAGAAAACCATGTTTTGAGGTTTAATCAAATCATATCCTTGCTAAAAAATGTGTAGTATTCATCCCACTGCTTTGTTATATTTTACTTGCTGCTCTGCCTGAGTTCCCAGGACTCACAGGACAGCTTTGCAGGGCAGGAATGTGAGAGATGCCTCTGCATCAATCCCAGGCCTCTGTTATCTCAGTGTGGGTGTGCTGCTTGTCGAGCACACAAGGCCAAGCAGTAATCCAGCGAGATGTTTGTGTTTTCTGACACTTTAGGTTTCCCCACCTTGCTTTTAGCTAAAGAAAGATCACTTTGCTGGTTAATACCATAAACCTTAACACCTATTATATGGCTTTGATTAGACAGTCCTACACAACCAATATAAGCTTCATTGCTAGTCACACAAAGAGAATACATATCAATACAACAGGTAACATTGAGAACAGTTACATTTTCCCATAATTGCTCTGCTATCAGCCATAAGCATCTTCTGCCAGTCCAATCCATGTCGTCGTTGGTAATCGGTACTTCAGGGTCCCATCACGTCACTGGGCGAAACAGAGAGGTTCAACAGGCAGGCCCAGTGCACGGTCGTGTTGCTGCTGCGCTGTTGAAGTGACAGGATGCTGCACAGCCACATCATGCAGGATCATGCGGTTCCCAGGTCCATTGTCTGTTATTAATAATAACAGGACACGCAATCGAACTGGCTGCTTCCCAATCTCCCTCTATTATAGTGTCTCTGATGACACCGCTCCATCGCTGTTGCAAAGGATCCTTTATGGTTCGAGTCTGAAAATCAGGCTTGAGTGAGGGAGCTGATGGTAATGGGGGAGCTGAACTGGTTTAAGGGTTTCTTCTATTTCTCGCTGTCCAGTTGATAATTCAGCGAGTTTGTTCAGGATCTCTTTCAGGGGTTCATCCTGATCTTCCTTCTTCTCCCCCCCTCTTTTTTTTTTTTTTTTTTCTTTTTTTTTTTTTCTTATTAGCTCAAGTATTACTTCAATCACTCTGTTATCACACAGGAAGAGCAGAATTTCCCAGGTCTGTTTTGATCATACTCTCCCGTTCACTCCCATGCACATCTGGTGTACAAGAAGCGTCTTATCTGTTCATTCTCACGGACAAGCTCTCAACATGAGCTGTACTTGGCTGGTCAGGGTCTCTTTTCATAATTAGCAAGCAAGAGTTATGCACTTGTTTAGAAAAGAGCTCAGCTCAAGGACAAAAGTCTTAATTCTGCAACGCAGTGAAGTTTCTCCTTTTTCTCCTTTTTTTTTTTTTTTTCTTCCACCCAGTCGGGACGAGCAGGGACTTTCTTCCTTTGCTTTTTTCCTTTCCTGCCCTCCCCACAACGCTTCAATCACTGCCGCAGCAACTTTCTTTTCTGCTTGCATGATTTCTAGAGTGCGTATTATGATTTTCCAAACTGTTCCTAGTTCTTTCGCTTCCTTTCCTTCTTTTCCTCCCTCTAGAGTACAGTCCCACAAAAGGTCTCCTACTTCACGCCATTCCGTGGAACTAAAGATTAATGGCGGGTCGTTCATTTTCTCCCGTTTCCGAGCCCATGGGGCTAATACGTCTCGCTCCTTTACTTTTCCTCCTCTCTTAGAGAGTATACTAAGGAGGCGAGTTGCCGCGTCCATTTCCATCGCGGTCTTACCTTGGCAGGGGCTTGATTGGCCGCTCAAGCTCTGGTCTCCGGTGCCCTTTTGGTCACACTCGGAACTCTCCTGCCTCCAGCTCTCCGGCTCCCAAATCGGTTCACGTCCGATGCTTCGGAGTCTTCCCACATTTCAGCAATCCGCATTTAAGCGTCCATAGAGGGTCCCTTGTTCAGGCGCCAGATGAAGAGGGTCCCTTCGGAGAGCCGGCCAAGATAACAATCATCACACCACTATGGCTACAGATCGTCCTCCCTTTATTGCTCCGGACAGCTCAATATATACAGTTAAGCAGTGTCCCCGCGCCTGCCCCTTAACAGAGTTGGTCAGTTACAGGTTTACACGCGCCAGCGTTTTATTGGGTAGTGCCATTCCACTATGCAAGCGGCTCTCGCCCCCCCTTCTCCCCCCGGGGCCAGCACCTCCAGCCAAGCATCTCGCAAAGCTCTCACAAAAAAGATAAAACCTCCTCCTCCCTGTGTTCCAAGGCAGCTTCAAGGACAGAGCCTCTGTTTAGGCCTAAGCTGGGTTGTCCACACTTTTAAAGTTATACCACGCCTCTGCTCCACAAGAAATTCCTCTACAAACATTAATGAGGCCACCCCTCAGTCTCCTCTTCTCCAAACTAAAGAGCCCCAGATCCCTCAGCCTTTTCTCATAAGTTTAGTTAAGACATTTTTGTTTATTGGAGTTTTAATTGTTATAGGCTTAGTTATGTTTAGTTGTCTGATAATTATAATCAAGAAAATGATGAGCAAGCTAGCGGACGAAGCGTGGGTTGTCCAAACAGAAAAAGGGGGATATGTAGAGGAATTTCTTGTGGAGCAGAGGTGTGTTATCCCTTTAAAAGGTTTGGACAACCCACCTTAGGCCTAAACAAAGGCTCTGTCCTTGAAGCTGCCTTGGGGCACAGAGAGGAGGAGGTGTAGCTGTTTTTGTGAGAGCCTTGCCGGGGGGTAGACAGGACAGGTGACCAACGAGAGTATTCCATTCCATATATGTCATATTTAGTATAAATTGAGTGATCACAGGAGTTTCGTCCCTTTTTCACCCTTTTCGTCCTTTTCGCCCCTTCGTTTTACTTTTTCTGCAATGGTCGGTGTCCAGAGAGGACTCCATCTGACCTCCTGATTTTGATCCGGATCCTGAGTTCCCGAATCCAGCTCCCTGTATCCAGCTCCCGCCACCGCTGAGCCTGGGGTTTCCCCAGTGCCTCCAGCTCTGCAGTATCAGTGGGAATTGCTATCGGGGGAGGGAGTTGGGTTTGATATCGGGATACTATCTATAGTTGTATATAGTTCTCTACTTGTATCTTTTTACCATTATTTCTATTATTTTCATTAAACCTGTTCTAGTTTTTCTTCCCTAACCCGTAAGTCTCTCTGCCTCATTCCCTTTTCTCTTCCCGTTTGGGAGGGGGGGCGGGGGGGAGGGAAGAGGGGGTTAGAGAGCGTCTGTCTGCGTTAGTGGCCAGCCCAGCCCTAACCGTCAACAGATTTATTGGCGTCCAACGTGGGGCAAAGAAAACAAACACCAACCAGGCTCAGAATATTTTACCAGCTATTTAGATACAACTGGGCTCTGATATATTGCCTGCATAGTTTAAATTCCATCCGGCACAGTTGAGAGCGTATCAGATCTATTCTTTGAAAGTTCTGAAGGGTTAGAAGAGAAAAACCGGACAGCTCACATCATGTTATCGGTTGGTGAAATGGTATGTCATGTCCTTTTAAATGTGGATTCCGCATTGGGTGTCAAAATTTTGTCCAAACTCTCGAGTGTGATTTGGTATATCTTTCTGTGGTTTGCCTGTTCTGGTTACATGACGAGACTTCTAACTGCACTGTTTTTTTTAGTCTCGGGGTATTCTGCAGTAATTTGGGTGGTCGGCTTACCTGAATACCTTAAGAGCACAACGATGAATTTTGTTTCTAACTACACTTTCAATTTCACTTTAGGAAATTATACTCATTTGTTCGCTAATCTGAGTCTACCAGTTATTTTGATCAAAAGATTGAATTGTTATTGATTCTGATGTTAATGACCATGAATCTCTTGGCATTGTGGCGTTTCTGAAGGAATTTGTGCACGTCAGTGAGTATCACTGTGTCCTTTCGCACTCAGTCTGTATCAGCAGAAGTCGCCCCTGTGACTAGAAAGAAACATCGGAAAAAGTCAATTGCCCTAACAAGAGATGACACAACTCCAGGACAAAGTCCTTCTAAAGTAGCCCCATCAGATGACTCAGATTCAGACTCAGGAAAGAAAGCTGGTATCCCTGTGACTGGGAAGAAACATCTAACAAAGACAAATCGCCCAACATCAGATGATTCTGGTCCAGGACAGGGTCCTTCTAATCTGAAGTCATCAGATAGTTCAGAGACAGAATCAGAGGCAGCTCCTAAACCTTTAACTCTGAGGGACATGCGAGATGTGAGAAAGGACTTTGGCCGTCTTGAGGGTGAATCATATTACAGGTGGTTACTCCGGTGCTGGGATAAAGGAGCCGATACCATTAATCTGAATGGTAAAGAAGCCAAACAGCTGGGATCCCTGTCTGGAAACGTAGGCGTTGACACGGAACTTGCAAAAGACGACAACAGTCTCAGCCTCTGGAGACGACTCTTGACAGCTATTAAGAACCGGTATACCCATAAGGACGATATTCCTATCCACACAACCACCTGGACCAGCATGGAGAAAGGCATTAAGTTCCTGAGAGAACTAGCAGTGAGAGAGGTGATTTACAGCGATCCACAAACAATTTTAAACCCTGATGAAATGCCCTGCCACAAACACGTTATTCAGATGTTTGTGAGGAGTGCCCCACCAGTGTATAAGCACACCTTGTCAACAATGGTCTGGGCATTAGATGGAGATGGTCGGTTACCAACAGTGAGTGAAGTGGCCAACAAAGCACGACAGTATGAAGACAGTACTGCCAATCCTCAGCAAATTCAGATGGCTGCTGTGGAAAAAATAATCGAGGAAAAAAACAGATCACTGGAGAAATCAATTGAGAAAGCGATTGAGATAGCAATGGAGAAAACAAATCAATTGATTGAGATAGCAATGGAGAAAACCAATCAAGCAATTGAGAAAAATAGTGAATCATTTGAGAAAACCAAACAATCATTAAAAGAGCTGATGGATACATTGTCCAAGAGAGATGACAGACCTCAGTGGAGCTGTGTTGATGCTGTTAGAAAATACAGACCTTCAAGATCAACTAAAAATGATGGCAACTTGTCACGGAATGACTTGTGGATTTTCCTACATGGATATGGTGAGGATGTGAGAAGATGGGATGGAAAACCTACTTCTGCTCTACAGGAACGAGTATCCAATTTGCGAAACACCAACAGAAGACAACAATCTACCACGAGAAAGAACAATCAGAATGTAAATGTAGTTAATACCAATACTGTGAATCAGGTAAACCCCGTGAATCAGCCTCAAAATTAGAGGGGCCCTGCCTCCAGCCAGGTGGAGGAGAGGGACAACCGAGTTTATTGGACTGTGTGGATTCGGTGGCCTGGCACATTAGAACCACGAAAATATAGAGCTCTGGTGGACACTGGTGCACAGTGCACCCTAATGCCATCGAATCATACAGGGACTGAAACTGTTACTATTTCTGGAGTGATGGGTGGTTCTCAACAACTGTCTGTGTTGGAGGTCGAAATGAGCCTTACTGGGAATATGTGGAAAAAGCAACATATAGTGACTGGTCCAAATGCCCCATGCATCCTTGGCATAGACTTCCTCAAGAAAGGGTATTATAAGGACCCAAGAGGGTATCGATGGGCTTTTGGCATAGGAGCTGTAGAGACTGAGGACATTGATCAGCTGTCTAGCTTGTCCAAACTGTCAGAGGAGTCTAGTGTCGTAGGGCTGATGAAAACTCAAGACCAACAGGTACCAATTGCTACTAAAACAGTGCATCAACGACAATATCGTACCAACCGAGACTCTGTAGTCCCCATCCATAAGCTGATACGTCAACTAGAAAGCCAAGGAATGATCAGCAAAGCTCACTCGCCATTTAACAGTCCTATCTGGCCTGTGTGAAAGTCTGATGGAGAATGGAGATTGACTGTAGACTATCGTGGCCTAAATGAGGTTACACCACCGATGAGTGCTGCCATGCCGGACATGTTAGACCTTCAGTATGAAGTGGAGTCCAAGGCAGCTCAGTGGTATGCCACAATTGACATTGCTAATGCGTTTTTCTCTATTCCTATAGCAGCAGAGTGCAGGCTGCAGTTTGCTTTCACCTGGAGGGGTATCCAGTACACCTGGAATCGACTGCCCCAGGGGTGGAAACACAGCCCTACCATCTGCCATGGACTGATCCAGACTGCCCTGGAGAGGGGTGGAGCTCCGGAACATCTGCAATACATCGATGGCATCATCATATGGGGTAACACAGCAGAAGAAGTGTTCACAGAGGGTAAGAAAATAATTGAGATTCTTTTAGATGCTGTTTTTGCCATAAAGAGAAGCAAGGTCGAGGGACCTGCACGAGAGATCCAGTATTTGGGAGTGAAATGGCAAGACGGGCGTCGCCAGATCCCAATAGACGTGATTGACACAATATCAGCTATGTTGCCACCAACTAACAAAAAAGAAACACAATCCTTCTTAGGTACTGTGGGTTTCTGGAGAATGCATATTCCTGGTTATAGTCAGATTGTGAAACCTCTTTTTGATGTGACTCAAGAGAAAAACAAATTTAAATGGGGCCCTGAAAAACAACAGGCCTTTGAACAAATCAAACAAGAGATTGTACAGGCAGTAGCTCTCAGGCCAATCCGAACAGGGCAAGATATTAAAAATTTGCTATACACTGCAGCTGGGGACAATGGTCCTGCCTGGAGCCTCTGGCAGAGGGCACCAGGAGAAACTCGAGGTCAACCCTTAGGATTTTGGAGCCGGAAATATAGAGGCTCTGAGGCCAACTACACTGCAACAGAAAAAGAAATACTGTCCACATATGAAGGAGGTAAAGCTGCTTTGGAAGTGATTGGTACTGAGGCACAGCTTCTCCTAGTACCATGAATATCAGTCCTAAACTGGATGTTCAAGAGTAAAGTTCCTTCCACACATCATGCCATCGATGCTACATGGAGTAAATGGACTGCCCTGATTACAGAGAGAGTTCGAATGGGTCATCACAGTCGTCCAGGACTTTTAGAAGTAATCACAGACAGGCCACAAGGTAAAGACCTTGCAAGGCCCCCTAAGGAGGTGTTGACACGTGCTGAAGAAGCTCCACCATATAATCAGTTAGCAGATAATGAAAAGCAGTATGCCCTATTCACTGATGGATCTTGCCGCCTTGTAGGAAATTGTCCTAAGTGAAAAGCTGCTGTGTGGAGTTCCACACGACATGTTGCAGAGGCAACTGAGGGAGAAGGTAGATCGAGTCAGTTTGCAGAGGTAAAAGCCATCCAGCTGGCCGTAGACATTGCTGAACAGGAAAAATGGCCAGTGCTCTATCTCTATACTGACTCATGGATGGTGGCAAATGCTTTTTGGGGTTGATTAAAACAGTGGAAGCAAAATAACTGGCAGCGCAGAGGTAAGCCTATTTGGGCTGCTGAACTATGGCAAGACATTGCTGTTCGGCTTGAGAACATAGTTGTGAAGGTACCTCACGTAGATGCCCATGTGCCCAAAAGCCGTGCCACTGAGGAACATCGACACAACCTGCAAGTGGATCAGGCTGCTCAAGTGTTCCAAATAGACTTGGACTGGGAACATAAAGGTGAACTGTTTCTAGCTCGGTGGGCCCACGACACTTCAGGACATCAGGGAAGAGATGGAACATACAGATGGGCTTGTGATCGAGGGGTGGATTTAACTATGGCGCTATTGCACAGGTTATCCATGATTGTGAAATATGCACCGAAATTAAGCAAGCTAAGCGATTAAAACCTTTGTGGTATGGGGAACGATGGTTAAAATATAGGTATGGGGAGGCATGGCAGATTGATTACATCAGACTTCCTCTAACTCGCCAGGGTAAGCGCTATGTGCTCACTATGGTGGAAGCAACTAGCGGATGGTTAGAAACATATCCTGTGCCTCACACCACTGCCCGAAACACTATCTTGGGCCTAGAAAAGCAGATCTTGTGGCGACACGGCACTCCAGAAAGAATTGAATCAGATTAGGGGACTCATTTCAAAAACAGTCTTATAGACAATTGGGCCAAAGAACATGATATTGAATGGGTATATCACATCCCTTATCATTCAAAAGCCTCTGGGAAAATTGAACGATACAATGGACTGTTAAAAACTACTCTGAAAGCAATGGGAGGTGGAACTTTTAAAAACTGGGAAAAGCATTTAGCACATGCCACCTGGTTAGTTAACACCAGAGGATCCATCCATCGTGCTGGTCCTGCTCATTCACAGCATTTACATACAGTAGAGGGAGATAAAGTCCCTGTGGTGTATGAAAGGAATTTGTTGGGGAAGACTGTCTGGGTATTTCCTGCTTCGGGCAAAGGCAAACCCATTCGTGGGGTTGCTTTTGCTCAAGGACCTGGAACTACTTGGTGGGTGATGATGAAAGATGGTGAAGTTCAATGTGTACCTCAAGGAAATTTAACTCTGGGTGAGAATACTCGATTTAATCCTGTATGATGTTGTTACATAATACTAACAGTGTTCAATAAGTGTTTTTCAGAATAATAAACCAGTGATGACCAGAGCTGACCTCATCAAGTGACATCCAATATCTGAACTAGCCTCATCGAGTGACATCCAGTAACATCGTCGAAGTGAACCTACAACCTATGGACACGAACTGTAACGAATCTCACATGAACTCTCCTGCCCTGAGACACTGCTATGATGGATGGAACCCACGATTCTGAACTTCATGAACTTTCTGAACTTTTCCTATAAGTAGATCATTAGCTCATGATCAGTATGACGTAAAAGGTATGGAATAAGGGGTGGAATGTCCTGGCTTTAGCTAAAAATGCCAATTCTGTTTAGTGATTTTTACTTTCCAGTTCAGTCTCTTCTAAGAGGCTGCACGTTCTGAAGTCAGCAGCATGTTTTTTCAGACTGTGTGTGCTACTGGCAGTGATAACACCTGATGTTTACAGTCACTGCCTGGGACTGGGATGCAGAAAGACTCTTGCTGATACTTATTCCTATAGTGGCCAAGGCCACTGCTGGCTCTTGTGTGCCACGCTGGGGGTGCCGGGTAGTAAGAGGGGTCACAAGGAAGTAAAAGGTTGCACCTCTGGGGGGGGTAATAGACAGGACAGGTGACCAACGAGAGTATTCCATCCCATATACGTCATATCTAGTATAAATTGAGTAATCACGAGAGTTTCTGTCCCTTTTCTGCAATGGCCGGTGTCCAGGGAGGACTCCATCTGACCTCCTGCTTTTGATCCAGATCCTGAGTTCCCGAATCGAGCTCCCGCTGCTGCTGAGCCTGGGGCTTCCCCAGTGCCTCCTGCTCATTCTGCCTCTCTGCCTCATTCCCTTTTCCTTCCCATTTTTGGGGGGGGAAGAGGGGGTTAGAGAGCGTCTGTCTGTGTTAGGGGCTGGGCCAGCCTTAACCCATGACAACACCGTTCAGGACTTGATTTCGTGATTAAAAACTCCATCGCCTCCAAACTTGAAAATCTGCCGACAGGTCATTCCAATCGCATTATCTCCCTACGCCTCCCACCACACAACAAACAACATGTTGTTCTCTTCAGCATATATGCCCCAACTCTCCAAGCTGACCCTGCGGAAAAGGACAAGTTCTACACCAACCTGTGCCACCTCACCCAAAAGGTTCCTGCAGATAACATCATAATCCTTGGTGACTTCAATGCCAGAGTAGGAAAGAATTCTGAAGGCTGGAAAGGAGTACTAGGCAAGCATGGTGTTGGAAACTGCAATGAAAACGGTCACCTCTTGCTAGATTTTTGTGCAGAGCAGCAGCTCACCATCACCAACACTATCTTTCAGCAGAAAGACAGCTTGAAGACAACCTGGATGCATCCTCGATCCAAGCACTGGCACCTCATTGACTATGTCTTAGTGCGCTAGAGCAATATTCGCGATGTCCGCCATACCCGAGTGATGCCTAGTGCAGAATGTCAAACAGACCACCGCCTTGTGTGATGCAAACTTAACCTCCACTTAAAGCCCAAACCTAAGAGGGGCCACATTCCAAGGAGGAGGCTCCAAGTTAACAATCTTCAAACGGCTACAGTGAGAGACAGTTTCCAGGTAAACCTTCAAACTAGACTTGAAGACCATCTCATAGATCCCTCTCCTGAAGCGCTTTGGCAACATATTAAAAATAGCATCCTCCAGTCTTCTGAAGAATCCTTAGGGTTCTCCTCCAAGAAAAACAAAGACTGGTTTGATGAAAACAATCAAGAGATCCAGGAATTGTTGACAAAGAAGAGAAATGCTCACCAAGTGCACCTTGCTCAGCCATCTTGCCATGTAAGAAAAGCAGCCTTTTGTCTTGCATGCAGTAAGCTCCAACAGAGACTTCGAGACATCCAGAACAAGTGGTGGATCAACCTAGCAGAAAAGACTCAACTATGTGCTCATTCAGGTGACCACAGAGGATTCTATGAGGCTCTGAAAGCAGTGTACGGACCCACACACCACGTTCAAAGCCAGCTGCTAAGCGCAGACGGCCAAATGCTTCTCACAGATAAAGCCTCCATCCTGAATCGATGGTCTGAACATTTCCAGACTCTCTTCAGTGCCAACCATGTAGTTCAAGGCTCGGCAATTCGGCACATCACACAACAACTGATGAAAAATGAATTGGATATAGCCCCTATGTGCGGATCCATGCATGATGGATGACTCGACACCAATATGATGCTCCAAAGATCCCCGCTTTATTGCAAAAGTAGCACACATTTATACTGTTCTTGCTTTCCTTAGCACGCATCATGCATATTGTGATTGGCTACAGGCTGCCCAGCACAAGCTGTTCACGCGCCACTCTGACTCCGTTGATTGGCAACTGCCTAACAAGCATGCATATCCTGTCTTACTAGCCAAGTTCTGTGTTTTGTATAACTGCCTCCCTCAAGTTGATAACTTTGGAATTTCAAGGTCTTGCCGTATCAACGCTTTGTCCTTTGCATGACTCCTGCCGCCTGTCCCACTCACTGACTTGTTCAGTTTTTACTAGCGTATCCAAATGGAACCCAACACGCGTACTATGGGAGAGACTCTCAAGGACATACAGCAGGTGAAATCTGGCAAAGCAGCTGGGATTGATGGAATTCAACCTGAAGTCTGGAAGCATGGAGGCCAAGCACTCCATGCTGAATTTCAAGAATCACAGAATGTCAGGGGTTGGAAGGGATCTTGTCGTGGGTTGACCGTGGCCAGTTGCCAGGTACCCACACAGCCGCTCTCTCACTGCCCCTTCACTGCTAAACAGGGGGAGAAAATATTTCCAAAGGCTCAGGGTTTGAGATAAGGACAGGGAGATCACTCTCATTTACCGTCCCAGGCAAAACAGACTCAGTTTTGGGGAAATTAGGTACATGTATTAAGAGAACTAATCAGAGAGGAGTAGTGAGAAGTGAGAAAGAGCAAACAGATCTTAAACAGAACACCTTCCCCCACCCCTCCCTTCTTCCTGGGCTTAACATCAATCCCGGTTTCTCCACCTCCTCCCCCCGAGCGGCGCAGGGGGACAGGGAATGGGGGCTGAGGTCAGTTCATCCGACGTTGGTTCCACTGCTTCTTCACTCCGGGGGAGGATTCTTCACTCTTCCCCAGGGCCATTGTGGGGTCCCTCTCACAGGAGACAAGCTTCACGCTTTCTTCTCCGGTGTGAGTCGTCCCACGAAGGGCAATTCATCACAAACTGCCCAACGGGAGACACCTCACGAGGGGCAGCCCACCCCTCGTGAGTCTGAGGCGCAGTCCTTCGGGGGAAACTGCTCCAGCGTGAGCCACCCGCAGCGTCCCAAAAGTCCCACCAGCCAACCTGCTCCAGCGTGGGCATTCCTCTCTTCCACGGGCTACAGGTTCCGGCAGCGACTTGCTCCGATGCGGGCTTCCCACGGGCTACAGTCCCCTTTCAGGGATCCACCCACACAGCGTGGAGTCCTCGGTGGACATCTACGTGGTGATCCTCACGGTGGACATCTGCACCTCGCCCATGGGCTGCAGGGGGACAACCCGCTTCACCATGGTCTTCACCACAGACCCGGGGGACTCTCTCTGCTCCGGTGCCTGCAGCTCATCCTCCCCTCCTCCTTCTTCACTGACCTTGGTGTCTGTACAGACTCTCACTCCTCCATCTCTGTGCCAGCTGTTATGGGCGCAGTTCTTTTTCCCCGTTCTTAAATATGTTTTTCACAGAGGCGTTCCTCTGCTATCACCTTACTGATAGGCTCAGCCTTGGCCAGCGGCGGGTCCCACTTTGGAGCGGGCTGGTATTGGCTCTATCAAACCTGGGGAGCTTCTAGCAGTTTCTTACAGAAGCCACCCTGCAGCTCCCCCCCCGCCGCCGAAAACCGGCCAGGCCAAACCAAAACAGACCTCAAAGATCATCTAGCCCAACCCCCCTGCCAGAGCAGGACCACCTACAGCAGAGCACACAGGAACGCATCCAGGCGGGTTTTGAAGGTCTCCAAAGAAGGAGATTCCACAACCTCCTGGGCAGCCTGTTCCAGTGCTCTATCACCCTCACAGTGAAAAAGTTTTTCCTCATATTTTTATGGAACCTCCTATGTTCCAGCTTCCACCCATTGCCCCTTGTCCTGTCAGTGGATGCCACAGAAAAGAGCCTGGCACCGTCCTCCTGACACTCCCCCTTGACATATTTATAAACATTAATGAGGTCACCCCTCAACCTCCTCTTCTCCAAGCTAAAGAGACCCAGCTCCTTCAGCCTTTCCTCATCAGGGAGATGTTCCACTCCCTTCATCATCTTTGTGGCTCTGTGCTGGACTCTCTCAAGCAGCTCCCTGTCCTTCTTGAGCTGAGGGGCCCAGAACTGGACACAATATTCCAGATGTGGTCTCACCAAGGCAGAGTAGAGGGGCAGGAGGACCTCTCTTGACCTACTTGCTACTCCCCTTCTAATACACCCCAGGATGCCATTGGCCTTCTTGGCCACGAAGGCACATTGCTGGCTCATGGTCATCCTGCTGCCCACCAGAAGCCCCAGGTCCCTTTCCCCTGTGCTGCTCTCCAGCAGGTCAGTCCCCAACCTATACTGGCACATGGGGTTATTCTTTCCCAAGTGCAAGACTCTACACTTGCCCTTGTTGAACTTCATCAGATTTCTCCCCGCCCAGCCCTCCAGCCTGTCCAGGTCTCTCTGAATGGCAGCACAGCCTTCTGGTGTGTCAACCACTCCACTCAGTTTCATGTCATCAGCAAACTCGCTGACAACATTCTCTAATCCCTCATCCAGGTCACTGATAAATATATTAAATAGCACTGGCCCCAGCACTGACCCTTGAGGGACCCCACTAGACACAGGCATCCAACCAGACTCTGCCCCATTGACCACAACTCTCTGGCTTCTTCCCTTCAACCAGTTAGTGACCCACCTCACTACTTGGTCATCCAGAGCACTCTTTCTCAGTTTACCTATGAGGATGCTGTGGGAGACGGTGTCAAAGGCCTTGCTGATATCCAGATAGACCACATCCACTGCACGGCCATCATCCATCCACCTGGTTATGTCTTCATAAAAGGCTCTCAAGTTGGTCAAACATGACTTCCCCTTGGCAAAGCCATGCTGACTGCTCCTGATAACCTTCTTATCCTTGATATGCCTAGAGACAGCGTCAAGGATAAGATGTTCCATCACCTTTCCAGGGATGGAGGTGAGGCCAACCGGTCTGTAGTTACCCGGGTCATCCTTCCTGCCCTTCTTATAGACTGGAGTGACATTTGCTTTCCTCCAGTCTTTCAGGCACCTCACCTGTTACCCACGACTTACCAAAGATGATGGAGAGTGGCCTAGCAATGACTCCCGCCAGCTCCCTCAGCACCCGTGGGTGCATCCCATCAGGGCCCATGGATTTATGAATGTTTAAGTGTTCAAATTGATCCTTAACCCAGTCCTCCTCAACCAGAGCAAACTCCTCCTTTATCTTGACTCCCTCTGGTGCCTCAGGGGACTGAGGCTCCAGAGGACGGTCTCCAACAGTGTAGACAGAGGCAAAGAAGGCATTCAGCAACTCTGCCTTCTTTCTGTCCTCTGTCTCCAGGGCATCCACCTCATTCACCAGAGGGCCTACATTGCCTCTAGTGTTAGTTTTGTCAGCAATGTATTTGAAGAAGCCCTTTCTGTTGTCTTTGACCTCCCTCGCAAGTTTTAATTCCAAGGAGGCCTTACCTTTTCTGATTGCCTCCCTACACTCTCTGACAGCTGTCCTGTACTCCACCCAAGTGGCCAGCCCTTCCTTCCACAATTTATACACCCTCCCTTTCCACCTGAGTCTGCCCAGCAGATCCCTGGTTAACCATGCAGGTCTCCTGGATCTCTTTCTTGATTTCCTACCTGATGGGATGCACTGATCCTGAGCCTCGAAGAAGTGGTCTTTGAATGCCAATCAACTCTCTTGGGCCCCTCTACCTGTCCCAAGGGGTTTCCCCCAGCAATTGCTTGAGGAGGCCAAAGTTGGCCCTTCTGAAGTCCAGAGTTGCGATCCTGCTTGCTATTCTGTTTTTACCGCACAAGATCCTGAACTCCACTATCTCATGGTCGCTGCAGCCAAGATTACCCTCAACCTTCACTGCTTCAACCAGACCTTCCTTGTTGGTGAGCACAAGGTCCAGTAGCGTTCCTCTCCTGGTCGTCTCATCCACCATTTGCATCAAGAAGTTATCATCGATTCACTGGAGGAACCTCCTGGACTGAGGATGGCTGGCTGTGTGGGACTTCCAGCAAACATCTGGGTAGTTGAAATCCCCCATGAGAACCAGGGTCTGTGATTGAGAGGCTGCTGTCAGCTGCCTGTAAAAGGCCTCATCAACTTCCTCCTCCTGATCAGGTGGTCTATAGTAGACACCCACCACAGTATCACCTAAGCTATCCTGCCCCTTCATTCTTACCCATAAACTCTCTACTAGCTCCTCATCTGCCCCTGGATGGATCTCAATACACTCCAGTTGCTCTCTCATGTAAAGAGCAACTCCCCCACCTCACCTCATCGGCCTGTCTTTCCTAAAAAGAACATAACCATCAAGGCCCACATTCCAGTTATGTGACCTGTCCCACCACATCTCTGTAATTGCAATGAGATCATAGTTCTCCAGCTGCACATAGACCTCTAATTCTCCCTGCTTATTCCCCATGCTTCTTGCATTGGTATACAGACACTTAAGAGATTTAATGGAGAAGCATCTGTTACCACTGCTTGTGCCTTTTACACCTAACCCTGGGATACTTCCCCCTGGCTCATCTGTAGTGAGTCGGGTTTTATCCCCTTCCCCCTTCCAACCTAGTTTAAAGCCCTATCTATTAATCCCGCCAAATCTCCAGCAAGGATTCTCCTCCCTCTCTGAGACAGCTCTACACCATCTATATCTCTCATGCCCAGTAATGCATAAACTTCCCCGTGATCATAATACCCAAAATGTTGCTGGTGGCACCAGTCTTTGAGCCATGCATTAACTGCATGTACTTTTCTGTTCCTTTCACTATTCCTGTCACCTACTGAAGGGATAGATGAGAAAACTATCTGTGCCCCCGATCCTTTGATCACCTGGCCTAACGACTTAATGTCCTTTTTAATTCTCTTGGTACTTCTATGATTGATCTCATCACTGCCAGCCTGGACAACCAACAATGGGTAGTAATCAGTGGGACTCACCAGATTGGGGAGTTTTTTAGTCATGTCCCTAATCCGAGCTCCAGGGAGGCAAAGGACTTCCCTGTGGGCTGGGTCTGAGCGGCAAATGGGACCCTCCGTTCCCCTTAGGGTGGAGTCACCAATGACAACTACCCTTCTTTTCTTTTTAGTTGAACTGGTCCTGATGCATGGGGCTGACTTGCTCAGCGAGGTCAACCCTATGGCTCCACATCCATTCACCTCTTCGCTTCCTTGTCTCTCCCGTTCCAGAGCCCTGTACCTGTTCTGCAGAGGTAATTGGGCAGGTGAGGGAGGCTGAGCAGGGACCCGCCTTCCTCTCCGAGCCAGGTCTCATTTCCATTCCCCCCCATCTCTTTGGTCCCCTCCTTTGACCTGATGGCCAGAGGGGAGGGGATCCCCTGTCGCATGTGGAGAGTGCTGTGTGTGCATCAGGGAGTGGCTCCACCAATCTATCTCTCTTTCACACTCCCTGATGCTCCTCAGCCTCTCCACTTCTTCTTTTAGCTCTGCCACAAGATGGAGAAGATCATCCAACTGACCACACCTCACACAGGCACTGTCAGTTGCAGCCTCTGGGAGGCACAGGCTCAGGCACTCCCTGCAGCCGGCAGCCTGCACAGCTGCATCCATGTGCTGAAGCACTGTTTGGGTCCCCACACTCCCTCTCGTGGTGGATTTCTGTCTGGTGGCAACCATAGAATCATAGAATCATAGAATGTTAGGGATTGGAAGGGACCTCGAAAGATCATCAAGTCCAATCCCCCTGCCAGAGCAGGAATGCCTAGATTATGCTACACAGGAACGTGTCCAGGCAGGTCTTGAATGTCTCCAGAGAAGGAGACTCCACAACCTCTCCGGGCAGCCTGTTCAAGTGCTCCGTCACCCTCTGGGAAAAAAAGAAAAAAAAAGGAAAAGAAAATGACAAAAAAAAAGGAAGAAAAGAAATTACCTATAACCACTCCTTTCACCTCTTCTGCCCAGGGTCTGCGATCCTCGCACTCCCAGAGCCACCAGTAACACCCCCCTGTGCCCGCGGTTCACGAGAGTCCGGCAGGCCCTCTCCTCCCCCACGCTCGTGCCGCTCCCCAAGAGAGCTCAGACAGCTTCCGGCCGCTTTTGAGTTTCGCGCGCTGCCGGTTTCCTCCTCGCCTACGTCACTCGCGCCCGCCTCGCGAGATTCCCGCGAGGTCCCGCTCTCTCTCTCCTCGGCTTCACCGTCCCCAGCAAAGCCCCCCCTTGCCTCAATCCGCCCAGAAACCAGAGAAACAACCGCTCTCACTGCTGCAGCTTGCCGCTGCCGCTGTCCGCGCAGTCCGAAGAAGAGAGCTCATTGTGCGTTGCTGGGAAAAAGGCGAACTACCACCAGATCTCCGTGATGCAGTCATCATCACCCTGTACAAGAAGAAAGGAGAAAAATCAGACTGCTCAAATTACCGAGGTATTACTTTGCTCTCTATTGCTGGTAAAATCCTTGCAAGAATACTTTTGAACAGACTAGCACCAGCTATCTCAGAAGAACTTCTACCTGAAAGCCAATGTGGTTTCAGAGCCAACAGGAGTACCACAGACATGGTATTTGTTCTCACACAACAGCAAGAGAAGTGTAGGGAACAGAACAAAGGACTCTATGTAACTTTCATTGACCTCACCAAAGCCTTTGACACTGTGAGCAGAAAAGGCCTGGGGCAGATCTTGGAACGATTAGGATGTCCTCCCAAGTTCCTCAAAATGATTATCCTGTTACACGAGGATCAGCACGGCCAAGTCAGATATGGCGATGCACTCTCCGAGCCCTTCCCAATAACCAATGGTGTGAAACAAGGTTGCGTTCTCGCACCAACTCGATTCACAATCTTCTTCAGCATGATGCTCCAAAGGGCCACGGCAGTCCTCGATGAAGATAACAGCATTTGCATCCGATATCGTACCGATGGTAACCTATTCAACCTAAGGCGACTGAAGGCCCACACTAAGACCCTAAATCACCTTGTCCCCGAGCTGCTTTTTGCTGACGATGCCGCCCTCGTTGCTCACACAGAAGCAGCTCTGCAGCGCTTAACATCCTGCTTTGCAGAGGGCTGCTGAGCTTTTTGGGCTGGAAGTCAGCTTGAAGAAGACAGAAGTTCTTTACCAACCTGCACCTCAGGAAGTCTCCCATCATCCCCACATCACCATAGGCAAATCAGAGCTTAAGTCAGTCCAGCAGTTCACCTATCTAGGAAGTATCATTTTCTCGGATGGCAAGATTGACAAAGAGATAGACAACAGGTTAGCAAAGGCATACAGAACTTTTGGAAGACTCCATAAAAGAGTCTGGAGCAATAAACGTCTGAAGAAAAGTACAAAGATCAGTGTCTACAGAGCCACTGTACTGTCTACTCTTTTGTATGGGTCTGAATCATGGGTCATCTACCGCCACCACCTGCGACTCCTCGAACGCTTCCATCAGCGCTGCCTCCGTACAGTCCTAAACATCCACTGGGTTGACTACATGACTAATGTTACTGTCCTTGAACAGGCAGGGGTCACCAGTATTGAGGCCATGCTGCTGAGGACGCAGCTGCGCTGGGCAGGGCATGTCTCCAGGATGGAGGATCACCGCCTCCCTAAGGTTGTGCTCTGTGGTGAACTCACCACTGGCTGCTGCAACAGAGGAGCCCCAAAGAGGAGATACAAGGACTCCTCGAAACAATACCTCAGCTTTGGCCATATTGACTGCCATCAGTGGTCCACTCTGGCCTCCAGTCGGGAGACGTGGAGACACGCCTTCCATAACGCTGCTGCCTCCTTTGAGAACGCACATAGAATTGGTCTCAAGGAGAAAAGACAATGCAGAAAGAACTGTGCCTCGCCAATACCACCTAAGGAGACTTTCCTCTCTGCCTTTTGCAACCGGACTTGCCTATCCCGCATTGGCCTTTTTAGCCATCGGCGCGCTTGTAGCAAGTGTGGGTAGAGCCCTTCCCATATCTTCATTCGCGAAGCCTAGCCATGATGATGATTATTGGGTGCTTCTGTTTTATGGCTTCTAATAGAGAAATTCCTGTAAATGAAGTTAAGATTCAAGCCATCCCAGTTAGGTTTCCAAAATTGTATCATTACTGCTGAGAGAATAGCCTGGGTTCTTAGCTTTGCTTGACTGGAGAGAGTTTTCTATCATTGTCTCTTAAAGGGGTAGTGGTATCTTAATATGTGGTTTGCTACTGTTTTGATGGATAAAGAGAGTCTTCAATCCTTAGAATACAAACTTAAGGGCAATTTTCACCATATGTTTGTGAATTAATCTTTCAAACTGCCCTTGGAGACAAGTCCACGCTCACAGTCAGGAAGGTTGTGTTTAGGAGACTGAAATCCCCATGAAAGCTCAGGTGGTTAAATCTGCAAGGGCAGACTTCTGCAGCTGGACAGTGCTCGCTGGTCTGATCGAGGTGTCCCTAAGCACTTCAACAGCCTACAAAGAAACCTTGCTAGGGCAAACATTATCTAGGCCTTACATTCAGTCAACATCATTTAATAAAAATAATAATGGTCAGGTAGAAAATTTTATATCAAACATTTAAATATTTCCCTGCTGTGCTTGTAACTAAAATATAGGTGTAACACCCTAGCATATTAGGATAGGCAAGCAAAACTAATTAACATGTATTTCATCATCAAAACAGATTAGAATATAAAAAATAAAGAATAAGTTAGGTTTCTGATTTGCATTTTTTCTGCTAAACAATATATCTACCGAGTCTGACATGGCTGTAGTTATATAAAGCTATATATAACTTCACTGTATTTCTTGACATAACAGAAGATTATTTCACATCTAAGCTCCGTTTTGTCAATTAGCTGCACTGAAAGAGCTGACACAAAGCACCCACATGAACGATTTCTTTTCAGTAAATAAAGTATCCAAATCAGAACATCTTATCTTGTAATCAGAGCCCATATTTTATGGGCAGCAGAGCAATAAAGGGGGCTTCTGTGCTTTAACAGTTCTAGACATAACACAAGAGAGGCAGGGGCACTGAGCACCACCCCGTTACATTTTTGCCATCCACTTTCTCTAGTATTACATTAAAACATCCCTGGGTATGGGATAGGAAAGACAATGGAGAAGCCTGAGGCTGACCCCGTAAATTTCTTGCTTTTAAACATAGCACATACAAAACCAAAAACTTACCTTCAACCCAGTCACCTCAAATATCAACACCCCCAACTCTATCACTGCCTGTAATCCATATTTAGTTGTCTCTCAGCAGCTGGTTAAATAGCATAGGAGGAGTTTGTTAAGGTATAATGCTGCTGAGGGTAATTGCTGCAATGCTAGGAACAGCTGTAGGGTGGTCTGTTTTGCTGTTGTTTTGGTTTTAACTGCATTCGGGGTGTTTGCGGAAGGCAGGGAGAGTTTGTTTAGGTGATCTGATGTCCTGGTTTCAGTAGGTAACACAGCTGTAGGAAGAGTCAGTGCTTGCATGGACATACTGTGCATTGTCCTAGAAAGATTACTAGAGAAGGTTGAAGCCCAGGTGTTTTGTTTGGTTTGGTTTTTTTTTTTTTCCTAACAAGCCTAACTCAATTTAGGGGTCAAGATGCTTAGCACCTATAGGCTCCTTTCTTAGAACCTATTGAGAAAACAGACTAATTGCTGTAGTGATAGCCTATCAGATGGGAGTATGAAGTAGCTGCCTTGAAGAAGGTTAGTTTGTGTATTCCTCTGATGGCTAGTGTTGGCTTGAGCTTTAAAGCTTGTATTGCAAAATCAGAAAGGAGTCACGGGGAGAGCATGGAAAAGGCTTTAGGAGCTGTAGGGGGTTGTGAGAGGAGAAAGAAGAGGGAAAGGAAGAAGCATTGGAGGTGGAAGAAGAAGCAGCGGCAAAAGTATGAGAAACTGGAAGAATGTCTGACCCTTGAGGTAGGTTTCTTGAAAGTTTGGTAGAAAGAGAAATGTTGGAATGGTTGAAATTCTGGTAAGCTGCTAAGATGGCCTAGTATCTGGGGAGTGTAAACCTGGTGTTGATGCATGTGTGAGGAGTTTTGAAGAAACAGTGGGATTTTGAAAAACTAGAACAAAAAGCGAGACTGATTGTAGTTACTGAAAGAAACAGGAGATGGGGATTTGTTTTTGTTTCCCCCCCCCCACGATTTCTCTCGGAGCTGGGCGGAGCCTCCACCTGTCCCATGTCGTGTCCTGTCCCCCCCCCCCTCCATCGACGCCGGAGCCGCCCTCTGGTCACGTGCCGAGTGCGCACACAGGGCGTACGATGGTGGTCGCGGCGGTAGCAGTGGGTAGAAAATGGCGGATTTTGAGGAGCTGCGGGTGAGGAGGGAGAGAAGTGGTGGGAGGAGATATGGGAAAAGGTGCCGCCCATTCTCGCAGGGAGGGGGGGGGCTTGCCCACCACCTCCCCCGGTTTTTGCTCACGGGGAACACCCGCCGCACCCCTCGGTGCTTGCCGGGGGTGGGAGTGAGCCTCAGTGCTTGCTAGGGAGGGGCTCGGCGTGCCTGTTTTCCGTCTCCGCCGTGTGGGTTTTGCTGGTGGTGGGGTTCTTTTTCCATCCTATTCCCTCCCCTGACATTTCGCTGTTTCGGTTGTTGCGTGCGGCCTGAGCGGGCGACGAGCCGGGCCTCGGGCCAGAGGCTCGCATGGTGCCTGCTGGGCTCCGCGCCCTCGGGAAGGCCCAGAGCTGCTGTGCCCTTGCTGTTAACTGAGGGGTGAATGCTGAATAATTGCTGAATCTTGGAAAATCCATTAACGGTTCTTCAAACGGGAAAACTGCATCTGTGAAGTGTGAAATCCAGTTTTTCTTTTCAGACCTGTTTTATTCTAAGTTGAATGTCTTTTTTTACCTGTGGACTTTCTGTATGAGGTTTTTTTTCAGTGAGAGGGGGTGGCCTTTCATATTAAGGTGTGCACAGAGAGCCGAGTACATAGTTTCTGATTTTCCTTATGAACAGTCTTTGGTTATATTCTGAAGGAGAATGTTGTCCTTATGCAGCATCCACACCTGCTGAAGTGCCACTGAGGGAATACTACATGCACACTGAACCCTCTCTCCCCCAACCTTCCTATGGAAGAAATAGTCATTTAAATAGGAAACACTGTGAGTTAGACTTTAGTGTAGAGAAAGATCTGATGGCTGAACTGACTGTAGTCTGACCAACAGTGGAAAATATGCTGCAATTGCTGGAGATTTTTTTTTTTTTTCCCCCTATGCTGAGGTTTCTTCCAGCACTAACACTGATTGCATTGGAGTGGCTATAGTGTAGCTGAGGAGCTCAGTCATAAAGATACGATGGGGGGGAAAAAAGAGTTTGTTTGAGGACAACAATGCTTTATTTCAGTGTTAGGTTTAAGAAGGGCTGGCTTATTTTTTCCTGAAGTTAAACATCGTTTGCTTTTTTTTTTTAATTTGTTTTCTTGTTTAGTGCCCTCACTTTCAGCCCTTTTCCAAGGTAAACTCCCAGTTTTAACTTTGTAGTGGAGAGAACTCTTTTTGGTGTAGCTCCTCTTCTCCAGGCTTGAGCCTGGACTGTGATCTGCATTTTCCGAAGCACTTGGAAAAGAATATAGTAGACTGCTTCATGTCTTCAAGGCTTTTACTGCTTTCCTCCTTTCCCCCCCCCATCACCCCAAGAGGGTATATTTGAAAAGGTCTGCTTGAATACCACCTGCTTGGTTTGCAGGTTTCATTTTGTTTCTGACTACTAAACTACTACTACACATACACACACACCTCCCCGCTCTCCTTCCCCAACAGATTTTGTGAATTGACCTTTAGGAGTGATCTTTAACTGTTGCTTTTTAAATTAAATGTTTGGGATGTTTTTATGGTAGTATTGTTTGCTGCTCTCTTGATTGCAGCTTCCTTATAAAAGGCCACTAGGATAATTTAGAGAGTTGAATTTATTTTAATAAACTGTTAAGGGCTGACTAAAGGCAGAAGATCAGACTTGTCTTAAATCCTATTTTTGAGGGAAACATGCAGGGGTAGCATTTTTCTATTCTCGGGGCAAAGGATGGTTTTAATATTTGTTAGTACCATCTCTGCCATCCTCTGATTCTTCAGAGTAGTTGTTCTGGAAAGTTATGACCAAAGGATTATAATTGAGAGAAAACAAAATGACTCATAGGAATCTGCTGTTGCATCCTGCCTCTTGGAAATCTTCAGTTTTGTCAGAGTATTTGGAAATAGCTGTAACCAGTCACTACTCCTTAAGATATTGTTGAAAATGTCCAGTGTAAGGATTAGCTTTCCAGGCCTTTAGATTAACTCTTAATTAATTAGTAGTTTTTATTGAATTCCAAGAGGAAAACGTCGAGAGCTATTTTAATGCGTCTTCAAGCTCATTGACAAACACAGTTGTATTTTAACCGTGCTAATAGCGTTGTATAGTATATACTGACTGGTTTTGGGGGGGTTGATGTAGAAATCAAATTCTGCATGTTGTTCTGGGGTAAACTTAAAATGATGGACAGAGTAGTTCTTGAAGTTTCTGTTGGTGATGTAGTGATCTTTAGGTTGTAATTAACTTTGCATGTAAGAACCTCTGATAAGATATTGTTGTTAACTCTAGAAGGGTCCCTTCGGAGAGCCGGCTAAGTTAACAACCATCACACCGATATGGCTACAAGTCGTCCTCCCTTTATTGCTCCGGACAGCTCAATCTATACAGTTCAGCAGTGTCCCTGCGCCTGCCCCTTCACAGAGTTGGTCAGTTACAGGTTTACACGCGCCAGCGTTTTATTGGGTAGTGCCATTCCACTATGCAGGCGGCTCTCGCCCCCCCTTCTCCCCCCGGGGCCAGCACCTCCAGCCAAGCATCTCGCAAAGCTCTCACAAAACAGATAAAACCTCCTCCTCCCCGTGTTCCAAGGCAGCTTCAAGGACAGAGCCTTTGTTTAGGCCTAAGCTGGGTTGTCCACACCTTTAAAGGGACACCGCGCCTCTGCTCCACAAGAAATTCCCCTACAGATAACCTATGATTATATACTGTTATCTTGTATCAGTATGTAATTGCCCTGTTATTAGATGCATAGTTGCTTTTTCAGACTAGTGAGGCTTATTGTGGTACCTTTTAAAGTTTGTATCTAGAATAATAATTAACAATTGTGCTGAGGTATAGTGATGGGAGAGAGGAAGGAGATAATATAGTTTATGGTACTTAAAATGAGGCAGCAATGAAATGAGTCAAGTTTTGAGTGTCTTATGTGAAATAAACACAGATATTTGATTTAGATTTTTCACTGTTATATTGTGCATGCAACTTTGAAGACTAATGCCTAATTTAAGAGTTAGGCTAGAGTTAGTCCAAAGAAGAAAAACCCATAATACCAAGGACCTGGTGGTCATGCTGTTTGCACCAGTTAGGTTCTTCAGAGCTGCTCTTACTGTGCTGTTTTACTTATACCGATTTAATTGGCAACATCTTTGTTCTTTCCCAGGACTTTTTTTTCTTCTTTAATCTATAGTTACGCCAGTTTCCAATATAGGTTTATAATTGTATTCAGAGGCAGCATAGAGGTCTTCAACCATCCCAAGACAAGAGTTGCTCTTTCTTACCAGTATTAAACATTTCTAGCCTGCTGTAAATGAGCATGTATGCAAATTTATTGCAAAAGATGTCACACAGGCTTGTCTACGAGTGTCCAGAAAAGGGCTTAAAGCATGGAGAGGATTTGTGGAGTTGGTCCTTTGTGCATCCATTCCCTATATAGCCCTCAGAGACCTAGAAAAACATCTGGAAGCCTGTGGGGCTGAAGCAGAGCTCTTAGGTTGAGACTGACTAGAACTTTTGAATTGACTTGTATTACTTCTGCAGGTTCAAGTGGAGTGCTTGCTACTTGAGTGGTTGTGGTTGCCCTAGAAGCAAGTAATTGGTGCTTATTTTAGATATATGTCAAGAATTTAACAGGTGTTCTTGGTTACCTTTTATTCATATATGCAAGTGCAGTGACTTGAAATTGCAGGTAGCTTTGGCAGGGGGAGCATGGAGAATTGCATACCTCTTGTTTGAGAGAGAGATTTCACAGAATGTTAGGGATTGGAAGTTTGATCCCTTATTTGGCTCTGGAACATGCCTGCCCTTAATTTCAACAGCATGTTAGCACTCCCTGCATTTCTTAACATTTCTGTAAAATGAGTGCTATTCCAGATACACCTATGGCTTAATGCTTTAGAAGAGTATTTCTAATTATGAATCATGATTGCTATAGTATAACAATAAGAAACAAAGCCCTCTGTGAAACATTTTGTGATGTTCAAGTATGAATTTCAGGGAATATAAAAGTACTTCAATTATCCAGTCTGATTTCCTTCTTTAAGTTCTGTTAAATCACTCTTTGTGTTCAGGGATGTCATGGGTTACGGCTGGCCCGGCCACTAAATGTGGACACTCTCTAAACCCCCTCTTCCCCCCAAAAAAATGGGAAGGAAAAGGGAATGAGGCAGAGAGACTTACGGGTTAGAGAAGAAAAATTAGAACAGCTTTAATGAAACAATAATGGAAATAATAGTGAAATGATAAAAATAAAGAACTATATGCAACTATATGTAAGCCCAATGTCGAACCCCACTCCCCCCCCCCCGATAGCAATCGCCACTGGTGCTGGAGAGCAGGCGGCACTGGGGGAGACCCAGACGGGGAGCTGGATTTGGGAACTCGGGATCTGGATCACATACACAGAATCACATGTAATTTATAGAATCATAGAACAGTTCAGGTTGGAAAAGACCCTTGGGATCATCAAGTCCAACCATTAACCCTACACTACAACCATTAACCCTACACTACAAGTTCACCCCTAAACCATTTCACCCAACACCCCATCTAAGTGACACTTAAACACATCCAGGGATGGCGACTCAACCACCTCCCTAGGCAGTCTGTTCCAGTGTCTGACCACTCTTTCCGTGAAGAATTTCTTCCTAATGTCCAGTCTAAACTTGCCCTGTTGCAACTTGAAACCATTCCCCCTGGTTCTGTCCCTAATGACCTGTGAGAAGAGACCAGCACCAACCTCTCTACAATGTCCTTTCAAGTAATTGTAGAGCATGATGAGGTCCCCCCTCAGCCTCCTCTTCCTCAAACCGAACAGTCCCAGCTCCCTCAATCGCTCCTCATAAGGTCTATTCTCCAGGCCCTTCACCAGTTTTGTTGCCCTCCTCTGCACTCGCTCCAACACCTCGATATCTCTCCTGTACTGAGGTGTCCAAAACTGAACACAATACTCAAGGTGTGGCCTCACCAGTGCTGAGTACAGGGGGACAATCGCCTCCCTACTTCTGCTGGTCACACAATTTCCAATACAAGCCAGAATGCCGTTGGCCTTCTTGGCCACCTGGGCACACTGCTGGCTCATATTCAACCGGCTGTCGATTAGAGCACACAGGTCCTTTTCTGCCAGACAGCCTTCCAGCCACCCTTCCCCAAGCCTGTAGCGTTGCATGGGGTTGCCGTGATCAAAATGCAGGACCCTACACTTGGCTCTGTTGAAATGCCTGCAGTTGGCCTGGGCCCATCGATCCAGTCTGTCCAGGTCCCTCTGTATGGCCTTTCTACCCTCCAGCAGATCGACACTCCCTCCCAGCTTGGTGTCATCTGCAAACTTGCTGAGGGTGCACTCAATCCCCTCATCTAGATCACTGATGAAGATGTTAAACAGGAGTGGCCCCAGCACTGAGCCCTGAGGGACACCACTCGTGACTTGTCGCCAACGGGATTTAACTCCATTGACCACAACTCTTTGGGCCCGGCCATCCAGCCAGTGTTTCACCCAGCAGAGTATGTGTCCATCCAAGCCATGGGCAGCCAACTTGGCCATAAGGATGTTGTGGGGGACGGTGTCAAAGGCCTTACTCAAGTCCAGGTACACTACATTGACAGCCTTTCCCTCATCCACTAAGCAGGTCACCCTGTTACCGAATGAGATTAGATTGGTCAAGCAGGATCTGCCCCTCATGAATCCATGCTGACTGGACCCGATCTCCCTGTTGGCTTTTAATTCTTCTGTGATGGCTCTTGAGATTATTTGTTCCATCACCTTTCCCGGCACTGAGGTAAGACTGACAGGTCTGTAGCTACCAGGATCCTCCTTGCTGCCCTTCTTGAAGATGGGCGTTACATTCGCCAGCCTCCAGTCCACTGGGACATCCCAGGTTAACCAGGACCGCTGAAAGATGATGCAGAGTGGCTTGGCAACCACATCCGCCAGCTCCCTCAGCACTCTAGGGTGTAATCCATCAGGTCCCATGGATTTATGAGGATTCAGCTTATGAAGCAGATCCATAACCAATTCCTCCTGGATTATGTCAGTCCTATTCTGTTCCTCGTCCCTGTCTTCCAGCTCAGGGGGCTGTGTGCCCAGAGAACAGCTGATCTTAGTGTTGAAGGCTGAAGCAAAGGCGGCATTAAGCACCTCAGCTTTTTCCATATCCGTGGTCACTGTGTTTCCCTCTGCATCCAACAAGGGATGGAGATTCTCCCTAGACCTCCTCTTAGTGTTAATGTATTTATAGAAACTTTTCTTGTTATTCTTTACCACAGTGGCCATGTTTAGTTCTAGTTGGGCTTTAGCCTTTCTAATTTTCTCCCTGCACAGCTTCACTTCTTGTTTATAATCCTCATAGCTTGCCTGCCCCCTCTTCCATAGGCCATAAACTCTCCTGTTGTTCCTAAGTTCCAGCCAAAGCTCTCTGTTCAGCCAGGCTGGTCTCCTTCCCTGTCGGCTCATCTTTCGTGACTTGGGTATAGTCAGCTCCTGCACCTTTAAAATTAATTCCTTAAGGTATGCCCAGCCTTCCTGGGCTCCCATGCCCTCCAGAACAGCCTCCCAAGGAACTCCCTTAACCATGGACCTGAAGAGACCAAAGTCAGCCCTCCGGAAGTCCAAGGTGGCAATTCTGCTGAGCCCTCTCCTTACCTCGCCAAAAATGGAGAATTCTAACATGACATGATCACTTTGTCCAAGACAGCCTCTAACAGTTACCTCCCCCACAAGACCTTCTCTGTTAACAAGGAGCAGGTCCAGGATTGCACTTGCCTTCGTCGGCTCCGTCACCATCTGTGTCAGGAAGTTCTCTCCCACACACTTCAGGAACCTCCGGGACTGATCCCTCTCTGCTGTATTATATTTCCAGCAGATGTCTGGGAAGTTAAAATCTTCCATGAGAACAAGAGGTAGAGTCCGTGCAACTTCACCCAGTTGCCTATAAAGTATCTTATCTATTTCTTCATCCTGGTTGGGTGGTCTGTAGCAGACTCCCACGATCATGTCAGTCTTGTTGGCTTTTCCTTTCATCTTAACCCATATGGTCTCAACCCTGTCATCACATTGATTAGTTTCTAAGCATTCATATCCCTCCCTAACACAGAGGGCCACCCCACCACCTCTCCTACCGCGTCTGTCTCTTCTGAAAAGCTGATATCCATCAACTGCAGTACTCCAATTGTGTGAGTCATCCCACCACGTTTCTGTTATGGCAACTACATCATAGTTCTCCATCTGCAGAATGGCCTCCAGTTCCTCCTGTTTGTTACCCATGCTGCATGCATTAGTGTAGATGCACCTCAGCCGGGTCACTTTTTCTAAGGGAGAAGCCCTAATACGTTCCTGGTGATACTCGGATGTTTCCACAGTAACTGACCTCTCAACAACCCTTGTGTTCTGTCTGCAACCTGATGTGACATTTTGGTCATTAGCTAATTCACAAGATTGTTTGATCTTACTACTACTTTCCTCCCCCACAAGCACCGGCATATTGCATACTGGCTCCTTTTCAGTGATTTCGCTTTTTACCCCACCCCCTTCCATACCTAGTCTAAAGCTCTGCCTACTTCCATTAGATGATCATCTCAGGTCTTGTCCAGCCTCAATAATTAAGTCCAGCTGATGACCCAGCACCACCACATTGGCCAGACCATGGCACTCATTGCCACATCCAGCCTCTCCTTAAACACCTCCAGGGACGGTGACTCCCCCCTTCCCTGGGCAGTGCATCCCAGTGCCTGAGCACCCTCTCCGTGAGGAAGGGCTGCCTGAGATCCAACCCAAACCTGCCCTGATGCAGCTTTAGGCCGTGCCCTCTCGTCCTGTCACTGGTTGCCAGGGAGAAGAGCCCGACCCCCACCTGACTACACCCTCCCTTCAGGCAGTTGTAGAGTGTGAGAAGGTCCACCCGAGTCTCCTCTTCCCCAGGCTAAAGAGCCCCAGCTACCTCAGCATCTCCTCACAGGACTATCAAAAGCAGGAGGTCAGACAGAGTCCTCCCTGGACACTGACCATTGCAGAAAAAGATAATAAGGGAGGAAAAAAAACTCTCTCGTGATCACTCAATTTAGTATAAATATGATTTATATGGAATGGAATACTCTTGTTAGTCACCTGTCCTGTCTGTCACTCACCGGAGGTACTACCTTTTACTTCCCGGTGACCCCTCTTACTACCCGGCACCCCCAGCGTGGCACACAAGAGCCAACAGTGGCCTAGGTCACTATAGGAATAAGTATCAGCAAGAGCCTTTCTGCATCCCAGTCCCAGGCAGTAACTGCAAACATCAGGTGTTCTCACTGCCAGTAGCAGACACTGTCTGCAAAAACATGCTGCTGACTTCAGAATATGCAGCCTTTTAGAAGACACTAAACTGGGAAGTACAAGTCACTAAACCGGATTGGAGTTTTTTAGCTCAAACCAGGACAATGGAGAAACATGCAAAATAAAATTGCTTTGCTTTTCTGTGTTAAAGCTCTTTATTGGGCTGTACAGCTATAAAGAGCTTCTCTTAAGAGAAAATTGGTGGCATTTACGTGACACAGCTTGAATATCTCTTCTTAATTCAGTGATGCAAAAAAGCTAGGCTACAATGTTCTGCAATATTGCGGAAACCCCAATAAAATAACTTGGTAGGTTTGTTGAAGTAATGTCTTGCACCATGATTATAAATGCTCCTAAGCATAGTTACGCTTCCATAAAACCTTGTTTTAGCTTATTACTCCATTTACAGATATATCAACATGTAGATCAGACTAGCTGTGTTTTCATGCACAATGGTGGCTGTTGCCTTAAAGAGAATGTAGAATCAGCTTTAGGGGAAAAACGTTGCAAAAAAACATTGCTTAATTACTTTCAATAAAACTCACTTTTACACATGCTTTTGAAAGTCTTGCAAGATTTTTGCATTGATGGGCAAAACTATGTATTGATGTAGTTTTTTATACTTGAAGCATTTTTAATGGAGGTGTCAGTTTAAAATCTTGCTGACTACGATATTGAAGCCAGCCTGTGTCTTCTAATAAGATGAAATCTATTTGTAACCAATTGCTAGTTTGTAGAATTTCAGTGTAAAATGTTAGCTGTTTCAAGGCTTGATCGGCTGCACATTTCACCTCGATTAACTTGCAGGAATGCACAGAAGGCAGCAGGTAGGAGAATAGACAGTATTTTGCCATACATGCTCTTTCTTTAATCTCAATGTAAACTATTATCGTATTCATTTGCATGCTGATTATGGAATCCAGAATCATGCTTATTGCCTACATCTGAAATAAAGGAGCTGATGTTGCTATCAAACTTGTGCAACTATCTATGGAAACGTGCAACATGAAGTTCTTTGTGAAACCTTAAATTTCCATATTATCTCTTAACACAATTTCTTTTATGTGGCATGACTATAAAACTTTTATACTGCTATAGCTATTTTTTAATGAATACTGAAACGCTGGATTTTCTTCACCCTATTGGACTGTGAGACTAAGAAAAAGTAGCAGGGGAATGCCAGGTAGAAACTAAACTTCTCCAGGAGCTTGCAAACTGGATGGAGTTTTGTCTCCATCTCCCTTTGTATTGTTCTGCTCTTGAGAGAAGTTGTTGGGATGAAATTAAGGTGAAACCTGTTGTTGATGTCTTCTTTAAAAGTTAGGGTGAGCCACTTAATGCCTTATATGATGCTACTTTCACTGGTGGTTGCATCTGTGGTGGGGTGTTGGGAGAATACCAGTTTGAAGACTGCTGGGTTAGCTCACTGATAGCTGCTTGATAGAAGCATTACTGTACCCAAACTGCCTGTCTGCAAATACTGAAATTCACTATCTGAAATAGGGTAACCTTATCTTCGCAACAGTGAGGAAAGGGTGTGCCTGATGAGAGTACTACCACAGTGTTTTGGATGGTTAGTTCTATATGTGTAGATAATGTGACCCTTGAAAAGGCAGGTCCTGGCCACTTGCTCCTGCCGTCTTGTAATGGCACAAGAGGGATCTGGACAGACTGGATCAATGGGCTGAGGTCAACTGTATGAGGTTCAACAAGGCCAAGTGCTGGTTCCTGTACTTGGGTCACAACAACCCCCAGCAGCGCTACAGGCTTAGGGAGGAGTGGCTGGAGAGCTGCCAGGCAGAGAGGGACCTGGGGGTGTTGGTGGACAGCTGGCTGAACAGGAGCCAGCAGTGTGCCCAGGGGGACAAGAAGGCCAACAGCATCCTGGCCTGTATCTTGTGTGTGTCTAGCAGGAGTAGGGAAGTGATTGTGTCCCTGTACTTGGCACTGGTGAGGCCACAGCTTGAGTAGTGTGTGCAGTTTTGGGAGATGCAGTACCGGACATTGAGGTGCTGGAGTAGGTCCAAAGGAGAGCAACAGTGCTGATGAGGGGTCTAGAGAACATGTCTTCTGAGGAGCGGCTGAAGGAGCTGAAATTGTTTAGTCTGGAGGAGGCTGAGAGGAGACCTCGTTGCTCTCTGCAACTACCTGAAAGGAGGCTGTAGTGAGGTGGGTGTTGGTCCCTACTCCCAAGTAACAAACGATAGGATGAGAGAAAATGGGCTCAAGTTGCACCAGGGGAGGTTTAGATTGGATATTAGGAAAAAATTCTTTACTGAAAGAGTGGTGAGACATTGGAACAGGCTGCCTGGAGAAATGATGTTGCCACCATCCATAGAGATATTTAAAAGACATGTAGATGTTGTACTTAGGGATATGGTTTAGTGGTGAACCTGGCAGTGCTGGATTAACAGCTGGACTTGAACTTCGAATCTTTTAGGTTGGAAAAGACCTTTATGTTTCCAAGTTCAGTCTTTTATCTGGCTCAATCCTCTAATTTCTCTTACTGTAAGAACAGTTTTCTCAACGTTAAGGAGAAAATAGGAAGCAAGCAGCTATGGACACAGACTTTTTTTTTTTTTTTGGTGGCTGATTGTAGTTGTAGCACATTTGTGTTAAAACTTCAGCTGAGATTAGGTCTATGTTAAAACACATGGGTATAAACTCTGTATGGTAAGGATCAGGGAAGGTAAACCCAAAACATGGCATTTTGAGTTGTATCCTGAAGAAGGGTCCCTTCGGAGAGCCGGCCAAGTAACGACCATCACACCAATATGGCTACAAGTCGTCCTCCCTTTATTGCTCCGGACAGCTCAATATATACAGTTAAGCAGTGTCCACGCGCCTGCCCCTTCACAGAGTTGGTCAGTTACAGGTTTACACGCGCCAGCGTTTTATTGGGTAGTGCCATTCAACTATGCAGGCGGCTCTCGCCCCCCCTTCTCCCCCCGGCAAGGCTCTTCACAAAACAGCTGCACCTCCTCCTCTCCGTGCCCCAAGGCAGCTCCAAGGACAGAGCCTTTGTTTAGGCCTAAGCTGGGTTGTCCAAAACCTTTAAAGGGATACCGCGCCTCTGCTCCACAAGAAATTCCCCTACAGTATCCTTTCTGAAATCAGTGCCTGAAGCTTTATTTGCTGTATATTGGATTACTACAGTTGCAAGAAAAGGTATGTGAACCTTCTGGAGTTCCATGGTGTTCTGCATTAATTTGTCATAAAATGTGATCTAACCATCATCCGAGTCAAGAGTATTGACAAATAGCATGTGCCTAAAATAATAACACGAAAACAGTTTCGATCCTCTCTGTCTTTATTGAACACACTCATTCAACAGTCAGAATGCCATTGGAAAAAGTGAACCCTTGGAATCGATGACTGGTTGACCCTCCCTTGGCAGCAATAACCTCAACCAGGCGTTCCCTGTAGCTGTGGGTCAGAGCTGCACATCCTTCAGGAGGGATTTTAGCCCATTCTTCCTGGCAGAACTGCTTTAGCTCTGTCATATTCTTTGGACGTCTCATGGGTATGGCTCTCTCCAAGTCATTCCACAGCATCTCTGTTGGGTTGAGGTCTGGGCTCTGACTTGGCCACTCCAAAAGGCAGGTTTTGTTTTTCTGAAGTCATTCTGTTGTGGGCTTGCTCTGGTGTTTTGCGTCGCTGTCCTGTTGCATCACCCAACATCTTCAGAGTTTCAGCTGACGTACAGACATTCTCACATTATCCTGAAGAAGTTTTTGATACACTTGGGAATTCCTCTTCCCCTCAATGACTGCAAGCTGGCCAGGCTCTGATGCAGCAAAGCAGGCCCAAATCATGATGTTTCCTCCACCAGACTTTACGGTTGGGATGATGTCTTCATGATGATATGCAGTGCCCTTTTTACGCCAAATGTAGTGCTGCGTGTTCTTTCCACATAGTTCAGTCTTTGTCTCATCAGTCCACAAAACATTTTGCCAATACCAGTGTAGAGTGTCAATGTGCTCTTTCGCAAACTTGAGGCGTGCAGCAATGTTCTTTGTAGCAAGCAGCGCCTTCCTTCGTGGTGTCCTGCCACAGACACCCTGCTTGTGCAATGTTTTACGTACTGTAGACTCATGAACACAGATGTTAGGCAGTTCCAACGATGCCTTCAACTCTTTGGCTGTCACTCGGGGTTGTTTCTTTACCTCACTGATGAGTCTTCGTTGTGCTCTTGGGGTCATTTGGACTGGGCGCCCGCTTCTTGCTAGAGTAGCCACAGCCCCAAAGTGTCTCCATTTGTAGATCGTTTGCCTAACTGTAGACTGGTGAATTCCTAGGGTCTTTGAAATCACTTTGCAACCCTTTCCAGCTTTATGTAAAACAACAATTCTTGATCGTAGATCCTCTGAAAGCTCTTTTTGGTGAGGCATGGCTCGCAGAAGCATACATCTTGTGCGGAGCAAACTCAGAAAGTTTGAGTGGTTTTTCTCAGTCAACATAGCTCTAGCCCACACCTCCAAACTCCTTTTCTTAACAAGACTCCAGGTTAGGCTGACTCCGATTAGCTTTTCTGAGGTCAGCTCAAGGGTTTGCTTGCTTTCTCCACTAGCATTTTGAATGTTGAATGAGTGTGTTCAATAAAGACATGGAGGATCAGAACTGGGTTCGTGTTATTATTTAGGTACGTTCTGTTTGTCAGTACTCTTGACTTAGAGGACGGTTAGATCACATTTTAGGATAAATTAATGCAGAACACCATGAAATTCCAAAAGGTTCACATACTTTTTCTTGTAACTTTAAGTCACCAATGTGCTTTTGAACTCCCATTTTTAAAAATATCTCTTATGATCCCAGGTGTCTCCTTCATACCTTCTGTTAGGGCCTTTGTCTGCTAGTCCTCGAGTATGGAGTTGGTATGGTACAGCAGTATGGATTGAAGTGAGATATTCTTTCATCTTTCCAACTTAACCTCCTTGTTATGGTGGAAGAATCCTACAGAAATATGAAGGAAGCTGCTTAGAAGAAATGTGCACAATTTTATATCTATGAAAAGAGCTCGCTCACAAAGTTGTGACATGATGTACGTAAGTCAAGTTACTCATTTGTAGCAGTGGGGGCAGAATCATAGAATCATAGAATGTTAGGGATTGGAAGGGACCTCGAAAGATCATCAAGTCCAATCCCCCTGCCAGAGCAGGAATGCCTAGACTATGCCACACAGGAACGTGTCCAGGCAGGTCTTGAATGTCTCCAGAGAAGGAGACTCCACAGCCTCTCTGGGCAGCCTGTTCCAGGGCTCCGTCACCCTCACTGAGAAGAAGTTTCTTCTCGAGTTTAAGCGGAACCTCTTCTGTTCCAGTTTCAGCCCATTACCCCTTGTCCTATCATTGGTTGTCACCGAGAAGAGCCTGGCTCCATCCTCGTGACACTCCCCCTTGATATATTTGTAAACATTAATGAGGTCACCCCTCAGCCTCCTCTTCTCCAAAATAAAGAGCCCCAGCTCCCTCAGTCCTTTCTCATAAGGGAGATGCTCCACTCCCTTAATCATCCTTGTTGCCCTGTGCTGGACTCTCTCCAGCAGTTCCCTGTCTTTCTTGAACTGAGGGGCCCAGAACTGGACACAATATTCCAGATGGGGTCTCACCAGGGCAGAGTAGAGGGGAAGGAGAACCTCTCTCGACCTACTAACCACCCCCCTTCTAATACACCCCAGGATGCCATTGGCCTTCCTGGCCACAAGGGCACAGTGCTGGCTCATGGTCATCCTGCTGTCCACCAAGACTCCCAGGTCCCTTTCCCCTACACTGCTCTCTAATAAGTCATTCCCCAACTTATACTGGAACCTGGGGTTGTTCCTACCCAGATGCAAGACCCTACATTTACCCTTGTTATATTTCATTAAATTTTTCCCCGCCCAACCCTCCAGCCTGTCCAGGTCTCGCTGGATGGCAGCACAGCCTTCTGGCGTGTCAGCCACTCCTCCCAGCTTGGTGTCATCAGCAAACTTGCTGATAGTACTCTCTAGTCCCTCATCCAAGTCATCGATGAATATATTGAATAATACTGGTCCCAGTACCGACCCTTGAGGGACTCCACTGGATACAGGTCTCCAACCAGACTCTGCCCCATTGACCACAACTCTTTGTCTTCTTCCCCTTAGCCAATTTGCAGTCCACCTCACTACCCGAGAGTCTAGACCACACTTCCTCAGTTTAGCAGCAAGGATGCTGTGGGAGACTGTGTCAAATGCTTTACTGAAGTCAAGGTAGACCACATCCACCGCTCTGCCATCATCTATCCACCTTGTTATATCCTCATAAAAGGCTATGAGGTTAGTCAAGCACGACTTCCCTTTGGTGAAGCCATGATGACTGTCTCTAATGACCCTCTTATCCCTGATATGCCTTGAGATGGCACCAAGGATAAGTCGTTCCATCACTTTCCCAGGGATGGAGGTGAGGCTGACCGGTCTATAGTTACCCGGGTCCTCCTTCTTGCCCTTTTTGAAGACTGGAGTGACATTTGCTTCCCTCCAGTCCTCAGGCACCTCTCCCGTCTCCCAAGACTTGGCAAAGATGATGGAGAGTGGTCTAGCAATGACATCAGCCAGCTCCCTCAGCACCCGTGGATGCATCCCGTCTGGACCCATGGATTTATGGATGTCCAGATTGCTTAATTGGTCCCTAACCCAGTCCTCATCGACTAAAGCAAACTCCTCCACTGCCCTGACTTCCTCTGGGGCCTCAGGGGAACGGGGCTCCTCAGGACAGCCTCCGGCAGAGTAGACAGAGGCAAAGAAGGCATTCAGTAACTCTGCCTTCTCTGTATCATGTGTCACCAAGGCACCCACCTCATTCATCAGTGGGCCTACATTGCCTCTGGTGTTAGTTTTATCTGCCACGTATTTGAAAAAGCTCTTCCTCTTGTCCTTGACCCCTCTCGCCAGGTTCAATTCAAGGGAGGCCTTTGCTTTCCTAGTTGCCTCCCTACACCCTCGGACAACAGCCTTATATTCTTCCCAAGTGGCCAGCCCTGCCTTCCAAGATCTGTAAATTCTCCTCTTGCCCTTGAGCTTACCCAGCAGATCCCTGTTTAGCCACGCAGGTCTCCTGGCTCCCTTCCTTGACTTCCTACGTGTCGGGATGCTCTGATCTTGAGCACGGTAGAAGCAGTCCCTGAACGCTAACCAACTATCTTGGGCCCCTTTACCTTCAAACAGCCTTGCCCATGGGATTTTCCCTAGTAATTGCTTGAAAAATCCAAAGTTTGCCTTGGCAAAGTCCAGGGTTGCAATTCTGCTTGCTATTTCGTTTCTGCTACGTGAGATCCTGAACTCCTCCATTTCATGGTCACTGCAGCCAAGGCAGCCCTCAACCTTTACTGCTTCAACCAGATCCTCCTTGTTAGCGAGGATGAGGTCCAGCAGTGCTCCTCTCCTAGTCGGCTCCTCCACCATTTGCAACAGAAAATTATCATCGAAGATAGCTTTCTTTTATGTAGTGGGCTCTATTCTTATTTAAAAGGAAAAAAAATCTTTTTTCTGTTTCTCAAGTCCGTAGTTCAATCCTCAGACTTTTTCACAACTAACTGATAACCAAGTAAATAGTATTCTTTCATTTGAAGAGCTCTGTGTCCCACAATAGCAGAATGTGATATGAAAAGGACAGCAAGTTTTCTGTGACTTTCTGGAAGAATCAGTTATGTTGGTTGGAGTTTATTAAGATACGTTATGTTTTTTAAAGAAGTGGCCACCTTGCTGTGCCATTCTTTCAGGAGTGAAACCTGATGTGCCTGTCTCAGTTCGTGTATGCATTTAATGTGATGCCCACAATAAAGGACATTTCAGAATAAACCATGTGCAACTTAATAACTTCCTTATGTCTGAAAATGTATCGGATGATGGGTGATAATACTGAATCATCTGGGGTTTGTTTGCTTGTCTCATGAAATGCAACATTTTATGTTAGAGCTTATGTTTCTGCCTGTGAGTATAAGATAGTACTGCATGGGTTGCGTTAGGGTTTTGTTGTTGCTGCTGTTTGAATGTGGAAATAATTTGAAATCTTTGAAATCATTAACACAACCCAACTCAACCTTCACCCTGGACATTTTGTTTCTTTAAGTATACTCTTGTGTTGGGTAAGGGTACGGGTAATACCTAAGATGACAACTGTGAAACTGGGATGATGGAAGGTTCAGACGCTTCACCATGCTTCTGCAAAAGGCCTATTTGGGGTACTGTTGGTTCACTTGTGCTTATCTGTCTTTGTGTTCTAGAATATGGTATCGAACTTTCGTGTTTCTGAACTACGACTGTTGTTGGGGTTTGCTGGATGTAATAAAAGCGGACGGAAACATGACCTCCTGATGAGAGCATTGCACTTATTGAAGAGTGGCTGCAGCCCAGCAGTTCAGATGAAAATTCAACAACTCTGTAGATATCGGTACCCAGGGATGACTGAAGGACTTTCAGACTTAGCAGCTATAAAACCTGTGACTTTCGACTGGGACAGTAGTTCCTCTCCTGCTGAGCCTGACCTGGCTGTTGCTGGCATTCACCCTCTCCCTTCTACTTCAGTCACACCTCGGTCTCCTTCCTTGCCTGTGAATTCTGTGCTCCTCCAGGACACTAAGCCCCACTTTGAGATGCAGCAGCTGTCGCCTCCGATTCCACCTGTTCATCCTGATGTTCAGCTGAAAACCCTACCATTTTATGATGTGCTTGATGTGCTCATAAAACCTACGAGTCTAGGTAAGTGTTTAATAGCTTGGCAGGTTGCTTAATTCATGAAACAGTCCTGTCATGAGCAACACCTAAGTCTAGGCCTCTTGCAGCTAGGGAAAAAGGGGAAATTCCCTTATCATTTCTACCCTTGTCCTCTTCTCACTGCTTGTCCTCACAAGTGTCAAACCACATTTCAGAAAATAGTGTTCTCTTGCATATATGACATGATACAAGATCCTTGTCTTTTGAATATTAAATAATAGAGTAGAATAGTTCTGTTGGAAGGTACCCACAGAATCCCTTTGGTTGGAAGAGACCTTTAAGATCATACGGTTCAACCATTAATCCAGCACGGCTAGGTCACCACAAAACCATGTCCCTAAGCATCAGATCAACACATTGTTTGAATACCTTCAGGGATGATGAGTCCACCACTGCCCTGGGCACTCTGTTCCAATGACCCTTTCAGTGAAGAACTTTTTCCCAATATGCAGCCTAAACCTCCCCTGGCACAACTTGCAGTCACTTCCTCTAGTCCACTTGCTACTAGGGAGAAAAGGCTGACCCCTTCCTCTCTCCAATCCCATTTCAGGTAGTTGTAGAGAGTGATAAGGTCTCCTCTCAGCTTCCTTTTCTCCAGGCTAAACAATTCTAGTTCCTTCGGCTGCTCCTCATAGGACTTGTTCCAGACCCTTTGAGCCTTGTTGCCCTTTTCTGGACACACTCCAGTGCCTCAATGTCCTTCTTGTAGTAAGGGGCCCAGAACTGAAGACAACACTTGAGGTGTGGCCTTCCCAGTGCTGAGTCCAGGGGGTAAATCACTTCCCTACTCCTGCTGGCCACACTATTTCTAACAAGCCAGGATGCAGTTGACCTTCTTGGCCACTTGGACACACTGCTGGCTCGTGTTCAGCTGCCTATCAACCAACGCCCCCAGGTCTTTCTCCAATGTGCAGTCTTCCAACTGCATATCCCCAAGTCTGTAGGCTTCCCTTGGAAGTGACCATCTAACTGCATGACCCCTTCAGGACTGACCAAAAGTTCACGAGTAAGGGCGTTGTCCAAATGCCTCTTAAGAAGTGACAGGCTTGGGGCATTGACTACATCCATAGGAAGCCTCTTCCAGTGTTTGACCTCCCTCTCAGTAAATAAATGCTTCTTAATGCTTAGTCTGAACCTCCACTTTTGGCTGAAGAATTTGGACACCAAGTCTCTGCCTGGTACAAGTGAGGAATGTGTTTGTCAGGGCTACTAGGAAAGTGATTTCAGGGTCAGTAATTAATAAGGTGCAACAATATCAAGAGAACAAGTTCACTTCCTTGTTAGTTCATGCTTATCTCACTGCAACAATTCTTCAGGTTCTGACATTTGGCACTGAAATACTACTTTGTGCAGCAGAATTCAGTGTTGTACCCCAATCACTGAAGGTTTCTCAGCCTGCAGGTTGTTGCCATACTGTATGTTAAAACAGAGTGAACCTTTGTCTTTTGAATAACCTGAGATCTCAGTTTAGTTTCCTCAAATGTCTCGTGTATTTAATTATTTGTAAATATGTTGCTTTCTGTATTAAAATGCAACCTGTCTTACCTTATATGATAGGGAAAATTTTCCCTAACTATTCAGCAATATTGTTTAGAAACACTTCAGCTTTTTGCATAGTCTTAAGCATTTTAGATTCTTAACTGATAATGGAACCTTTTAGACGGTGACTTGTACCTTGGTGAGGTATATACTGATCATTGGTCATCCTCCAGTACCTAAAGTAGCAAACACTACCAACAAGCATTATTTATGCCTGTTGTCACTGTGTTGTGACACCATGTTAGAGAAGAGGTTAATGTCAAACCTGTGTGTTGGTACAATAGCTGTTGTGATGTTGGACAGCTCTGTGGCTTGTGCTGCTATTACTTTGTACAGAGATAATTAGTCAGTGCCACGATGTCCTAGCTAACTCCTGCTTATGTTCACTGTGTGTAGTAGCTGAGTATCTTAACTCATTTCCTGAATTACTCTGTGTTATGGGACACCTGTTAGCTAGTAGTCAACCACACTGGTTGTCAGCCACATAGTTACTCTGTCCCATATAATATATTGTGTGCTCAGCATTAAGTAACTGCACAGCAGAAACATTTTATTTCCTGGTCAATGATATCTAGAGGTGGTGGCGATGTGCTAGAAATTTCTTAAACAGCTGTTTTCCTCAACTTTGGACATGATCCCTTTTTTCGGAAAGGAGAATGCTTCCTTAGGGGTGTCACCACGTAAATTCCGCTTTCCCTTGAAGACTGTAAAGTTGTTGCATAATGAGGATTATCTAGTCCTGTAACATTTGTATCTTCTTAGGACATGGGTGAGGGGGCCAAAGTTTAACCAAGTACTTGCTTTCAAACTTTCCAGAGCACAGTACCTGAAGGTGGCAGCAGTCAGAGCTACTACTTGATCTATGTGCAGAGGAGTGGGGAAATGAGATGTGAGGAATGCTTTGATATGCAAATAACATATCCTGATGTTAGAAGGATATATGAACATTGGCTGAAAATCAATCTTAACGTGGATTCATAAGAATTTGGAAATGAGGCTTGCTTTATTTAATATTAATTTTTTTTAGACTGTTATGAATAGTTTATAGTCCTAGTTAATAAACCTGGCTGATTGGGACATGGAAGAAATGAGATTTGTGTGCTTGAGAACTAAGGATTAAGAAATCAAATATAGGTAGGTCAGGGAGCGAGGAGTATAGTCTGCTTGACTGTGGCCCTTTAGAAGGGATGAAGTGCTACTATGGGGTCATTCCCAGACATGAATTCTAGCTGGCTTCTTTGGCATTAAAGGTTGTGCTCCCTACCTTTCTCCCCAAAAACTTAGTTACCTTTAGTCAGCTTTGAATTGAGTGTTTTTTCTAGCTGTCCATTAATGGCTTTTGGTGCGTGTTCTCTTCTTGTAGTACTTGAAAATAGTTGTAAATATCTTCTCTGTGGTACTCTTTTCATTAGGTATCCAACTTTATATTTTGTTGTGTGTATATTTAAACCTTTCTCCCTTGCAGTTCAACCACAGTTTGGTAATATTAAAGTGACTTATGCCTTGTTCCAGGAAAAACTCACTTGGAGATTGTTTTAATCAATGATTCTAATCATCGTGATTAAACCTCTTGTGTCTCTCTCTTTCTAGTACAGAGCAGTATTCAGAGGTTCCAAGAGAAGTTTTTTATCTTTGCTTTAACACCTCAGCAGGTCAGAGAAATCTCTATTTCCAGGTAAGAAATGTGTGGCATACTGTAGGTAAACTTTTACAAAATTTCAGGAGTAAGTGTGGGGTGTTTAGTTCATTTTATGCATTGCATAATTTTGCAGGTACAGAGTGATAATCCTCACCAAAGCTATGCTGAGTTTATTGATTCTGTGTTTTTCAGAAACTATTGCACATGGAATTTATGTGCAGTTGGGGTAAATACCATGCCACTGAAGAGTTAACAGTTATTTGGTTCCAAATAATTGTGGTTATTTAGAGAGGTGGTAAGCTTTTCTTACCTCTGTTTTTTTTTTTCCTGGCTGCAGGAATGGAAAGCTGCTTTTATCTTTTGTCCCAGGGTTTGTTGTTGCAAGACCTATGGTGTAAGCCAAGAGATTTCATAGGGTGTTTTCCTCTCTTTCAACATCACACTTGATGGTTACTATAAACTCTTGACGGAGGATGCTGATCCTAAAGTACTGCTTAAATGGTAGTAGCTAAACAGAGGTGTCACTCATGAGACTTGAGCTCAATAAAAGAAAAATAAGAGCAAAGTTGAGTGATGTTGGGGTAGGTGTGCAAGTTCTGTCTGCATATGACCGGAATATGAGATCTGCTGTCTAAATGGGTTGTTTTTTTTCTTTGTCATAGAGAATTCTTGCCAGGGAGCAGGAGAGATTACACAGTTCAGGTTCAGCTAAGGTACATATTTCATAGTGCTTTTTTTTATAACTTCTTAACTGGCTAATATGAGTTTGGATGTTTGTGGGGACATAAGAATGTGGTGACACTTATGCTTTCTCTTTTTTGGGGGATCTAGGTTATGCCTAGCAGAGACAAGCTACCCTCAAGAAGATAATTACCCTGATAGTTTGCGTGTTAAAGTAAATGGGAAGCTGTTTCCATTGCCGGTAAGCTCGTTTGGACATATTTCTGGCTTCTTTATGACTTGCAGTGTGTGGGGTTGGGTGGTGGTACAGTTTTGTTAGCTTGCTAAAACAATCAAGCTGTTTAGATATTAGAGAAATCTGAGCGATAACAATAATGTGAGGCATGTGGCTTGTATATTTGCTGTGTGAGAGCTATTACTACTGTTCATCATGTTACAGCCACTGCGTGGATTGTGTTTTAGCCACCTATAGCAAGCCTCATCTGTTGCAGTTAAAATATGCCAAAACCAAGCCAGTGTCTGCATTGGGAATCATCCTCAGCTCTTCAAACTGAATTTGACTTGATTGGTAGTAGCCCTCACTGGGCTCTGTGATTTGGCCTGAGTTCCTTCCTTTTATGAGGGAATGGTATCACATTCCTGTACACAAGTTTGTACACTGTTCTGTGTCTGTCTGGTTAGAGTGGAATTCATTGCAGGGTTGAACAGATGTGTATTAGGAGTCTCATCACTTCCTGATACTGGAACACAACAGTGTTTGCAGTCATGTGCTTTACTGGTGTCTGATGTTGCAAATGTTAGTATGTAGGTGGGGTCACCTCAAGGCTTGAATATATACAGAAAGGGAAAAACACTCTTGGTCTTGAGAAATCTCTGAATTGGGTATCTGTGTTCAACAGAATAGAGAAACTCTTATGCAACCCATTCTGAAACAGTTCTGGAAGCTATAAAGATAGAAAAAGTAGTAGTACAGGGTTTGTTTTTTTTTCCCAGCAGTGGGTTTGGAAAAATGCTGTGTGGAGTGAGGAGGTGTGAAACCTCTTTCAGAAGGTTTGTTTCCGCCTTGGTGTCAGATGTGGTGTTCTGTGCCCTCCCTCCTGCTGTGTGCAACCATGACTGCTCTTTTTTTTTTTTTGGCCCCTACTCAGCTTAAATGAGAATCTCTAGCTTTGCTTTCCCTGACTTCTTTAATCACTGTATCACTGTTCTTGTCTCTGTCTACAGTGTGTAAGAGGATTTACTTGATATGTTTTCTGCAAATGTTATTTATGTTCTCTGTGATAAACTTGAGGATTTTCTCCTTTTCTCTGCAGATTGTCTTCCTTTTAACCCACTGTAGTGGTTTGACCCTGGCCAGTGGCCAGGTGCCCACACAGACGCTCTCTCACCCCCCCTTCTCTGCTAGACTGGGAGAAAATATATTGAAGGGCTCAAGGTTTGAGATAAGGATGGGGGGATCACCCGCATCTACCATCCCGGGCAAAACAGACTCTATTTTGGGGAAAATAGTTAAATTTATTAAAGAACAAATCAGAGAAGAGTAGTAAGAGATAAAAACAGCTCTTAAAAACCACAAAAAAAAAAAAAAACCAAACCAGAAAACCTCCACCTTCCCCTCATCCCTCCCTTCCTCCCAGACAGTGCTATCAGTGTGCCGGTACTGCTTCAGCTTGTATCAGCTCTTGTTAACATGGTGTTTTCTTGTATTTCTACAACTATCTGTGTCTTTCACTATAGTGTTGCTTCTGACTTAAAAGGAGTAAATGTAGAGCCTTGCATGCTGGTGTCTTAGCAGGTAACAGGGATTTTTATACATGATGTGCTACAGCAGCTGGTACTTCTCTTATAGTCAAGACAGAATGTGCAATTTCAAAAAGGCAATTTGCTTTCCTGTTCAGAGTTTAATTTGGGTTTGTTTTTTTTTTTTTCTTCTGGCTTTAGCAGGTTCTACCTGCTTTGACTAATACAGTTCTCGCAAGAAGCGTGAAATACTGAATAATGTTGGTGCTTGCTAGCCACTAGAATTGACAACCTAACTAAACAGTGCTAGATGATGCTGGCTGATAGACAAGCAGAATGCTCTTAACCCTTGGAAGGCTAGGAAGGGAAGGGTTTTTTTTTAAAGTGTTCTAGGAGTACAAGACTGAATCTGATCTCAAGGTAGTTGCTTGTAGTTGCTCTGTGGAAGAAGACATTAAAAGCTTGACTGAAAGACTCTGCAGCACACATGCTTTATATCTCTAAAAATGGAAAAAAAATAAATTGGGAAATATGAGAACTTGCATCCTTGTTCTCTTGAAAGCAAGGCAACTTGATTTTTAGATTGGAGACCAGCAGGATTGTTGTGGCTGGTATAGTATATGTGAAAATCTCCTAAATATTGCAGGGATGGTGTTTGTCCACATAAGCTCATTATGAAGTCACCATAATAGAGAAAGGCCTGCTACAGTGAAGCAGTTGGGATGTGTGCTTTATAAATGGCTGCAGCTGTTATGTCTGACTAAAGACATGGCAAATCAATCATTCTTTTAAATAGGAAATTGTCAGCAGTCCCCATACATTTGCTGCCTCTATTCTGTGATAAAGCACCCATGGTAAGGTTTCTAATAGCTACTGGGTCACTCATCTGGGGTGACAACCATTTTGGAGTTCTTCAACAACTCCTATCTGTTGTTCTGGCTTGGCAGACCTGCCTGTAGATGTTCAGAGTCCCTATTTTGTCACTACAAGCAAGAGTCCTGTCTGAAATAAGGACAGTGGTGAGGCACAGCCTCACAACTATCAAGTCCTTCCCTGGAATAAAGGGAGTGATTTATCCTACGGTATACTTGGTTAGTGAGTGAAAGAGGTTGGTTGTTGGTTTGTTGGTTTTTTTTATTTTCAGACAGTGTCTTTCAAAGTAACTTTTTCCAAGCACTAGGCTGTGAATGTGTGTGTTTTCTCTGGGTAAAACATGTGTGTTTTTTCCTCGGCATATCTTTTTTTTGTATAGAACAACACTATCTTGAACTAAGTGAAATCTGACAGTTCTGTGTAAGACATAAGGCTGCAATCTCTTACTGGCATCATTCTGGTGCAGGATGAGTTTTTGAGAGGAGCAGACTGTCTCTATGAGCTCAAAACAGGTTCATGTTGCAGACTGGCTTGCTTTTGTAGTGACAGATGCAAGGTGGGATGAATAAGCTGCAGTTAGGCCATGTGCTCCTTTGCACAGCACAAGTACTTTCTGCTCATGATGTGCTGGAGAGTGTGTGCTTGCCTAGGAGCAAAAGGGATCTGGATGGCTCCTGATTCAATTGACAAACATTATATAGGAAATAACTTGGATAGCTTTTCTGTGTAGTTTTATGAAATTCTTCATTTAAGCTGAGCAAACAATATCTGGTTAACTTTGTTTCTGCAGACAACAGCAAAGCCTATTAGCTCTTAGATATAGCTTATATTCAATTTACATCCCTTTTTTAGCAGCCTTGGCGGAGTACAGGTGACAACCTGTTGCTAATGGGGTTAAGTGTAGTTGATGCGAGGCAAAGCAGACACCAAGAATGTGTGGAGCTCTTGGAATAAGACTTTGTTTCTTAAATAGAATCAATGAAGTGTTCTTTGGGTATGAAACATTGAATTAACTCTCTGTGACTTGCTGTGTTTGTCACGAAGACGTTGTTCTTGTGATGATCTGCTCTCTTTTGGAAGGGTTGGGTGAAAAAAGAAAGGAGAAAGCATCAGCATTGCTTTTTTTTTTTTTTTTTACTCTTCCAGTGAACTTAGCTAGACTAAAACTATGTCTTATTCCACCTTTTCAGCACTTCTGTAAAACCACTTTGTTTTAAAGTGCTTGAAAATATTTGTTTGGCTCATGGTACTAGACTGTCGAAGACTGATATTTCTCAGAGTAGATATTGAATTTTGTCTCCAGCCTAGAGACCTTTTAGGCTTATCTGTTTAAAACTAATGAGTTTGTTTCAGCAGGTTTTTCAGAGCACAAGAGGAAGACTTGATAATGCTTTACTTGTCCTTTCTTCCCATAGGGATATGCTCCACCGCCAAAAAATGGAATCGAACAGAAGCGACCCGGACGTCCCTTGAATATCACTTCTCTAGTTCAGTTGTCAGCAGCAGTGCCAAACCAGGTTTTTATTTCGTGGACTTCTGAAATTGGAAAGGTAAACTATGTTCTGTAGAATGTGGAAATTTTGTCTAAATAACCTCATCTAGCGTTCCTTCTCTTCTACTGCCTGATGTTGCTGGTGAGCAAGAGTTCAGTATTAGGTGGCTGAACCTCATTATCAGTGCTAGGAAACAAAGCTTGTTCTAGACGTATGGTAGTTTACAGTAATGCATATAAGAAAGTCTTTGCCATCTGTGTCCAAATCTTATAGAATTCACATTAGAAAGCTTGCAATTAGGGATTGTCTGAAATGTGTCCAAAATAACAAAATCTTTGTGGTGTAAATCATTGGAATCGTTAGGGTTGGAAAAGACCTTTAAGATAATAAAGTCCAAGCATCGGTCCAACAGTGCCATGACCACTAAACTATGTTCTCAAGTGCCAGATCTATGCTTTTTTTTGAACACCTCCAGGGATGAGGACTCTACCACTTCCCTGGGCAGCCTGTTCCAATGTCTCACCACTCTTTCAGTAAAGAATTTTTTCCTAATATCCAATCTAAACCTCCCCTGGTGCAACTTGAGCCCATTTTTTTTCTCATTCTATTGCTTGTTACTTGGGAGAAGAGACCAACACCCACCTCCCTACAACCTCCTTTCAGGTAGTTGCAGAGAGCAATGAGGTCTCCTCCCAGCCTCCTCTTCTCCAGACTAAACAGTCCCAGCTCCCTCAGCCACAGGTCTGGAGAAGACTTCTTCTCCAGACCCCTCACCAGCTTTGTTGCCCTTCTCTGGACCCACTCCAGCACCTCGATGTCTTTCTTGTACTGCGATGCCCAGAACTGCACACAGTACTTGAGCTGTGGCCTCTCCAGTGCCAAGTAAAGGGACACAATCACTTCCCTACTCCTGCTGGACACACTATTGTTGATCCAGGCCAGGATGCCGTTGGCCTTCTTGTCCCCCTGGGCACACCACTGGCTCCTGTTCAGCCGGCTGTCCATCAACACCCCCAGGTCTTTTTCCACCAGACAGCTCTCCAGCTGCTCTTCCCCAAGCCTGTAGCGCTGCTGGGGGTTGTTGTGACCCAAGTACAGGACCTGGCACTTGGCCTTGTTGAACCTTGTACAGTTGGCCTTGGCCCACCAATCCAGCCTGTCCGGATCCTTTTGCAGAGCCTTCCTGTCCTCCAGCATATCAATGCTCCTGCTCAATTTGGTGTCATCTGTCAATTTTTATGTAGGGTGCACTCAATCCCCTCATCTAGATCATTGATAAAGTTACTAAACAAAACTGTCCACAAAACTGAGCCCTGGGGAACCACCCCTTGTGACCAGCCAACAACTGGATTGAACTCCACTCTCTGGGCTCAGCCATCCAGCCAGTTTTTAATGCAGTGAAGTGTACACCTGTCTAAGCCATGAGCCACCAGCTATAAAACAGTACAAAAAATCCCTGAAGGTAAACTTACTTTCTTCCTTGTAGCCGGAGGGTGTGAAAAATGAAGTTATGTAGCCATATATTATAAGGCATGTTTCTCAGTGTCTGTTTTAGCTGTCTACTAGAGAAGCCTTTTATTCTGACCAGGTGTGCCAAGGCTGTGGAGACAAGCATTTTCTTTTGAGGTTTTTCTATGTTCTACCGAAGTAATATTAAGTAGTTTGTGGGGTTGTTCTTGTTTATTGTTTTTTCTTTTTACAAAAGCAACTTTTTACGTCATAGGAAGAACTAGTTAATGGATATTTCTATTTCTGTTCTGAGATTCATTTTTATTATGTGAAAATAGCTTCTCTGAGATTATTTAAAACTGTACTTGTAAATAAACAGAACTGTGTGGAATTTCTAGCTCAAAACTCTTAGATGGCAGGTTATGGGGACAGGTTTACTGGGGAGGTGTCAGGCTGCTGGTGTCAGCTGTTTCTGGCCTTGATGGATCTTGCATGCTTGTTTGGAACATGTTTGTGCTATAATTCTGGATATCTGAGCAGTGTGTTTTCTCTACAAATGAAGAGCATTCTAAAATTTTGGGTGACTTGAGGGGAAGTGGGGAAGGATGGAGAGCTGGGGAGACAAAGTGAAAATTGAAGCCTCTTTATAAAGGAATTTTAAACTTCATGGATGGTGCAGTGGGGAAAAGGCATACTAGACTTCAGGTGGCAGGAGATAAAGGGGTTGATGACTGAAATGTGATACCTGTTGCTTTCTAGTGCCTGCAGTCCATAATAATAGTTGAAAAGGAATTAGCCTTTAAAATGGCTGTGTGGCTGTTTAGAAATTCCCTTATATATTTATTAAGGAAAGAAAAGAGAATGTGGGGAACTTCTGAATTTTTTCTGAAGTTTAAATAGCTGTTGCAGCAGCACTTTTGGCTGTTGGCAAGTCAAGAACTACTTTATCTGTGACTACTGTAAATTCTTTTTTTCTTCAAAAACAAAATTTGTGTACCAAAGTGAGAGACTGGTATAAGCTCTTATACACTAATTACAATTTTAGAAAGAAATTGCAAAGAAAGCTAATGTTCAGAAAATAAGTGTTGATAGCAAAGTTTAGTTTAGTTTTTTTTTTTTCTCCTAAAACAGAGGGAAAGATCTAAGCTGTTGCTTCCCAATCATGAAGCACAGAAATCTTGACATGACTGCAATGTTGTGTGTGGTCTTGGCCTTTCCTGCTGACCCCTGCTTTATTCTTCCCCTATATCTGCTGAAACATATTCCTGTGGGAGCAGATGAATTAGAGGTTGTCTCAGGCATTCCCCCTTGCTCTGAGAGGTGAAAAGAGTTCTTTGGTTTAACATTGGTGCTCTGCTCTAAGTATTTGAACTTGCACAGCAGCTGTCACTGTTTGTCCTCTAAACAAAACCCTTGGGGACAATGTGGAGCATCAGTGGGATTATTGCCATCTATTTGACTGATAGTGGAGGGCTTCTGAGCAAAGGAGGTGTCAGTCCCACAGAGGTGGTCAGACTTGAGCCTGTAGGATCCTTTCTGTAGGCAATAAGCAGTGCAACATATGGTCATTCTTTGAAGGGGGGGGGGGGGGGGGGAATGTTTTTCTTAGTGGTTTTCTATGCATTTAGACAACTTTATCTGCTCATCTAGGTAAGAGGTGTTTTTTTCTATAGGTGGTAAAGGAGGAGCAGGACAGTAGGTGTTCTTGTTTCAAATTCATGTGCAGAGTACCCAGATAGTATAAGAGCTATAAGAAGGTGGCTGGCAGGGAGTGGAAATAAGAGATTGCAGGTTGTGTGTGCTATACAGATGAAGAAGCTATTGTTATTCTGCAGTAGTGGGACTTGCAGAATTTTCATTAGTGACCTGAGAGTGAACACTGAACAAAAGAAGCTGGCAAGTGGTATGAATTAAGGAAGAGTAAATGCTAGGGAATGTGGCCAGCCTTAGAGAGATGGATGTGGCATAATGAGGCTTGGCCTAAAAGTGCAGAGCAAGCTAAAGAAAAGATATGAGGCAGTTGGTGCAGCTGTGTGCTACCTGAAGGTGTTATGTCTGCACCTGAAAGACCACTAATCTTTTTCTTTTGTCATGTGATTGTCTTTGAGCTCCCTGCTAACAGATTGTTTTGGTGGTTTGTTGTTTTTTTTGGGGGGGGGGGAAGGTTTTAAGAGACAAATGTGACAAGTTCTTAAAGACTGCATGTATGAGACAGTGTCACCAGTCTAAGTCATCTTTCTAAGGAAAGAACCCACATTCTCTTGGTTGCAGAGTTACTCTTCTTGGTTAAGTCACAACTGGAGTAGGACAGGTGAACTTGATTGGCAGGAGAATTCTGGCAGAGTATTGGACTCTCTCACAGTAATGAAGTAATCTGCCAATGCTTTTTGTAACCATTAAACAAAAAGTCATGCTTCTGTTTTTATTATATGCAACTAGAGTAAATAATCTGTCTTAGTGGAAAGTACTGTGTGAAATAAATATTTTTCATCACTTTTTTGTAGAATTACTCCATGTCTGTGTATCTTGTTCGTCAGCTCACTTCAGCTGTGCTTTTGCAAAGGTTAAAAATGAAAGGTATCAGAAACCCTGATCATTCCAGAGCACTAGGTAAGTCTAATTTGCATGTCTGTACTTCTTGAGGGTGGTTGGTGGCTCTTTAAAAGTAGAACTGGCTGTACTTGGGGGATTTGCAGCATTTTGTCAAGAAAAATCCATGCTCAGAGTATCAAAGGTTCCCTTTGCTGTTGCTGAGGCATCATACACTGCTTTGGAGAGGGTCCTTGTGCTGGTAGGGAGCACACCTAGAGATCCCATCTGAAATGTTCTGATGGGAATGCTATGAGCACCACTTACTGTGGTGGGCTGTGAGGTGCAGGTAGATGTCCTAAATTCTCTTCGCTTGCATGTGATGCTGATTCTTTTTGTACCTCACTCATGATTATTTTATTTATCTTGTTGCTTGCTGAGTTGAGTTTGTTCTATTAACCATCGTGGCTGTTAGTGCATCTGCTGCGCATCAGTCTTGTGATGTGCAGTGTTTGCCAGTTGCTTATAAATAGCCAAACTACTGTTGTTTACTATGAACTACTTTCCCAGATGCTTAATTTGGAAATAAAGTACACGTATTGGCCAATCAAGATTAGCATTTTAAATAAAGTCTGTGTATAACTCCTTAATTTATTTTAATAGTTAAAGAAAAACTAACTGCAGATCCTGATAGTGAGATTGCCACAACCAGTCTGCGGGTATCTCTGATGTGTCCTGTAAGTATGACTGGAAATTACCATATACTAGGTTGTCATTTCATCTTTAGTGCAGAGTTGGGTTGCTTTTAAAAAGGCTCTGCTTCAGAAAATTTCACTGGCTTTTCATAGAATCATTAAAACATTTTTCATCTGGAAGAGACCTTCAAGATCGAGTCCAACCTTTGTTGGACTCTCAACACCACTAAACCATATTCCTCAGCACAACATCTACCCATTTCTTAAACACCTCCAGGGATGGTGACTCAACCACCTCCCTGGGCAGGCTGTGTATATATTTATTATGTACTGTTTTATTAACATAAAATATTGGGGAGAAAGGTGCATCTACAAGCACCTGATTGTAGCAGCATCCAACCAACTATAGTTTAGAGCTGTGAATGCCTCAGTTGTAATGCAGTTGGAATCGAGTTCCTACTTGTGTATAGTGAGATCTTTAGTAGTAGCTTTTGTATGTTGAGGTGTAGAGACTGATTGAGCAGGGTGACAGAATAATTAAAGGATACAGTGATAAATAAAGCTTCAGATCTTCTTATTTTTGGTGGTATTGCTTATGCTGCCAGCTAATATTGATGACTGTAACAAGGTTAATGCTGCCTTGGGATTTCTCTTCCCAGGGAGAAACTGGCCTTGTGTTTATGACTGGTCTGTTAACATAACTGAAGCTCACAAAATCTCTTGAAATATTTGGCTAAAAGAAAATGAGACCTACTGAAGCACCTGATTCTATCAAAGTAAAAATCCTAGAAAGAACATTGCAGGTCCATTAGAAAAGATTCTGACTGTCTTCATCTCGATGAAAACTTTGAGGATGGCTTTATTGTTCCTATAAGTGCACTGTATGTGCTTTAATAGGGTGGACTTGCCTGCAATGACCTTAGCACTGATGCCTCTGTAGTGAGAAGAGACAATTAACTTCACTGACTGCCCCTGATTTCATCGTTAGCCATCCAGGCCTACTTCAGTCTTATGTTCTGATGCTCTTTAAACGTATCTCCTGCAGCTGGGAAAAATGAGACTGACAGTCCCGTGCCGTGCTGTAACTTGCACACACCTGCAATGTTTTGATGCTGCTCTTTATCTTCAAATGAATGAAAAGAAGCCTACTTGGATCTGCCCTGTCTGTGACAAAAAGGCAGCTTATGAGAGCCTGATATTAGATGGGTAAGAGACTGGGTTTGCAGATGAGAGTTACTTAAAACTTTTCTTTGTTTACTTAATACCTACTTCTGTGACCTGAGACTTAGCCATTTCAAACTATTTTCTTTGTCAAAATATATTGGACTGAGGGGAGCTGTTAGACTCTCTTAGTTTCTGTTCTCATGTAATGAACTATATAAACTTATCTCCTAAATGCATCATGAAACTCTTGAGCCTCAGTATATTTCCTCTGGAGAAATCCAAATATGACATCTAAGGATAGGATAGGTCTTCCTTTTGCATGACCCTATCTCTGAAGGTATTAACTTTTAAATTTTAACTTTTACTCATAAACTAGTGTCAAACTTTAAAGGGATGGTGATTTCTGATTCCATATGAGAATCTCTAAATTGCAAGACTATTTGAGCAGAAAATGAGTAGGCTGGGATCTTCTTTTAGGTTTCAATGTCTGCAAAGGCTGTAGTTACAGGCTTTTGGGTAAGATGAACTAGGGGGAGAGTACACTTAATGAATTGAAGGTGACTATGTTTCAACTGTGTCTCCTTTTCATAAAAAAAAAAAAAAAAATAAAATCACTTGAAATCAAAAATGAAACCACTTGGCTTTATTTTCTAGGCTCTTTATGAAAATCCTTAATGAATGTTCAGATGTGGATGAGATCAAATTCCAAGAAGATGGTTCTTGGTGCCCCATGAGGCCAAAGAAAGAAACTGTGCAAGTCTCAAGTCCACGGTGCACCAAAATAGAGAGTATGTGCATCTGGGTACTGGCTGTAAACCAGCAGGGAGTCCTGGAGACTCTAGTTGTAGCTTGGATGAATGTTGATATTTTGATTTTGGAGGGCTTAATACTTCTTGTCTTTAAAAATAAAGGGTTGTAATTCTAAAAGTTTTCACTTTTGTCTTTGTTCTTTATAATAGTAGTTAAATGAAAGTTTACTCTTGTTTTAAGTCCTTAAACTGAGAAGTGAAGATTAAAGCTTTAGCTTTAATAATCTCAACATGATACAGAATACTAATAAGTTCCTGGGAAACAGCATTTGCTGTAGCATGTAGCTAACAGGGATTTGAGTTCCTGGTTCTGTTGCAAATAGAAACTGTTTATGTCAACAGCTTGCGCTTTTTTAAGTGATATTTTATTTTCTTATTTAGGTTCCAGTGTTGTTAACAAACTGTGTTCTGTGACGGTGGCCAATGAGGTAAACAAGAAGAAAGTTGATGTTATTGACTTGACAATGGAAAGCTCTTCTGATGAAGAGGAAGATCCTTCTGCCCAAAGGAAGTGCATATTTATGTCTGAAACACAAGGAAGCCCAACCAAAGGGTTTGTCAGTTTTAAAGTTATTCTGTAATGTCTCAGATAAGCTGATGTGTAGACAAATGGACTTGTAATCTCTCTTTGGGATCCAGCTCCACACTTCTAGATAGTTTCTAGGACTCTCCTTGCAGAAGGTTATATTGATACAGCCCAGGCAAAACACTATTATAGTTCTACATCTCACAAAAGACTTGTGCTGACTGTTGCCGTGTTTGCAGGGTTATTTCTCCATAGAGAAGGAAGTTGATTAAGCTACTGGACAGGATTCTTCTGAGAGAGCAAATTATGCAAAGTGGAAGAGTTTTATGCATTCTTTCTATGTTAGTGTCATCTTAAAGGCTTTTCTCTGGCTGTCTGTTATATCCTTTACCTAATCTGCCCTGGTGTCCAGGAAACTAGGCTATGTAGTGCATTTCATCCATTCTGTCAGTCTTGAAAGGGAGGTGCTTTGCTGTTTTGAATCAAGGCAAGCTTTTCCTCCATCTCTCTGTTAAATGCTGGAATGTCTTGGACATTGACCTGTGGCTATCAGTCAGTCCTGCACCTTGGTTAGCAAAACCAATGACTTCTCAAGTCCTCTGTCAACAGCTCCATTTTGGTAGTCAGGCCCAACTTCAGTATCAGGCTTAACCACTTTCTTTACTGTTGTGCCTTCTTCTGTCTGTCCCAATCTGTGCAACTCAGCTGCAGTTACTGTCTGTGGCTCTGTAAAGTTCTTGCTCTTGGCCTGTAGGATGCAGGAGACCTGCACAGGAGAGGGGCACTGGTTAGGCTCACTAGCAGCCACTCTTCTGAGGTGATTCCAGGTGTCATCTTTTAGTAATAGCTTGTTAGTGTTGCTGTATGTATGAGGTGTGTTTGTGTCTCTGTGTAGTGGTTTGTGTTTTGTACTTAAATAGCAGTGATTAAAACCAAACCCCTTCTGTTTTGCCAGCTCTTGAAGTAGTGAACAGGTGTACTGTGTCTCTAGTCCACAGGAACGTGTGGTCTTTGGTGAGCAAATAGTCATCTAAGGTCCCTTCCAGCCTATGCCGTTCTATGATTCAACAAATGAAATGCTGTTGCTTTTTGTGAGGATTGTGGAGGAGTCCTTTTGCAAGAGACTATTTCTTATTTTTATAAAAAAAAGTAGCTACAAACACATCTCTTAATGAAGTTTCAAAAGGCACCAAGATTTTCTTCTGTGCTCTGGTGTTTGAGATGACTAACTGTAATTGTATCAGGACTGTGCTTTCTTGTCTATCTGTGACTAATGTATCTTGCTCTTTGGGTATGGCAATGGCATGTTTTCATTTTTCAAAGCCAGGCTTTTGAGGCGTAGCTTATCTCCTATTAAAAAAAACCAAAAACATTGCTTGAACGTGAGTTTTGGCAAAACTGTGGGGTGTCTTTGCCCCACAGAAGCGAGAGTCTGAAGTATAAGAGGTGCTTGAGAAGGGGAAGGTCTGGAATCCAAGCTTCTGAAATCAGGCATAGCATAAATGTACCAGTGCAGCAGTCTGGGGAGGAAGATGCAAGTGGGTAACACTCATGGCTGGTGGGCTGGAGGGAGTGATGTGGAGCAGCAGCTGGGAGCAGGCCTCTGGATGTTTCCACCTGACTTGGAATTTATGAAATGTTATGCATGTGGCTGGTGCCTGAACACCTTGTGGTGTCATCTTTAACAGTGTTCCGAAATAATCAGGCAAAAGGTGAGTATGCAGAAGGGTTTTGACTGGTTGCATGCTCCCGGAGGGCTGACCTTAGCTTGGGCTCAGGCTGTGAGCAAAGATAAGCTTGATATTCAATTCCCATGTGCCATCTGTGCTCCAGGGGCTGAATACCTTGGTGTTAGAGGTTAGAGTCAAGGAACAGTTTTATGTGGAGAAACTGAACTGAGTACTCTTCTCCTGGCTCTGGCTACCTGCACGTCCCTCCCAGAGTGCTCCAGATACAGATGTCTAATTCTGCCTTGGAATGATAAACTATTATAAATTATTCTAGCACTGTCCTTTTGTTTTAATGCCCCCTTGCTCTTATGTCACAGCTGCTGTTGAGAGCCAAGATATGATCATGTTATTATGAAGACTGTTATGAAAGAGGAAATTAGAGTAGAATACTGTGTAGCGATTAGCTATGCTATAGTTGTGTTGTAAGCTAGTGACATTATGAATGAGAGTGCACAACAGTGCATAACTTCTTCTCTGTAACTAAATAGCCAGGTTGTTTGTAATTTCCCATGTTGTTTAAAACAGGGTTCTTATGTATCAGCCACCTACTGTCAGAGTGCCCAGCGTGACAACGATTGATGCTGCTGCTATTCCGCCCTCATTAACAGACTACCCAGTACCATTCCATCATCCACCAATATCCAGTTGTCGTGGGTTAGGGCTGGGCCGGCCACTAACGCGGGCAGACGCTCTCTAACCCCCTCTTCCGCCCCCAAACGGGAAGAGAAAAGAGAATGAGGCAGAGAGACTTATGAGTTAGAGAAGAAAAAAAAAAACTAGAACAGCTTTAATGAAAATAATAGGAATAATGGTGAAAAGATAAAAGTAAAGAACTATATACAACTATAGATAGTAGCCCGATAGCAAACCCCACTCCCTCCCCCGATAGCAATCCCCACTGGTGCTGCAGAGCAGGAGGCACTGGGGAAACCCCAGGCTCAGCGGCGGCGGGAGCTGGATTCGGGAACTCAGGATCCGTATCAAAATCAGGAGGTCAGATGGAGTCCTCTCTGGACACCGGCCATTGCAGAAAAGAAGGGCGAACGAAAGGGCAAAAAGGCCGAAAAAGGGCAAAAGGGGCGAAACTCTCATGATCACTCAATTTATACTAGATATGACGTATATGGGATGGAATACTCTCGTTGGTCACCTGTCCTGTCTATTACCCCCCCGGAGGTGCCACCTTTTACTTCCTTGTGCCCCCCCTCTTACTACCCAGCACCCCCAGCGTGGCACACAAGAGCCAGCAGTGGCCTTGGTCACTGTAGGAATAAGTATAAGCAAGAGCCTTTCTACATCCCAGTCCCAGGCAGTGACTGTAAACATCAGGTGTTATCACTGCCAGTAGCAGACACTGTCTGCAAAAACATGCTGCTGACTTCAGAACGTGCAGCCTTTGAGAAGACACTAAACTGGAAAGTAAAAATCACTAAACAGGACTGGGGTTTTAGCTAAACCCAGGACACCAGTATTCCATCAGACTTGCCAGGTAGGTGGTGGCTATTTTTAATGTCTGTTCTGACAACCTTATTTGTTTGTGGGGTGGGTGAAAATTGGAGAATTGACTATTTTTTTTAATGGAACAAGACTACATGTAGTATTGCATTGATGTCATGTCTAGACAAGTCCAGTACAGGCTGTCTTTCCAGTTTTAGATTGCACTTTGCAACAGTGATGTGAAACACATTTGCTTCTGGGGTACAAATTGGCACTTGGGAATGACAGCCAGAAACAACTTCTTGTTATATGCAGTTAGACTTTGTGTAAACATCTGCTTGTTAAGTGTTGTAGATATGAGGGAGAATAGCTGCTTATTTAAGTTATAGACGTGTGATGGCACTGACTCACCCCAGCCCTAGAAGTATAGAGATGTTCTGCTAGCTGATTCTAGTGGTGCTCTGTCTAGACTGTATGAAAAAGGTTAAGGTGAGCTACAATACGTAAGCTGACCTCTATTGACTTTCTTTACCTAGACATACCCTAAATGCCTATGATATATTCTTCAACACTGCTGCTAAATATCAGACAAAAGGTGGGGATATTGATTGATTGTTTTCTATCCTGGCTCCTTAAAAAAAACCCCAAAACACACTGTATATAGGAGCTCTGGGGATTCTTTTTGCTGGCTGTAATGAACCCAGAGCCCAGGGAAGTGGTGACAGGTGTCACATTAGCCTTATGTACGTTCCTATGCCCTCTCCATTGCCTGTCTCCATTTCTCCCTGCAACATCTTCCCCCCCCCCCCCCCCCCCCCCCCGCTTTCAGCACCAGTTTGGCAATGGGATGGATGTCATTCCCCTTGTTTCTCTGTCCATTTTGGTTCCCTTGCTGCTCCCTCCCTCCACTTCTCCCTTGTTAAAAGAAATCAGTTGTCTTCCCAAATTGGATAGGAGAGTAAGCTGAGAGAAGGAAAGTCTAGAACTGTTGTCCTTTATCAACTGAAATTCTAGAATGTGCAAGAACAAAAGAAGCTGTCAATTCTGTAAAAGCAGCTGAGCTTAAGTCTCCTTCAAAATCTTTCTCTAATGGAGGCGAAGACATGCCACTGCCCAGAACAGATTTGGAGGCGAGGGGAAAGGGAGGGAAGTAAGTTTAGCATTTCTTTCTGTTGACATAGCAAACACAAGGCCAATGTTTAGAAATGAAACGAAGGCTGTCATTTCTCATTGGTTTCATAGCTTTAGACATCTTGCTCTAAATGCTTACATGCTAATGGTATAAAAAAATGGATGCTTGTTGTCACTGCTCTTAGGGGATATATGTTGAACTACTTGTAGTTTCCTCTTCATTCTTTTTGTCTAGACACAAAACGGGGATGATATTAGAAATGTTTCCTTATTGGCTGCCCATGGGTGGAGGAAGAGACCTGCTGCTTGTTTTTGGACTTGTGCATGTTGTGACTTTACGTCATCCCAGCATCTTTAATGTGTTGACACTCTTCGTGTCCCAGTTTGGCTAAGTCAGGTACAATATGCAGTGGAACTTGCATTATGAACTAACAGCTCCAAATGGTCAACCTCCATCTAAGCAATCGCATTGAACCACCCTGCAGTATCCAGTGAATAATACATCATTGTCATTTTCATTCTTAAAAACAAGCTACTTGTACTAAGTTAACTTGTTTTGCTGCTGCCTGAAGTAGTTATTGAGAGTGATGTCACAGTGGTATAATCCATTTAGAAACTGTGTAACAATTCGAAAGTCTTTTTTTTTTTTTTTTTACAACCACAAAAAAAAGTTCCTTTAGTTTGTTGTGTATGAATAAATGAAAGACACATTAATTCATTATCCTTCTTTCTAGGTCTGGATTTTCTTTCACTAATCCCAGTTGATTCACAGGTATGTTTCTGAATTGCTCTAGGGTTAATTTCCAAGTCTGTGTTTAGTTGCAAACTGCTTGAGTAACTTCACGGTGCTGTGATACTCGCACAGCACTAACTTGAGCATACCCGCTATGTACTTCATGCTCTTAGTTCATATTGTGTATCTGTAGGCCGAACTAAGCTCTGTGAATATACTTCAGCGGTTGCTGTTTCTATTGGCTCTGATAGTAGGAGATTAAATTGTAAAGAAAAGTGTATCTTCATTAATTTGATGGGCACACAACTCCACACTTAGAAGTCCCTCTATGTAACACCTAAACTCCATTGATTTTCAATTATGGAAATTTTGTAGGTTAAATGTAACTAGGCAGTGCTTGTCCTTCCCTGGAAACTTAAAATTTACACAGTTGGGGAGAGCAATTCTGACTAATTAGATTTTCATGCAAATGGGCTACAGCCTTGAAATATGGGGAATATCCGCTCCCTAACTAAGACAAGAGGATCTGAAGCAGACCCTCTGTTTCATATCTCTGTTGCTAGAAGACAACAGTAATAGGACTCTTCTGTAGAGAGGACTTCTTGGTGCCTTAAAAACAAAGGACGAATTTTTTTTTCTTTCCACTTACTGCATCTTGCAATACGCTTGTGCCTTGAGATCTGAACTGCCAAAAATGGAAATAACAGAAGTATGTTGATGTGGGAGACTGGAAGCAGGTATGCTGCTATGAAGTGTCTGCTTTAGACAGTTCAAACAGTTCAGGCTCAGTTCCATACATATGCCAGAGATTGGAAGCCATGGGGTAAGAGAAAGTAAGGTGTGTTGAGCAATGTGTGTGCTTGGGGGGGTCTTGTGTTACCCTCTTGACACCTGGCAGCCTTGTTCTCTTTCTAACTTAATGTTCAGCTGTGCTTTTCACACACTGTGCTTTGAGAAGGCTTGTCTTCTACTTCAGGAAATTATTTAAGTCAACTTAGTAACTTTTCTTAATTGGACTTGATCGGGGCTTGTTTATTGCTGCTAAAATGTTTAGAGCCCTGCATGTATCATGGCAGATGTATATACTATGAAAATGTTGATTAGTACAGCTGCTGCCATTTGAGGGGATGAAGTTATTCTAACCTATATTGAAGTAGCAAAGAGCATTCTGCTGTCTTGTGTGATGAAAAGAGCCTGAAATCTGTGCAGTTGTGCTCAGTAATGGGCAGTAAACATCTAAATGCTAAGGGTTGTTTTTTGGTCATCATGTGGACATGATAGTGTTAATGCGCTAGTAAATGCTCAGAGCGAACTAGTTAGTAAGGAGAAAAAAGAAAAGGGGGGAGAAGAAGGGCTCATGGCTACCATCTCTGCTTCCTTACCTGCCATTTTGTAGAACTCCAGTTCTTGCTCTGTATGTGATAATGAGGTTCTGCTAGTAATGTGGTTTGTGCTTGTTGTAGGGAAAATGTATGCTCTGAACATACGTTTCCCTTGTGCAGTTAGTCTCTTAATTCTTCGTTGTTTGTTTCAAGCAGTACTGTCCTCCTATGATTTTGGATAGTCTCACCTCAAACTTAACAAGCAGCACACCTGGCAGCATCATCACATCAACCAGCCACCATGAGAGCAGCACGCACGTTAGCTCCTCTAGCAGGAGTGAGGCTGAAGTCATCACCAGCAGCAGAGGCAGCGCTCCTGACATAATCTCGCTGGACTGAAACACAAGGGGCAGCAGGGGACTCCAGGAGAAACTGCGTAGAGCCACTGCTCCTCTATCTCTGGAACTTCAGCATCTTGGAAACTTCTGATATTTATTTGAAAGGATTTGCCTTCTGGAAAATGGTGTAAATTCATCTACACTAAGAACAGAAGTGATAGTTTTGTTTGTTTGGTGGTGTGGATTGGTATTTCTTAAAACTTTTTTTCCCCTGCTCATTAAATAGCTGGTATGAAAAAGGCCCCTTCAGAACATGCTTTTATGCTTTCAGCTTGTTCTGGGAAAACTGACTTTTTGTTGCTGGGTGAATTCTACAAATGGCTTTTTTTGTTGTAAAGCACAGCAATAATGTAAAAACCTTTTTCTTTAAGTGCTCTTTTTTTATGTATTACTCTAGAACAACAGCCTGAACAAGGGTGCAGAAGTCTATGCATTGGTGAATTAATATTTTTGTTGGGGCCTGTAATAAACTTCATTAAGATAATGAAGTTTTGAAATAGCTATTGACTTATGTTACATGCCTCTTGTTGCCCACTTCTCCCTTATCTGGGCTGTAGGGGAAGCCTATGTAAATGGATTGGGGTTTTTGTGTGTGCGTGTTTTTGTTTTTCCTTGTGATTTCATGTTTTTCACCAATGCAACAACAACCTAAGCTGTGACTTCTTCCTCTTAATGTTCTTTGGGCTGGGAAGAGGACAAGCTATCTATGCAAACCACTATCTCTGTGCTGTCATGTTAGAATTAAGACACCTCTCTACCACCAGAACCTTCAAACTACACACAGTCAAGCTATAGCTGAATTTCTACTTTGATAACTGAGGTGATAGGAAAAAAGACTTTGAAGTCAAATTAGATTATAAAGTCCTTGGTGGTCTTCTTTGAAACTGTCACCCCTCACCAGATGATTGAAGTGAAGTGCAGTGCATGCTTTCTGTGACAGCTGCAAAGAGACAAAAGAGGAATTGCTTTCTCTAGTGCAGGAATATTTTCTAGGATCTCTTGCTCATGGCTTCTGTCACTTCAGTAATTGTGGTATTCTGCTTGGGGGAGGCTTGGCTTTTCAGAAGAATAAAAACTGTAGGTGCATAGTGCTCCTGCCTAACTGGAATTACATGTTTAGGGCTCAATGATGCATTATCCCACATGACATGGCCTCCTAATTATTGCTTTTCTAATTCAATGAGAGTAACTTCCTGTTTTACTCTGATTCTGCCGTCTTGTTGTGTGTATGTAGTCATATCTCTAAGGATAACCTCAGCAGTGCAGTATGTGGAAGAGGTTACAGACCAGGAAAATAAAGTCACTTTCATGAGGCTGGAATAATGGTATTGTCTAGATATGTTGATATAGCAGCTTTTCCAAGTGTTGTGTTTCTGTTGAGTAACTGCATTTGAGATTTCTTCCCTAATTACCAGCTTTCACTTTTTCCTAACTTTGTGTTCCTTTTTTTCCTCTTATTTCTTTCATTGTATGTCCAGTGCTTTTTGCCTTCTATTACTATTACAGTATTTGAACAAAGTACATGGATAAGAAATATTGAAGCAGAATGTATTGTAACTTGTCTGCTCTGTACTTCCACCTTTAATGCTGTGTTACTACTCCTCATTGCCTTTTTTTTGTATGATCTTTCACAGCAGTCTTTAGTTCACATGTTGTTGTTAATATTGCATCCAGTCATCTTATCTGTTAAATTGGGGTTTTTTGTACCTGTTAAGGATCATTTTTAGCATGATTTATTTCCAGTAAAGCCATGCTACTAATTATATTTTTTTTCCTAATGGCTTGTAGCAGATCAGTGCTGTCTGCATCAGTGACTTGAACCTATATAGAGAGTGTGGAGAGAGGTTCCAGAGTAATTCTGAATAAAGTGCTTAAAACTGATACCTGTTGCTGAAGATGTTTGTACTCTTAATGCCAAACTGAAGTGTGACTCAGGCCATTGCCGAACTGACTGAAGAGATGTAAAGGTCTTGTGTTTATGTCAGAAAAGTTAAGTAAGGGTGAGTGCCATTTTTAGGATAAGTGCTCTGAACCATTCATGGTATTATGGCTAGAATTTTGACTTATTGTGCCCTGTTTCATAGCTACTTATCAGGGCTGAGGTATGGTTATGTTCTCCAGCTGTTTTGGGCAGGAGTTTTGCAGCTGTATTGAACTTGAAACACATGACAGCAATGTCGAATGCAAACTCAAGGCACTTGAGCTTTACCTGTTCAGGAGAGAGCTAGATTGTTGTAGGCTGTGGTGTGAGGGAAGTGTTCAGGTGAACAGTGCAGTATTCCTATAATGCCTGATGTACATGATGCAGTAGGTAATTACTAGGCTTGTGTAACGCCTAAATTCTTTAATTTGCTTGAGCTTTTGTGGATGATACGTGTGAAGGGCTTGAAGTACTGCAGTGCAGTTATGTGACCTGTTTGATATACAGTCTTGTACAAGACAACAAAGAAATAAGCGGTGGGTAGAGGGGGGGGGGGGTTGTGACTTGAGGACTGTACTACTCTAGCCCTGCTCTAAGCAACCTGCCCATTGTAGATAGATAAGACTTTGGCTTATTTTTTCCTTTAACAAGTTCTAAAATACATCAGAATGTCTATTCAAGAGCTTCTAACATGAGAAAATCTTGAAGTAAAGGTTAGATGACTTCTTACGTCTTTGCTTCTGCTGCTATGGAAGTATCTAGTTACTGCTTTGAGTGGACTATATCAAAGATATCTTCAAACCAACTGCAGAAAGAAAGTAAAGCTGATAAGACTAATCATAGAATCATAGAATGTTAGGGAGTGGAAGGGACCTCGAAAGATCGAGTCCAATCCCCCCGCCAGAGCAGGATGCCTAGATTATGCTACATAGAACGTGTCCAGGCAGGTCTTGAATGTCTCCAGAGAAGGGAGACTCCACAACCTCTCTGGGCAGCCCGTTCCAAGTGCTCCGTCACCCTCACTGAGAAGAAGTTTCTTCTCGAGTTTAAGCGGAACCTCTTCTGTTCCAGTTTCAGCCCATTACCCCTTGTCCTATCAGTGGTTGCCACCGAGAAGAGCCTGGCTCCATCCTAGTGACACTCCCCCTTGATATATTTGTAAACATTAATGAGGTCACCCCTCAGCCTCCTCTTCTCCAAACTAAAGAGCCCCAGCTCCCTCAGCCTTTCCTCATAAGGGAGATGCTCCACTCCCTTCATCATCCTAGTTGCCCTGTGCTGGACTCTCTCCAGCAGTTCCCTGTCTTTCTTGAACTGAGGGGCCCAGAACTGGACACAATATTCCAGATGGGGTCTCACCAGGGCAGAGAAGAGGGGAAAGAGAACCCCTTCTAATACACCCCAGGATGCCATTGGCCTTCCTGGCCACAAGGGCACAGTGCTGGCTCATGGTCATCCTGCTGTCCACCAAGACTCCCAGGTCCCTTTCCCCTACACTGCTCTCTAATAAGTCATTCCCCAACTTATACTGGAACCTGGGGTTGTTCCTACCCAGATGCAAGACTCTACACTCATCCTTGTTATATTTCATTAAATTTTTCCCCGCCCAACCCTCCAGCCTGTCCAGATCTTGCTGGATGGCAGCACAGCCTTCTGGCGTGTCAGCCACTCCTCCCAGCTTGGTGTCATCAGCAAACTTGCTGATAGTACTCTCTAGTCCCTCATCCAAGTCATCGATGAATATATTGAATAATACTGGTCCCAGTACCGACCCTTGAGAGCCAGCGCTGTGCCCTTGTGGCCAGGAAGGCCAATGGCATCCTGGGGTGTATTAGAAGGGGGGTGGTTAGTAGGTCGAGAGAGGTTCTCCTTCCCCTCTACTCTGCCCTGGTGAGACCCCATGTGGAATACTGTGTCCAGTTCTGGGCCCCTCAGTTCAAGAAAGACAGTGAACTGCTAGAGAGAGTCCAGCACAGGGCAACTAGGATGATTAAGGGAGTGGAGCATCTCCCTTATGAGAAAAGACTGAAGGAGCTGGGGCTCTTTAGTTTGGAGAAGAGGAGACTGAGGGGTGACCTCATTTATGTTTACATATATATCAAGGGTGAGTGTCACGAGGATGGAGCCAGGCTCTTCTCGGTGACAACCACTGATAGGACAAGGGGTAATGGGCTGAAACTGGAACAGAAGAGGTTCCGCTTAAACTCGAGAAGAAACTTCTTCTCAGTGAGGGTGACGGAGCACTTGGAACGGGCTGCCCAGAGAGGTTGTGGAGTCTCCTTCTCTGGAGACATTCAAGACCTGCCTGGACACGTTCCTATGTAGCATTATCTAGGCGTTCCTGCTCTGGCGGGGGGATTGGACTTGATGATCTTTCGAGGTCCCTTCCAATCCCTAACATTCTGTGATTCTGTGATCTGTTACTGTTGCTTGTGCCTTTTACACCTAACCCTGGGATACTTCCCCCCTGGCTCATCTGTAGTGAGTCGGGTTTTATCCCCTTCCCCCTTCCAACCTAGATTAAAGCCCTATCGATTAATCCCGCCAAATCTCCAGCAAGGATTCTCCTCCCTCTCTGAGACAGCTCTACACCATCTATATCTCTCATGCTCGGTATCGCATAAACTTCCCCATGATCATAATACCCAAAATGTTGCTGGTGGCACCGGTCTTTGAGCCATGCATTAACTGCATGTACTTTTCTGTTCCTTTCACTATTCCTGTCACCTACTGAAGGGATAGATGAGAAAACTATCTGTGCCCCCGATCCTTTGATCACCTGGCCTAACGACTTAATGTCCTTTTTAATTCTCTTGGTACTTCTATGATTGATCTCATCACTGCCAGCCTGGACAACCAACAATGGGTAGCAATCAGTGGGTCTCACCAGATTGGGGAGTTTTTTAGTCATGTCCCTAATCCGAGCTCCAGGGAGGCAAAGGACTTCCCCGTGGGCTGGGTCTGAGTGGCAAATGGGACCCTCCATTCCCCTTAGGGTGGAGTCACCAATGACAACTACCCTTCTTTTCTTTTTATTTGAACTGGTCCTGATGCATGGGGCTGACTTGCTCAGCGAGGTCAACCTTATGGCTCCACATCCATTCACCTCTTCACTTCCTTGTCTCTCCTGTTCCAGAGTCCTGTACCTGTTCTGCAGAGGTAATTGGGCAGGTGAGGGAGGCTGAGCAGGGACCCGCCTTCCTCTCCGAGCCAGGACTCGTTTCCATTCCCCCCCATCTCTTTGGTCCCCTCCTTTGACCTGATGGCCAGAGGGGAGGGGATCCCCTGTCGCATGTGGAGAGTGCTGTGTGTGCATCAGGGAGTGGCTCCACCAATCTATCTCTCTTTCACACTCCCTGATGCTCCTCAGCCTCTCCACTTCTTCTTTTAGCTCTGCCACAAGGTGGAGAAGATCATCCAACTGACCACACCTCACACAGGCACTGTCAGTTGCAGCCTCTGGGAGGCACAGGCTTGAAGAGGGTCCCTTCGGAGAGCCGGCCAAGTTAACGACCATCACACCAATATGGCTACAGATCGTCCTCCCTTTATTGCTCCGGACAGCTCAATCTATACAATTAAACAGTGTCCACGCGCCTGCCCCTTAACAGAGTTGGTCAGTTACCGGTTCACACGCGCCAGCGTTTTATTGGGTAGTGCCATTCCACTACGCAAGCTGCTCTCACCCCCCCTTTCTCCCCCTGGCAAGGCTCTTCACAACAGATAAAACCTCCTCCTCCCTGTGTTCCAAGGCAGCTTCAAGGACAGAGCCTTTGTTTAGGCCTAAGCTGGGTTGTCCACACTTTTAAAGTTATACCGCGCCTCTGCTCCACAAGAAATTCCTCTACATATCCCCCTTTTTCTTTTTGGACAACCCAGGCTTCGTCCGCTAGCTTGCTTATAATTTTCTTGATTATACTTATCAAACAACTAAACATAACTAAGCCTATAACAATTAAAACTGCAATAACCAAAAATGCCTTAACTAAACTCTTAATTCATCCTGTCAAAGTTCTCACACCCATCACCCTAAATCATACTTTGATCCTTAATCACACACTTCTAACAAAGCAAAAGGCAGCTGGTTTCCCTGCCTTGCTTTTAGCTAAAGAAAGATCACTCTGCTGGTTAGTACATAAACCTTAACACCTACTATGTGGCTTTGATTACACAACCAATATAAGCTTCATTGTTAGTCACACAAAGAGGATACATATTAATACAACAGGTAACATTGAGAACAGTCACATTTTCCCACAATTGCTCTACCATCAGCTGTAAGCATCTTCTGCCAGTCCAGTCCATATCATCGTTGGTAATCGGTACCTCAGGGTCCCATCACGTCACTGGGCAAACAAAGGGATTCAACAGGCAGGCCCAGTGCACGGTTGTGTTGCTGCTACGCTGTTGAAGTGACAGGATGCTGCACAGCCACATCATGCAGGATCATGCGGTTCCCGGGTCCCTTGTCCATTATTAATAATAACAGGACACGCAATCGAACTGGCTGCTTCCCAATCTCCCTCTGTTATAGCGTCTCTGATGACACCGCTCCATCGCTGTTGCAAAGGATCCTTTATGGTCAAGCTTGAAAATCAGGCTTGAGTGAGGGAGCTGATGGTAATGGGGGAGCTGAACTGGTTTAAGGGTTTCTTCTATTTCTTGCTGTCTAGTTGATAATTCAGCGAGTTTGTTCAGGATCTCTTTCAGGGGTTCATCCTGATCTTCCTTCTTCCCCTCCCCCCCCCCCTTTTTTTTTTTTTTTTTTTTAATTAGCTCAAGTATTACTTCAATCACGCTGTTATCACACAGGGAGAGCAGAATTTCCCAGGTCTGTTTGATCATACTCTCCCGTCACTCCCATGCACATCTGGTGTACTAGAAGCGTCTTATCTTCATTCTCACGGTCAAGATCTCAACATGAGCTGTACCTGGCTGGTCAGGGTCTCTTTTCATAATTAGCAAGCAAGAGGTATGCACTTGTTGAGAAAAGAGCTCAGCTCAAGGACGAAAGTCTTAATTCTGCAACGCAGTGCAGTTTCTCCTTTTCTTTTTTTTTCTTTTTTTTTTTTTTTTCTTCCACCCAGTCGGGACGAGCAGGGAGTTTCTTCCTTTGCCTTTTTCCTTTCCTGCCCTCCCCCCAACGCTTCGATCGCTGCCACAGCAACTTTCTTTTCTGCTTGCATGATTTCTAGAGTGCGTATTACGGTTTTCCAAACTGTTCCTAGTTCTTTCGCTTCCTTTCCTTCTTTTCCTCCCTCTAGAGTACAGTCCCACAAAAGATCTCCTACTTCACGCCATTCCGTGGAACTAAAGATTAATGATGGGTCGTTCATTTTCTCCCGTTTCCGAGCCCATGGGGCTAATACGTCTCGCTCCTTTACTTTTCCTCCTCTCTTAGAGAGTATACTAAGGAGGCGAGTTGCCGCGTCCGTTTCCATCGCGGTCTTACCTTGGCAGGGGCTTGATTGGCCGCTCAAGCTCTGGTCTCCGGTGCCCTTTTGGTCACACTCGGAACTCTCCTGCCTCCAGCTCTCCAGCTCCCAAATCGGTTCACGTCCGATGCTTCGGAGTCTTCCCACATTTAAGCAATCCGCATTTAAGCATCCATAGAGGGTCCCTGTTCAGGCGTCAGATGAAGAGGGTCCCTTCGGAGAGCCGGCCAAGTTAACGATCATCACACCAATATGGCTACAGATCGTCCTCCCTTTATTGCTCCGGACAGCTCAATCTATACACTTAAACAGTGTCCACGCGCCTGCCCCTTAACAGAGTTGGTCAGTTACCAGTTCACACGCGCCAGCGTTTTATTGGGTAGTGCCATTCCACTACGCAAGCTGCTCTCACCCCCCCTTTCTCCCCCTGGCAAGGCTCTTCACAACAGATAAAACCTCCTCCTCCCTGTGTTCCAAGGCAGCTTCAAGGACAGAGCCTTTGTTTAGGCCTAAGCTGGGTTGTCCACACTTTTAAAGTTATACCGCGCCTCTGCTCCACAAGAAATTCCTCTACACAGGCTCAGGCACTCCCTGTAGCCGGCAGCCTGCACAGCTGCATCCATGTGCTGAAGCACTGTTTGGGTCCCCACACTCCCTCTTGTGGTGGATTTCTGTCTGGTGGCAACCATGATGGGAAAAAAAGAAAAAACAGGAAAAGAAAATGACAAAAAAAAAAAGGAAGGAAAGAAATGACCGATAACCACTCCTTTCACCTCTTCTGCCCAGGGTCTGCGATCCTCGCACTCCCAGAGCCAGCAGTAACACCCCCCTGTGCCCGCGATTCACGAGAGTCCGTCAGGCCCTCTCCTCCCCCACGCTCGTGCCGCTCTCCAAGAGTCAGACGCTGAGGCTGCTTTTGAGTTTCGTGTGCTGCCGGCTTCCTCCTCGCCTACGTCACTCGCTCCCGCCTCGCGAGATTCCCTCTCAGTTCCGGGTCCCGCTCTCTCTCCTCGGCTTCACCGTCCCCGGCAAAGCCCCTCCTCGCTTCAATCCGCCCAGAAACGAGAGAAACAACCGCTCTCACTGCTGCCACTGTCCGCGCAGTCCGTAGGAGTCAGCTGCTCTGGCCGCTTTTGAATTTCGCGGGCTGCCGGTGATCCGCTAAAACATCTGTTAAAGATATATGAATTCGAGTAGTAGCAGGTGGGATAGGACAGAGTGAAGAAGGAGCAAAAGGAGGGGGAGCGTATGGGGGAGGTCGATAGTGCAGGCTGCACAGAGTTTTGTATTTCTTCGAGAACAATCCTTTGATCATCAAAGCAGGTCATCTGTTCAGGCAGAATCTACGTTTCTAGTTAAGCATATTTCCGTAAAGTGAAGCAACCTAATAATACTTATTTAAGAACAGCTTTTTATAGCTTCTGGGTCAGACTGCCCTGCTCCTATATCTAGACGACATTGTTCATCTGATGTTCTGCGTCACGCAAACCTCTTGCAATATTCCTTCTGTTCATATTCCCACAGAAACTAATTGCTGTAATGGAAAGCAAAATTTGGTCTGCTGCAGTTTTAACAATTAAAGCCTATAAAAATATTATTTTCTCCTTTAGGCTCAAGTAATTGATTTCCATGGGATGATTCAGGATGCTGTCAAAGTATCATCAAATGGAATAGCCTTGAATAGCCTTAAGTGTGATCCAGATCCTTCAGTAAGTGTTTCTTGTTCATATTTCTATCCAATGAACATGAATATTGGTTTTATATAACAAGGGATAAAATAAAATGCCACAATGATGTTGTCTTCATTTCCAATTGCTAAAAAAAGGGGTGTTCTAGAAGGGTCCCTTCGGAGAGCCGGCCAAGTTAACGACCATCCCACCAATACGACTACAAGTCATCCTCTCTTTATTGCTCCGGACAGCTCGATATATACAGTTAAGCAGTGTCCACGCGCCTGCCCCTTAACAGAGTTGATCAGTTACAGGTTTACACGCGCCAGCGTTTTATTGGGTAGTGCCATTCAACTATGCAGGCGGCTCTCGCCCCCCCCTTCTCCCCCCAGCAAGGCTCTTCACAAAACAGATGCACCTCCTCCTCTCCGTGCCCCAAGGCAGCTCCAAGGACAGAGCCTTTGTTTAGGCCTAAGCTGGGTTGTCCAAAACCTTTAAAGGGATACCGCACCCCTGCTCCCCAAGAAATTCCCCTACAGGGTTTGATTCCTGAATTGTGTATTTACTTCTTGAGTGGATGTAGTGCTAGAGCCTGAATCATAGGCCCTGAACTAAAGTTGCCCTACAGATGAACCTCACAACCCCATACTATA